>CM076575.1:1799051990-1799438072 GCA_034641835.2 Pinus albicaulis
AAAATTAATAGTTATTTGAAAAGATCTGGAAAAAACTACAAAACCTAAATTTGTGAAATGAAAGATTTTATGCATGTAATTTTTTGTGAACAATATAATAAGTAGGATTTCACTTTAATTTGGAATAGGTAAGACAAAGAACCATTAACTCGAAACCCTTGTAAAGAAGGTTGTGAGTTGGTTGTTCTCTGCAAATTATAGAGATCACAGACAGAATGGTCCAACCATGTTTCAGCGTTAACGAAACATTGGAAAGAAAAGTTTAAAAACAAGTGCACTGTAGATTAATCTGTGATACGACAGACTTGTATTGAAGACTCAGTCAATAAAACAAGCATGCAACTATTCACGTAAGAAACAATAGAGACTGGATTTTTTTTTTTTTAATTATAAGAAATATCGTATGTTAACAGAATATAATAAGTGCAAACTTAAAGCCTCATAGGCAACTATTTCATGTACATTAGACTAAACTTTGGAAATAAGAAGAAAGGAATACTGAAGCATACTTCTTGAATATAACATAATATAAAATTCTTTATAGGTGAATATAAACTCCTAACATATGGAAAGAAAGAAAACATAACTTATAACTTCAATGCAAAATACAAATTTTTCTTTGCGTACAACCATAGAAATTGTAATAGATACTCAAGAAATTCAAAATTTCTACAATCATCTTTTCTAACCTAGAATTACTACAACGATATAAAGATATAAAACACAAATCATTCTGAAAAGAAAACGAAACACTTGAATCTCAGGAAAATAACGTATAATCAAGTGCCTTTAGACATATGAGTACAAATATCTAGAGTTGAGCAATTATCTAAGTAACATACCCATATGTTCCCCAACGTGGGTAAGGAAACTCTTAAAAGAAAAATATTTATAATAGATTACATTTAAAGAAAATGGAGAAACTATAATTAAAGAGTTGAAGCCTCAAGGCTAAATTTTTTTTACATATGAAGTCTTCCGATAGGAGAATAAAAAAAAATTTAACTATCATATTTAGTTGACGTCGGCAAGCCATTTGGGGTACCAGTCGTGAAGGTAATTTGACATTAAAAGGAAACAACAAAACTAAGCCAGAAAAGCTTCAAAACAAGACATGAAGGCTAGTAAACTGGTTGTTTCATGACCAGGTCACAACAACAATAAGAGGTACCTGACAGAGCTGACTGGAAGTGGCTAGAGGTACTTTCAGTAGAGCTTCATAGAATTCTTTTGCCAACATTGCAACTGGTAAGAATACCTGCAAAAACTAGTGGAGGAAACATTAAGAAAATCTAAGCCATAAACCAGAAAATATTCTGCAATAAAACCTTAGGTTGCGGCAGCCTACCTTAATGAGTTCGTTGACGGTGAATGAGGGATAACCTGCGAAATTTTCCATGGAAAAATTAGGATTACTATTCCTTAAGAAAAAATAACCTTAGAGATAAATGTAAGAGAAAATCCAGATTTAAAAGAGTGATGAGCAGAAGTTCTCACCATAGCTTCACTCGTGACCATGCATTTTGGCTAATAGACTCTATCCGCAGAAGCCCCAAAACAAAATGACAATCCTAATTGGAAGAATAATTAAACTTAAGAAACTAGTGGGTAAATATTAAAGAAAAAACCAATTTAATACAACAAAACCCTTGCAAGAACTATAGAACCAATTTTAAGATAACTCACCATGACATGGGGGACAGATTCTATCCACGCCAAAAGAAATCAGGAAAAGCTCTGTTGCAGAGGCGAACTCCTCTAGTGGAGAAATGAAACAAAATGTTTGAATATGAGGAAAGGAGTTAGGAGAGGAAGGTCATTACTTCCAACCCTAAACCAAATCCACCATTGAATGTTTCTTGGGTCAGATCTAAGGCGGGAGTTCATCCACCTATTTCCATGGATGGTTGACAGCACAGGGGTGGGGTTTCCAATAACTAGTTTAATGAATTACATTAAAACCCATACAGAGATATATCATGCGGAAAGATAAAATAAATTGATGAATAGATTGGTAATGGTATGAGCATAGTACAAACCATTGGATAGGGTGACAATTTATCTTTTCGAGAAGCACATAACCGGAACAATGATATTACAGATATATAATCACGCATTGTATTAAATATATCACCAAATGTGAAATAGCTAATTTTACAGGGGTAGTGTAGTTTTCATTATGTTAGTTTTGTAAAGAATTTGTGAAGTGATATGTGAATTAATCAAAGGTGCAAATGTAATTTAAATGTAAATTAGAAAAATAGTATTGTAAAGTGAATTTTTCTTTTATGAATGTATGTTACAAGAGGCCTCATTTTGATGAATCACAACAATGAATGGGAGTAAGAATGAGGTTCAGAAAATAGTTAAGCATATGAATTAACAACAGAAGCCATCTGCGGAGGAAATCCTTTTGTTCCTCCAAAACCATTGAAACCCAACATAGAAAAATAGCGTGAAAAGGTAGATAACATGGCTAGGAAGAAACCCTTATGGGTCGACGTCCTCACTAATCTATAGGATTGGTGGACACTAGATAAAAAAAAAAATTTGGCATCCAAGTGATTAGGGTTGAATATTTGAGGCACGGACGGGCTCTGTAGAAGAGCTGGTGTTCATTCGACACCATGTGAAGCATGCGTAAAGCCATCGATAATATACTAATGACCTTCAGAATGTAAATATATTTTATTGTATGGATAAGTTGAGGAATTAATAATTGTTATATGTTGTGTAGAATGATTATTGTATTGAAAAATGTATTTCAAGTGTGGCGTTTCGAAATACATTTATAACATGAACTGTGATATTTAATAGAAAAGTATTTGTGCCATAGTTAATGCTAACTCTATTTTCCAACTGATAACCATGTATGGGAATTAAAATTGGTTAAGGATAGGAATATGTATTATATTTATCATTGACTAAGAAGCATAGTAATTTGCAGAGTATATTTTATTGTACCTTATTATTATTTTTTATTTTTCAGTTAATGGGTGTTACAAGTGGTATGAGAGATAGGTTTAACGTTGTGGCCTGTGAGCCAACTACAACCACAATGAAAAGGTAATATTATTAACTAATAAGTAAATATGTGTGGAGAAAATAAGAAGGAAAATAATTAACAAGTATCTCCGCTTACTATTGGATAATAAGCAAGTTTATGATTTCGACGGTGAGAAAGCACGTGCACTAACAAATCAATAGATTAATACTTTAAAACTCAAGAACATACTTGAAAAGAAAAATACATTGCAGAGAATGCAATATAATAACACTGTATGAAGGAGTGTTATGAGGGTTTAGAAGTATTCAAGGAAATAGGGTTCTGCTTACCCCTTCCTTGTTAGAAGTGGAATAAAAATGAATATTAAAAAAAAAAAAACAAACAAATAATGCTCAATGTATTGTATTTAAAGAGAAATATTGGCCTTGGAACACAAATTGTCTTGTTTGACAACTAGAAATAGATATACATTTTTCTATTTCTTTTTGCATTGGTGTCTTTGGTGGTGAACCTGCTATAATCAATATACTATTACTTATTGGTTCTCTCTCTCCTCGTGTTTCTGCCTCTGAGAACAACTCTTGCACAAGAAAGGAAATGAATATTCCATTCACATCTCTACCAAATATATATTTCAAAGGTCAAGCATAGACAATATATATATATATATATATATATATATATATATATACATATGTTGACTTGTTTTCTTTGTTATGTGTTCTGCTAATGAAATTTATGTCTGCTTGCTTGTCCAAAAGTGTTATTGTTGTTTCTATGACGGTTGATTGATTGTGATGGACCTATATCTATTATGTTTTCATTCTTCAACAAAGTCAGAAATAGAAAAAGTAGTTGTTCCCCAGGAGCAGGGTAGTGCTTCACCCTACTCGTAGAGCACTACATCATGCCATGTTAAATCTTTGTTCAAACTTCTAAGAGGTTCTCATTTTGTTTGTGTTTCGGCTCACATGGGTATAGGATATAATAGTTTATACCCTTGTTCCAGTCCAATATTTTTCATCTAAGGTGATTAGTTGAACAAAGTAATACCAAATAGAACTAACCTGTATTTACATTCAGGGTTAATCCTTTATCATTTTTTCTCGACATGCATGTGGAACGTGTACAAAAAATATTGCAATGATATTTGAGGGGCACTTTTTTGTTGAAATGAAGGTATTAATTTTGAGGCATTCATGCAATTAATTTTGACATCATGTACTGTGTTATGTTTTAAAACATCGAGGAGCCAATAAATAGTCACCATATGACAATTGAAATGGTCACAACCTGGTATCAATATGGATAGAAATATTCCATTGGTTTATCTACTATTGTATATCATTTAAAAAAAATATTAATGATACTAGGAGGTTTCATAAAATGTGATAAAATATGTAACAAATCTAAATCAGAAACATTAGCTACAAGCAAAAGGTAAATAATCTATATTAGTTTTTGCATTCTCTGTATTTTGGAGATTATCTGCTTTTTTTCAGAATCTACAATAAACATAAGATATTAATAAAAATATTTTAAAAAATTTCAGTTTTGAAGTTATGGCCATTACTAAAAAACAAAGTAAGATATAGGTAATGGATGGTATATACCCTATTTCTTGTTGCTAGGCTTACTCGTATAATAGAGCATGCATCCTCATATGAACCAAGACACCTTCTCTTTCACCTTGGGCCAATACACATATCTTTACAAGTTAGACACAATATTCCTTACAAAAAACTTCCTTGCAACATTACAGGTGTGAACATTTCTAATCATTTACAATCGTTTAGATTTACGAACACATCTTATTCATCTTGTAGATTAACTCATCCTCGAGATGGTAGTGAACGGTGTTGTTTCCATCGTGCAAATGACTCTGACTATACAACTGCTGATACACCTCCTTAAATTCCTCATATTCTGAATATGCCTATATGTATGCATCCTAGATAAATGACTCCGTGTGTAAGAGTCCGCAAACATGTGATTTTTGATGTGGGTGGCCTTGAACGGATGTCACGAAACTTGTTTGTACTTCCCTTTTTACACTTGATCATAAAATGAAACTAACATAAAAACTCCACCCACTTGTAATTCCTTGTTTTTTGTAGCTTACTCAGGGCGTGAAAATACTATAACGAGTGGTGATATGTGTAGATTATTATCTCCTTTCCCATCATATAGTGCTTCCACTTCTTCAAAGTTTTCACCATTGCATAGAGATCTTCATTGTAGGTAGGGTATTTAAGAACATCCCCATGAAATACTTCATAATTGTAGCAAACAAACGTTCCTCCTTGCATCAATAAAAATCCCATATCATACCCACTTGCATCTATCTCCACTTCAAAGGGTCACTGCAAGTTTAGTTATTCCCTAGGTAGTGCTTGAATTGTTTTCTTCTTTACCTTCTCAAAAGCCTTATTGCTCATGAAAATGGTGGTGAAGACCCCCAAAATGCTTTAGAATTATATTTGGGTTCTTTGGAGAGATACCCAACATTATACCCATCTTTCTGAAATTTTTTGTGTACTCCTATACGCTTTGAATTAGAGATTTCCTGAATTAATTCCATCATATCCACTGGTCCTCCACGTACCCAATGGGATAAAACTATGACATAATGAAGGTTTCAAAAAACTTCCTCTTAGTCAGTGGAGGTTATCCAAAAAACCTCAGGGTTTTTTATGTGGCTCTTCCACCAAGACAATGCATGGCCCTCTAATTTCAGTCATGCAAATGAGATAGTTTTCCCTTCCTCGATCTCATGGACATTGAAATAAAATTCCAATTGCTACAACCAGCGTTTCAACTTCAGAGCATCTATCTCACTCTAGTACGACTTGATATCAAATTTTTCTTACATTTTAAATAGGGAATAATTCATACAACTTGAACCAAGTTTATCTTTTTCAGGTTCTTTCTTCGACTGATTCTCCGTTTCTCCCTCACCTTCTTTTCCCCATTAAAATTTGTCTCTAAATTCAAAATACCATCTTCTTCAAATATGATTTTTTTATTTACTTAAAGTTACCATGAGGAGGCTTACATTGTGGTTATAAGCGACTTTTGTTTTGAGCCATGTAAACCTCACCTCTGCAGGATCATGAGGTTCCCTTAGAGATTCGTCGACCATTATTACAATTTTATGATTTTTGGCCCTCCCGATCTAGATTCTTGCAATCTACACAAAATACCTAATGAAACTTGGATCTGATACAAAATTATCCATAAACACCCATGTATATTCCATTTGACAGTTCCTCATAATAAATGTGATAATAAAATATTAAAATGTGGAATTTTTACACTATTACAGTTTTATTCAACTTCTAAATCTGTAAATTTAATTGTATTCAATGCATTCATGAAAATGAAAATTATGTATAAAATTAGAGAATAAAAAAATAGTTCCATGCACACATAAGACATAATACATGCTCTCCGAAACCCTTTCTGGATAAAACCCAGTTGGAAGGTGAGGCTGCTCCACTCTCTTTCTCTTCTTGGAAATATGGATGCAGGTACAAATAAGTAATGTAAGTGGCCCATGAGCTACTACAGTGCATAGATCCTCTTTGTGTGTTCTTCCTGCTATCTCTCCTAGCCATATTTTCTCAACTATGGAACAAAATTATCTAAAAAAATGGAATGCCTCTTCGTCCTAGTGGTCTGGTTATAACACAAGTCGATAAGCTCCTACTAGTTAAGTTTGAGTACATCAACTCTTAACTAGAGTTACAATATAGAATCTTCTATAGTATTTTCCATCACAAACTCATATCTATCCCATTTTCTTCGAATAATGGGGGCTCACATGGCATCCTCACAAACTATATGTGTGAAAACAAGAAGGTCAACTTCTATGTGGCATAACCTTTTTTTATACAAACTTCAATTGGCGTGCTTCTTGTGTCGTTGGAAAGGTATTTATGTGTAGAATAACTTTAAAAAAAATTGTGCTTGCTACAACAATTTTTGATCATCTAAATTTTTACTATTAGATGGACTAAATTACACCATGTAAGACCAATTTTACCATAGTAAAATTACTTTCACTATGAAAAATAACTTAATAACTGATGATTTATTAAGTTGTTTATGGTCTAAACAGGAAACCCCATGAGGAATAATTGAATAAATCCTTATTTGTTTGATTTTCCTCAGGGGATAATTAATTAAACCACTATTTAATTAATATTCCTGGTCATATTTAACCCAAAATAGGAAAATTAGTTAGATAAATCAGTATTTATCTTATTATTTAAATAATATTCCTTGTTAAATTTGACAAAATCATTTATAAATAATTGAATAAATCACTGTTTATTTAATTATTATTTAACCACATTCTTAAAATAATAAATAGATCATTTATTTATTTATTATTTATAAGTAAAGGGATTTGACAAAATTCAAATTCCTTTTCCCTCCAACAAAAATAATAAAATATTCCATAAAATTTGGATATAGATTTGCTTAATAATATTTTAATTATGTACCAATATCTAGACTAACTCAATATTTTGTTATAAATGGAAAGGCTTTTCCATTCATTCACTACCTTTTGTTGCCTAAATATCACTCTTGATCTATACTTTTAGGCCGACTTTTATCCTCCATCATTGTCATATTTTTCTACTTTTTTCTTGTGAGATCCCTTTGAGTTCCCTTTTTGTCTAGGTTTCTGGCACCACCGAGAGAGAGAGATCTTATGTCTGAAGTGCTGAGGACATACAAGAACACATCCCATTGAGGGGGACTGGGAACATTTTTCTATGTTCCCTTCCCAGGTGTCATAATACAAAAAATACTTTAAAAATTCTTGTCTTGTTCATTGGATGCATGAAGAAACTCTTTCTTATTATTATTTTTTTAATGTCTTTAAATACATAGATCTAGATTTATGTAGCATTTATTCTAATCACTAACTGCATATCTAAGGAAATTGATACTCATCTTTGATGTTAGAGCTACTTTTTATGCATAGCTAAGGTGATATTTTTTCGTGAGCTTATGATTAGAATTCACACTAACAGTGCTAAATCGACAAATCCCCCCCCCCCCCAAAAAAAAAAAACGCTGTTTGCAGTTCCTCAAACGCTCAGGAAAGAGTTGGACTTCTTTTACAGCCAAACGATCGTCTTTGGTAAAAATGGTCCTGTTTAATATTTCCTCCAGTTTTTTCACTCCAAATGCATCGAGATGGATGAAAAAAGATATAATGATCTAATTTGGATCACCTTTTTCTGGGTTATAAATAAGTTACCATATGCATGAGAAAATTGCAAGAGTCTCGACCCATCCACATTGTATTAAGTATATGAATGTCTATAAATATGCTACGATGTTGGTGCTAAATGAAACATATGTGTTGTGAGCTACTGAAATATTTCTCCACAATACTATCATTAAATTCCCTCATAATTGAGTTTAACATGGAGATGGTCGCACTAGTAGGGAAGATCACCTCAGAGAATGTGAATATCCATTTCATTCTATAGCCCCTGACACGTTCTCAATCTGTACACCCATCCAGATATATATATATATATATATATGGTTAGGATTTTTCTTTTAATATCAAGTTGGTCTAGACTAGTTAATTTTACAATATCCAAAGCACATACATATCCAAAATAAAATATTTCCCCTACTACACTTCCAACACACTAGAAATATATATTTGTATTCTCTAAAAACTTAAAAAAAGGCTCCTAACAATAATACATATATGTAATTTAGAGAGTGAACTATCGATCATTTCTTGAACTAGATTATGGATTTAATTCATCCGCTTCACCATCAACACGGTTGAAATGTGCTAGAGTAGAGGCCTATATCTTTTATGCTACCTAGCCATCTTCCATCAAATGCTCTGGAGCCAATGGCTAGTTCACATCCTCATCTAGTATAATTCCTTCTACATCATTCCCATACAAGACTCAAGTCTTTCCAAACATAGATCCAATACTTCTAATTTATCTAGGAGTCTATAAAGTTTGGTTTGGAGTAGGCTATTCTTTTGATTCAACAAAAAATAACTGAGGTTGAACCTCCATGGATACCACTTCCCTATATCTGCTTATCAAAGACAAGATGTATAAATTTTTTCAGTGAGATAGTCCAACTGGGAGCTGAATTACTCCTTCTCTGAGAGAAGTGGCCTCTCCTTTTTCTTCTATTGCACAATGATCATCCTTTCTTGGTATGATTTTGTATTTCCAAACTCGCGCTTCTATAGAGAAACAAATATCCATAGTTTTGGTTGCCAAATTCAATGCCCTGTTCAACAATGTACTCTCTCTTGTTGAGGCATTCAATATCTGAGCCGAGGTAACTACAAATCTCTACCTATGATATTAATTTATTGTACCATACTCATGTTTGTTTATCCTCAGTGGTGAGGGAATCATCCCTTGTCTCCTCCACATATTTAATAAGCGTGTGATCAAACTTCGATTTGTCCCAGACTATGTTTACATTAATATCGATAAGCCAGATGTTTGCATCACCTTTAAGTGCAACAACCCAGCAATAATGTGAAACTACAAAACAACTTCGAAAGAAGTTTGAAGGGTCATGTCAATATGGTTGACATGAGAATGTTGGACCACCTATATATTAACTTCTTCTCTTATGCCCATCTGTTCTTTCAATACTACATTTCTTTTATCTTTGTTTTCTTTTTTTATGGTAAATGGTTATAAATATCACTATTCTCATCTAAAGGAAATATCCCTTAGTCCAAATAAAGTTCTTTATTGGCTAAGGCATCCAATTTTTCATTTAGATTCCTCGTGACTTGATAAAAATTGAGTTTCTCAAAATTTCCTAACTATATTCTTATTTTTTTTTTGTAGAATTGGTTGTTCAAGCTAATCGAAGTTTCTTTTAGTTTAATAACGTATATAATATACATAAATGTCTTTCGAATTAATCACATCATTAGGATTTGGTCGACGTTTTGAACTAGCTAATGTGGTTCATCCTCACGAAAAGGTAAAAAAGTCCAAATTTCTTCCTGAATAAATAGTGTGGATGCATCATTGCCCACAATATATCTCAAAAAACTAGTTGTTTAAAAACTAGTCATTAAAAACTAGCGATTATATATATATATATATATATATATAATATATATATATATATATATATATTATATATATATATATATATATATATAAATTAGATATAATAATAAAATATATATTTTTTATTATAAATAATTATAAATTCTAAAATCATTAAATTATGATTATTTTTTTTAGCTAAACTTTTTAATTATTATTAATTAATAAATATAATTTTAATTAAAATAATAGATAAGAAACTATATATTCTCAATATAAGAAAATATATAGGAAATTATATAAATAATTATAAGATAATACACAGGAAAAACAACAAGAAGAGGAGTTTACTACTTATTCCTTTTCCTCTTTATTATCTTATAATTATATAATATAATTTTCTCTATATTTTCTTATATTGAAAATATATAGTGTTTTTGTACTATCTTAATTAAAATAATATTTATTAATTAATAATAATTAAAAAATGTAATTATTAAAAAAAATCATTTTAGAATTTATTTTATTATTATATCTAATGAAAGGTATATATATATATATATATATATATATATATATATATATATATATATATATATATATATATATATATATATATATATATATATATATATATATATATATATATATATATAACTAACTAATTCTTTAATGGCTACTTTAATAGCTAGTTTTTAAACAACTAGTTTTCTAAGAGAGATTCTGGGCAATGATGCATCCATACTATTTACTCAGGAAAATCTATAGGATTAACCACATTAGGTGGTTGGAAACGTAAACTAGATCCTAATCATGTGATTAATCCGAAAGACATTTATCTAGTTTATGGATCACAAAAGTCTTGGATCTAACAACATATATAATTACCAACACGAAGCCTCCAAAAACCATTAAATGTTGATTTTTATTTGAAATACTCAACTTTAACCCTTGCCACAATGCAAAAAATTATATGTGACTATTGGTAGCACTCCACCCCTCACACTCTTTTCCCTGAAAAAAATTTATATATTGTATTTATCTAAAAATATATACTAAAATTAAATAAAAAAATTAAGATTATAAAATAACATTACTATTATTAAAAAAATTAAGATTATAAAATAACATTACTTTAAGTTCTATAATATAAAAATGTTTTATATTCAGAATAGAAAATGTTTTCTAAAAATTATATTAATTCATTATAATTTATATATTTTAATAAAAACATTTTAAATATTTTATAATTGACGTTTTAAAAAGTTAATCAAGTTCTCTAGCAATTTTGCGTTAAAACAAGAATAAATGTCATTTTTAGTTTTTTCCAACATAAAACATACATTAAAAATAATGATTTTGCTAATAATTTTACTTCCAAGTTTGGAGAATTATCCAAAAAAAAATTATTAAATTAAATTTTATTAATAAAAAAATATTAATTGTCAAAATTTAAAAATAATTTTTAAATTAAATTTTATTAATAAATAAATATCAATTGTGAAAATTTAAAATTAAATATACATAAAAATAAGAAAATAATTTCTAATAATAATGAAACATGGTTGAAGAAAATAATTTTCATTAAAACCTAAAGATTTTAATAATGGAGAACGGATTCTCCCCATCGGTCATGCAACCATAACCAAATATGCTCTTGATATTTGCGTATCACTCTGATTGAAATCAATCATCTATCACTACTTATGAAATTGTCACAAACATGAAAACAACGCAGATGAAGCCAAGGAACAGCGGGAGAGAGAGCTTTCTTCTGAGATCAGAAAAAAGAAGAGAGTAGATTATGCGGCTTCGGAGAAAACAGTTGCGTTCTGCTCCAGATTTTTCGTATCTTCCCTTCATCAAAACTACAGACGCCGAAGAGTCTGCGTCTAAGAATAAAATGTAAATTTATATGTCGGAAGGTGTAACATTTAGTCCTGGAATGAATGGAATTTCACAATAATTGTTTGCCATTATCAATCATATATATTTATATATTTCATCGTCAATCACCTATTTATTTATTTATTTATTTATTTATATATATATATATATATATATATTTATGTTTATATTTTAATATAGGTAACTAATTGCGGTTTTTAACTCAATCAAATTTCAAAAACTGTAATGGGTGAGAATGTAATAAAGGGCATTAAAAGATTCGATGTGCTATTGGTCTCACATAATTTTACATTTTCAAAGGTTTTGGTTTATTGTTATAAGAAATGTGTTTATATATTTTGGTAAAGAAGTTGAGAGGGAAGTGTGAAAAATTGTGAATGAGGGGGCGGTTTTACAAATTTGTTGGTGCTAAATCGTCATGGAATTAGGGTAGGGGTGCAATATATAATTGGCGGAGACTATGTTTTTCACTTAGGCTATAAAGTGTTTTGGGAGGACGAAGAGGAAGAAATGAAGACTTTCGAGTGGTATTATAATCAATTTGAAAATTTATGTGTTTGTGATATATATATATATATATATATATATATGTGTGTGTGTGTGTGTGTGTGTGTGTGTGTGTGTGTGTGTGTGATATATATATTTTTACTTTTTACATGATTGTTTACTTCTTACTTGAGGTGGTTACATGTAAAATTTGTAAAGTAATATTTTAAATTAACAAATAAAAAATATTAATAATAAAAAAAATTAATGTGGGTCATAATTAAAAAAGTTGTCTTCAAGTGTGACTTTATGGAGTTTTTTGATGGATTTCTATATTGAATTCGGTGGAAATCTTTTTGGTGAAAACTTTATTTGGGTTATTTAACCTTGTTTCTTTACTATATGTATGATTTAGCACCCTGAAAAATCCGTGAGAAGCTTCGATTTTGCAGAGGTCACCTTCAAACCTGTGAATTGAATGAATCTCTGCCGGATTTTGTGACACCCTAGGTGTTGTAAAATTTATTATTTAGTTTGACAAAAATTGACTTGATAATTTATATGGTTAAAAGTAGGGTTTCTTAAGTATTAATGGAATTAGTTTAATTCTAATAATAAAAAAGAATTTTGTTAAAACAACTCATGTTGAATATCAAAATTTAAAGATGAGACCCCAGTAAATTCTCAAGTTAGCAGAAAATCAAACACAATTGTCTTTCTTTTAGTTCCCTAGAGATTAAAAACATATCAGAGGGAGGGAGGATGCTAAGGATAAGATTTTTTTTTAAATACTGGAGGCATCTGAGGGGAAAAAAAACCTTAATAGGAAACTAGGAAGGTAAGAAGGACGCTCCTAGTAGAGTATTCTTGAGCTAGACTCGAGCTAGTGGAAAGTCTAGAACGAGCTAGTGGAAAGTCTAGAACATATATTTGATCTTCAAGTGAGTTCTAGGCTGGACTAGCCATTTATGATGCCCGGGAATTCAAAACTAAAGATTATTATATGAAGGAACTGTTTTGGAACTAAGAATATCGGTGGGAGAATTTGGATGTCATTGCCAATTCTAGTTGGTAGGGTGGTAAGGTATTTCCTATAAATTATGTAACAAAAACATAACAAACAATTATATTTTAGATTGTATTTTCTTTTTAGAAGAAGGAAATAAAAGAAATTGTTTCTTAGTTTTCTTCAAATATTTTCTCGTAAAAGAAAATTGTCATGTGTGTGCAAGAAATTCATGGGTTTTGTCTTCTTTTAATGATACATGGATTAAAATGACCAGAGAAAGGTAACTCTATGACTCTGTTGTAGTTGCTACAACCCCCTCCAAAATTTTGGCCTATACCAAACTTTTAGAGCGTTCCTTAGTCTTGTTCATTTTTTTCAAAAACTTTGAAGCTATTTTTATTGGTTTTCGCGCAATGTTGTGATCACTTTAAAAAGATGGTAAAAGTGTCATCTTTTGGAATGTTTGTTGTCATATCATATGTATGAGATTTTTCTAATGGTTACAAGAGGTCACCTTTGTGCAAATGAGTTTTTCTAACCTTGTAAGTACACATCGCACTCATTTCTAAATTTTTGAGTATTTTCGCACAAGTGTTGTCACTATCGTTGTAAAGTCTATCTTTACTATCTCAGTTGTCATAACCATTTGTAACGCAATCACGTGAAGGAAAATTATTTATTTCTATGTCATGGATGATCTATGTTGTTTGAGACATCAAAATATGATAAGTGTGCGATCATAGTCAAATTTCATCGCTGATCACTGATATCACTCGTCTCGCACTTAGGCATTTTTCAGAGAACTTTCCGTCCAAGCAACTTAGCTTCAACCCACATCCCATGATTTTCACACTATGAAATATTAGTCCTCTAGTTGTGACCTTCTTGCTTGGAATTGTGCATTTTTTAATACTGACCTCCTAAGGCTTCTTCAATGCGAAGTTTTTACAGCTAAGACTCAAGCTTGACCTCCAGAATTGCACAATTATGACCTCAAACCTAGATTGAACTGCGCAGTACGCAACTTCAAGACATAAGATCATACCTTGAGCCTTAGAAATATGCACTTCATAGAGAAATTTTTGGCTAAGCAGCTTAGCCTCAACCCGCCTCCCATGATTTGCGCACTATGAAATATTTGTCCTCTAGTTGTGACCTTCCTGCTTGGAACTATGCATTTCATAATACTAACCTCCCAAGGCTTCTTCAATGTGAAGGTTTTACAACCAAGACTCAAGTTTAACCTCCAGAATTTCACAATCATGACCTCAAACCCATCTTGAACTGTGCACTACACAACTTCAAGACACAAGATCATACCTTAGGCCTTAGAAATATGCACTTCATAGTCACTCGGGCACCATTGACCTCTTGAACTATACAATGATCTTTCAAAACTCTTATCTGTGCAACCTGTCCCCACTGACTCTGGAAACTACATATTCATGTTCCCCAAACAAGCCTAAGCTGCGCAATGTGTAGTCTCAATGCTCAAGGCTCTAGGTTTCCCCTTTCCTACCTACACTGGGCAACTGCACAGTCCCTGAGCTTCCTTTTTTGGCCTTTCATTTGTTTTGGGCTAAGTTCATTAATTAGAATGCACCATCTTAGGTTAGAGGTTTTCAGATTCATGTCATCTCATCATGAGTGAATTCGAGGAACATGTACTATTTCATGTCAATATGAAACAATGAAGGAAGATGAGGAGGAGAAAAGCATGCTAGAATACATTCTTGCAATTGAACTTATAGGATGATTGATCAAAAAAAGTGAGAGGACGTCATTTTGTGACTACCATCCAAGACATGAGATTCTCCGAGACTCCTTCTCACCAAGGCATGCAAAGAAAAAAGAAATATCTTTCATGAAGACACTTAAAATTTTATCAACATAAGTGGCTTTAAATTTCCATGTCATCAAGTAGTCCATGTCAGCAGTGTCATGTGATGTCATGTGATGTCATGAGTGGTCATATGGCACATCAGTATTGTACATCATTTATATTGTACTCAAAATGTATTGTAAAGTGGAAGTCCTAAGGACACACATGAATATAAAGAGTCATGTAAGTCTAAAATTAATGGAATTAAAATATTTATGAGGGTAGTAAAAGAGTCACCCTTGGCTATATATACTCCCTCATTGTATGAGAAAATGAATTTTTCACCTTAGCTCCACTAGTAAAGAATTAGAGAGATAAACCAGTTATTTTATGGAGATAGGACTAGATCCAGTGTTGCACTATTGGAGATAGTGATGTTTATTATACATATGTGTCTTGTAACTTCCACTTAATAACATAAGCCTTCAAGGCCAACATGTTCTTCATGCATTACTTATGAATACTTGTAAGCCTATTCTATGGATGTTTATATTTCATGTTTTTTGACACATGTACTAATATAGTTGAACTATTTTGATTATTTTAGTACTTATATTTTTCAGAATTTGTTCTAATGATTGTAATTGTTGTCCCATCCTGGTGGACTATTCTATAGGATATTTGGCAGATCCTTCTCAAATTGTTTTGTGAAATAACCAATACATCCCTTCTGCACTATTCCACTAGATGTTATATGAAACCCTTTGGTTCATGTGTGTCTCTTATTGGGTGGTAGTATTACCTCTATCTTAGAGAATAACTTATCTTTTCCCCCATAGTATAAGGACCTTGATGCACATACGATCGAGCACTCACCAGGCACACATGGTGAACACCCCCTTGCTTTTCGAATGTGTGTGTTCACCCATATCTCTTGCTAATAGTTAAAGTGATGGAAAATATATAAGAATACATGGTAACCCATCGGATATTCCAGATGGGTCTCCTACTGCAAATAGTGTGAGCTCTAATTGGGACTTCATATTGAGGAGACCCCTTGGTTAACGGATTTCTAGCACCATCAAGAATGACAGTTGAAGGAGGTCCAGATGAAAAGTTGAGCCCGTTGAATATGGCTTGAACCTCTTAGCTAAAATGGCTCGTACACAAATCTTACTCCTGAGGTATTTCTAAAATTTTTCGCTTTATCAATTTTATATCCCCGAGGAGCCTCTTGATCACTTGTCTGAGTTAAAGTTTTATGGTGAGGATCGAACATCCATAAGCAAGTGCATTTTTTATTTTTTTAAGTCTTGTGAATCTTACGAAATTAATGATGAAGAGTTTGCTTGTGTTATTTTCTTCCTCACCGTTGAAGGTCATGCTAATCGATGGCACCATACCTTTTTACCTAGTCCCATCCATTCCCTTCATCACTTTTTGAGGGAGCACCATCGAGCCTTCGGCACGTATAAATACCCATATTTTTGTAAATGAATAAATCTCTTAAGATTGAAGCCTAATGAATCAGTTCAATATTTTTCTAATCGATTCCTTCACCTTTGTCATAAAATTTCTGAAGAATACATCAAACAAGATTTCTTGAAAAAAGAGTTTAAGGGGTTGGTTCTTATCTCTTTACAAAGTTAGCTTGAAATCCCTAATTTTCCAACTCCCCCAGCTCATGTGAATAATGATACACCTTTAATTTTAGAGGAGGAAGCTACTATTATTTTTTTCACCTATCCTTCTCCTTTTTCAATCTAGATGAGGGTACCTCCTTGCAATGATAATAAATTTTGAAAATGTTCTAATCAAATTACCAATCCATATCCACATTATTCTTATGCTTGTCATGACTCGAATTTAAGGGAGGAATTCCTAGAATGGCTCATGAAGCCCATGGTGAATACTGGCTCATCCACTGTCGAAGATGATGTTGACATTCATAACTTTAATCTCGAGTCTAATTTAGAAGTCTCTTATCCTCTATTATCTACATGGTGTGACTCTTTGTACAATCACGCACTTGAGCAATCTATTCTACCAATTAGTTTTTTGCACTCTCATAATTTTCAAGTCGCTGGTTGAAATTGCAATCAAATATGAGTCACATTACCCAGATAGAGGAGTAAGAAGGTGAAGGCGGTTCGAACCTTTCTTATATTTTTTCAAAATCCTCCATGTCAAAATAATGTGCTTCCATTCTTCGATGAGAATAAATCTACTAATCCTTGTAGTGAATCAAATGCAATCAACTATTTTGATCAATATATAGCCTTGGGAAACAATCATTCATATGACAATGACTTTATTCGTGTATGCGATTGGGAAAAACAAGAAACATCATATGATTTTTTGGGTCCCCAAGGACATGTTTACCTGACCAAATTAGACATATAATTTGATCCAGCCAAAGGAAATGTTCTTATCAAAACTTCCTCTACATCTCATAATCCCTTGTTCTCCAAAATGTTTGCTACATCTACGTGTGACATAGACAGTACATGCACTTCAAGTGATTCATATGATAAGTTAATTATCAATTGATAAAATAAAGTGAGATAATCCATGACGAAGATGAGCATAATCAAACCATTGAGTACTCTTTCCATTCCTTATCATATTTTCTCTCGCATGAAGATATATCTCCAAACATGATTACTCGTAACATTTTCCCGCTTTATACATCCTCACATTTGACATTATATGAATATTTTAACTTGACTAATCTGGTTGTTGAAGCTAAAAAAGCTAATAAAGTGAGTGACAGAGATGGTTTCCCTCCGATTAAAAGTGATCCCATTAAGATCAGTAAAATAAGTTATCCTCACACTGTGAATGATCTGGTTCAGTCTTCTAGATGTTATTTTACAATTTTGTAATGACCCAGTAGTTTCCAGGGACTCGGGGCACTTCAAATCCCATTGGAGGTTATTTTGGGATCTCAAAGATTTATTAATACCCCAAACATAAATCATTCTTGGTTTCATTTTCAAAAATCATCTTTCTGCATAGTTTCACTCAATATAAATTCTTTTGTTAAATATATTTCCCTTGCAGATATGATCTCTCGAATTTTCAATATGCAAATTTTTATTAGATTGAAGATGTTTTATCTTCATGCAAATCTCTTGCATAAAGCCCATGTTTGAAATTCATATCTCTCAAACAATAATCTAATCGCAAAGTTTGTTATTGTAAAAATTATATTTGGCTGAAGGAGTCATAGCTGTCACACACTTTTGAAAACAATTGGCTCCTCCTCATTCTCGAAAATATTTTGATGCTAATATTTTTATTCATCTCACTTGAAATCCTCTTGATCCTGAGTGGATGCATGGATTATTTGATGAGTCAAATTCTTCTTCACTTGTTTTATCCTGATTCACATTATGTGTTTGTAATACAAGCATTCCTGTCCCTTTCTCTTGATAATTATGATGCTAGTACTGTGTTAAACAAGTGAAAATAAATTGGTTTGTTACACTCATCACGTGAAGAAGGTGATTTTATGAAAAACATCTATAAAATTATTCGAGTTGATTTACCTTGGTTAATTGCAAGTTTTGGATGTGATACTTTAATCATCTAATCTGATCATTATTGTTTTAGATGAATTCCATTCATTTTATCATTTTCTTACAAGTACATGTGATGGGATTTGTTTTAAATCCTTTGATATTCATTGCTTAACATATTACTATTCGGATTTTTGTTGAGTGGTTGAGGAATGTTAGCCTTCACTAGTGGTTATTCCAGGTCCTCGCTCTCTCGAAATCACTAATCATTATCAGCAGATATATTTTCCTCCACAATATTCTCATTATAATCCCCTTTGTCTAATTGAGAATCCATTTTTGCAAAAAAATTGGGATTTTCAATAGGATCATTATCAAATCTATGATCCAATCACTCAATAGTTATAGTAATATTACTCTGAAATCTCCATTGCAATTAAAAAAAAAATTATTTTTCTCATGCTTGCTAAGCAGGATGACCCAAAATAAGGTGCATTTGCAAGAATTGATTGAGGTTTGTATGATGATCGTCTTTGTCAAAGAGGTAAGAATGTGAATTAGATGTAAGTAACAGATGTGACACATCTTTATTCCCACAGGAAATACATTCCTTTTGATGTGCAAGTTATTCAAGATCTAATCTATTCTCTCGCACATTATTTTATATTTGTATTAATCAATCATATCTCTGTGATTACAGGTTGGGAATGATTACTTTTTCTACATTGGAAATTTAATTATACATGACATTGACCTATTAGCTGTTAGGTTAGGAGTAGGATTATGTACATCCTAGTTTTCCTTAAATTTCTCTAATCCCGTGTTGTTCTCCTTAGTCTCTTATGTTTTTTTTTCACTTTTCTCTTGAATTTCGTTTTGTTATAGCTTATTTTTATTATCTTCTCATTTTTTTCCTTGTTGTGTGTTGTATTTACTTTTGTTTACTTTTGTTTTGTTTCTTTTGTTTTTCTTCCTTGTTGTTTCTCTCCATTTTTTTCCATCATGTGGACAAATGTTGTGCCTGGACCTCTTTTGGATTTTTAATATGTGTGTGGGTGAAGTCAAAAGGATTCTTGTGACACTTCAACATTTGGTTAGCCTTAGGTCTGTCTTCCTTGTTTCAATTATATCTTTTGGAGGATGAAGTTTTGACACAAAATACAATTGATCGGTAAGGAGAGTTTTTGGAAAACCATGAACTTGTGTCTATCTGTGTTACACTAAAATTTATCACCATGACATTTAGCTGTCTATATGGGTTCATAATTACCTATTTATTTCTCCCTTTGAGGTCGAAAATCATAAAGTTCCTAAATCAAGTCTGGGAATTCGGAAAAATCTTATTAAAACCCTAAAAAGCCTAACTTCGTACTTTTCCTAGTCATTTCTCATGGTACCGCGGTTTATTTCTATAAAACCTGTGGTACATATCACACGTTCTCCTCATTAAAGCTGCTTACCCTCGTAAAAGGTAAAATAAAAAGAAAAGTATGTTCTAGAAGCCCAACTAGTCGTATATTCTCCCAGTTGGGGCCTTCTGGAAGTGCTATCTGGTCGAGATTCGCCCCTTCCATTCATGAACCTTTATCCCTTCATAAATAGAACTATCCCTTGGTTTTTGGAGCTAAAATCCCGTGATGAAAGGGCTTTATCCCTTTCTTATTGGAGATGAAACTACCTCCCTTCTGCTATAAATTGAGACCATGTTTCAGTGTCAAGGGTACATCTTAGCTTGTAGAAGAGAACCGCTGAAGAAATTATACTCTCCACATTTGACATCATTAGCATGAGATAGATTACATACTCATAGCCATAGTATTATGCCAATTCAGAGAGTTGGAGTCTTGTCAAACTGAGGAGAACGACTGTTCGGGACCCTGGAAGAACCTGTACAAACATCAAGGCATCAAGGTTTTAAGGTTTATTCTTTTTATTCAAAGTTAATACAAATGGATTCTAATTTCTCATTGAGTTGTTCATCTATCTTTTGAATAATTTAATTCTTGGATTCCTTGATCACTAAGATAGATTATTGCTTTTGAATTATCATATCTAGCATATGCTTTTGATCCTGTTTTCTTGTCTTTGACTAAAGATCTTATATGCTGGATCGATACTTTCTGGAATGACTAGATTGAAGACTGACTAAGCGTTAGACTCTAGGTAAGAGAATCTCTCCATATTTAATTAGTAATTCTTAAGCAAAATAGTCTAGAGAAAATGGTCTACATAGGTCTGCTTGTTTCTAGATATCCTTAGGATACTAGGGAGATCACTCTTGTCCGCAAGAGGGATTTGTCCATCTAACAAAATGGTGACTCCACTGGGGGAAATCTGAACTTAGTTTTCTTTTTCATTTTCAGTTTGATTTTTGAGATTTCTTTGAGATTTATTTGACTTACATTAGCTGAAGATTAGATTGGGTAGAAAACTCAATAGGATCCCTCACTGTAAATCTATATTTTTATTTTTTCTCTACTTTTCCTACCTTCTGCGCTTTTTGTTTTAAAAAAAAGCAGTAGACTCTGTAGCTTTTCGTACAATATAGTGTGGTACTTCACCTCATTCCATTAAAAACTGCGAACTTCTGGAAAATTTTAGAAAAAAGTAGAAATTATGTTTTTTGGAATCCCATTACTTGATTCTTTATTTTTATCCCAGTTTGTCTTGACTGTCAAAGACCTCTGTGTAAAGTTTCTTTTAGCAATTCTATGTTTAAAGTGACCTTTTCAGGTAGTTTTCTTTTATGAGTAAATGTTTTCCTTGTCCTCCCATTGCTTTGAATCAGAAACTTCTGTATACCTCAGCTACTTGCTATGTCATTGTTTTTCTGTTGAGCTATTGAACTTGATGCAATTATTACTTTTATGAAAAATTGATTTTGTTTTCATTAAAAAACTTAGAAAACCTTTTGGATTGATAAGGTCTGAATTTAATTTTAAAACTTTTATTGGATGCTTTATTTTCTTCCTGAAATAAGTAGAAATATCTTGGTTAGATTACAAACTAAGCTTAAACGTCCTCCAACTTTTAGATAGAGTTCAAGATTAGAGATTTCTTTAGTTTTGAATTTTATAGTTTTAAAATTTTTAGTTTTCTTTTGGAAGAAGTTTGATTTTTGTTTCTGATCTAAATAATATAGGGAATTTCATTTTGAGCAAAGATATTTTTGAAATTGAGTTCTCTGAATTATCTTCTTTTCAAAGTTTCTCATGTAGAAAAGAAAGAATTGATATTCTGAAAATTATTGAAATCTCTCAACTCTTTCCTCTATCTAGATTTGATTAAAAACAGATGAGTTGTTTCTCATATATATGCATTGTAGAGTATTTTGAGTTGGGTCATTAAACATCACCAAATTTTCATTTCCATACCTCTTCTCCTAAGAAACTGCCAGTTAAAAGTAACGTTTAATTAAAATCAATCTAGAAATTTTATATTTTCTATGGCTCGTTTCCACCAACATAGCTTATGCTAGTGTCTTGGAATATATTTAGTTAAATTTCCAGGACAACAAAAAAAAAACAAGTGGTCGATCTTGCGGTAGGAAAATCCAATTGTAGCATGTATGCTTTGGGAAGCTTTTCCTAAAGGAGTCAAGCATGAGATCATATCTGAACCAGTGAGGTAATCATACCTATCTCATTGGGAAAGATAGAAGATATGCACATATTAAAAATGGTAAAACTTGGATAGACCATTGTCGAGGAGCCTGGGGTCACTTGTCAGTAAACCTTGCATTATGTCAAGGAGCCTTTAAGGGGATTGAGCTTGTTACTTTTCCCTTGTGTGTATATAAGATCGTAGATTATTCCCCCAAGTATGTGTGTTCCCGTTGGTGACCTTAGTGACCATAAACTTTAGGATCCTTTCCCATGGTGACGGTGGAGGGAAGGTCCCACTATACGTGGAGCAGACATTGTCTAGACTCACTTGGACTCTCCAGAGGGTTATCTTCACTCGAGATGGTTTAAGTGGAGAAACTTGCACCGGTCTGTTTCATTAAGTAGGTTTTCAGGGTAACTGTTCCAACCGCCATTTCTACATTAGAATTCTATGATGTTGGATTTCATCACCACATAGTGTTTTTAGTGCGGGAATCTACTATTTGCGTGTGGATTGATCTCTTAGATTTTTTCTAGGTGTGTGATTCATTTGGTTTTTTCCTTAGTTACTTTATAATTTTTATTGAAATTTTATTTGATTGTGTGTGTTTAAAAGTTTTAATCGTGGCTGAATTACCAAGACAATCACATAGAATGCAGGGGAAACCCCCTAAATATACACTAAACCAATTAGAAATACTTAGATCTAAAAGAGGACAAACATTCGGGACTGGGTCAATAGAACAGGAAAAAAAATCCATAATTATTCATCCTTATTACGAAGTAGATCAACCACAAACAGCAGAGTTTACTCCTCAGAAGATTTTCGATTTCTGAATTAGCTGAACTTGCTTCTACAACAAGTGAATTGTCATCTACTGAACGCAAAATTTTAGAGCCAGAAACTAAATTTGTTATGTCTGAACCTACTTTAGAGTTTGTTAGTCCAACCCCTGGTAATACTGATTCACCTAGAGTGAAGACTTAGATCACAGAAGATTTTCCTCATGGTCTAATTAGTATTGAAGAAGTTACTGACACTGAAGAAGAAGTAGTTCTTCCTTTGGCTTAGGAAACTTTAGATCTTAGAGAACTTGAATCAATTTTGTATAGTCCTTTTCGACAAGATGCTTGGTATTCTTCATTGACATGCTTTCTATAGAACATTGGTCTGAATTATTCGCCACCCCAAATTCCATTTCCTTCTACACCAAGAGTTTATAGATCTCCTTTAAATATGTCTGGTGAGTCATCCATGTTTTCTGAATCTCCAGAAGCATATTTCTATGTTGGTCCTTCAGTTCCTGCAGGATACTAGTCGCTCTCTGGTACATTCTTAAGGGCGTCTCCCTTTCCCGATAAACGTACACTATCACTTGGACTACATGAATCAAATACCAGAACTGTAAATGCGAAAAAAATTTATATGATGTATGGAAATATTCCAAACCCTAACCCTTAAGGTATTTTTTTACAGCCTAGGGGGAACCTCAAGGTCAGTACATGCCTCTAGGTCAATACCAACCGCAAGGAAAATACGTGCCTCAAGGTCAATATCCACCTCAAGGTCAGTATGCAACTCAGGGTCCAAAACCTCCTTTAGAGCAACAATTTTACCTAGAAGAACAGTTTTATCCTTGAGGTGGGAATTATACAGTAAACTATCCAACTTATGTTCCAAATTATCAGCCTAGTTATGGTTCTCCTTATCCACAACCTTATATGGGACCTTCATATCCTGGACCTAGTATAGTGTGGGATCCATCTCAAGCTCACTAGAATTTACAACCTAATATGAATTACCTTATTATCAGCCTGGACAACCGATTGGTTATACTCACATTAAATAACATGTACAACCTATACAACCTTTCCAACTTGTCCAACCTATTTAATCCACTGTTTAGGTAACTACATCAGGTAGCGTTGAGTAGCCCGGTCCGAGTACACCTAGAACTCTAACCCAAATTGTTGTGCCAATTTCTCTTAAGCCTACCACACCTATTCCTCGAGTATTTGTGGCTCCTATTTCTACGACCCCTCCGGTATCAGTACTAATTCCTCAAGTTTCTATTCCATAGTCTAGACCTGCACCCTAGACTACTACTTAGATGCATGTAGGAGAACCTGGTACAAGTACGGTAATAACAAGCCAACCTTAGTTTACTTATCAACTTTAGCAAGGGTCGTATCAATATGGACTTGCAGTGAAAAATCCAGTATATCAACCATACCCTAGGTACACGTACCAAATGTCTACTCAACCCCAGTATGGTTTGGTTAATCCTCGTTATCCAAGAGGCATTCCGATTCCCAATGCACAGGCTATTCCAGCATATCCTGGATATCCTCCTTCTAGAACTGGTATAGTTTCACAAGACCGTAACCAATTTTTACCATTCATAGCAACTTTGGGTTTTTTGATTTATCACTCCTTACAAATGATCCAATTTATTATCACTCATATTGGCCACCAATGCCGCATAAGTTGCCCAGTGATATTCCAAATTTTGAAAGAAAACCAGGAGAGGACCCTTCCAACCATGTCATGACTTACCACCTCTGGTGTGCATCCAAGTCATTAATCAACGATTCTATTTGACTTAGACTTTTTCAGAGAAAATTAATAGGATTAGCTGCCAAATGGTCCATTGAACTTCCACGAGGCTCTTTTAACAATTTCAATGCTCTAGCAACCTCTTTCTTAACTCATTTTCAGGTTCCAGTCAGATACGACAACAACACGAAATTATTAACTTCACTAAAACAATCCACGTCTACATACATATCAAATCATATACATGAATGGAGACGTAGAAGACATTTGGTGAAAGTATTTATCCCAGATTAGATATTGGCATAATGGTTTATCAAATCATTACTACCGAAAATCACTGAAGATGTAGCTAAAGGAGGGGTTTTTACAGAAGAACAAGTCATCTCTCAAGCTCAGTATCTTGACTTGGTATATACCCAGTCAAGTACTTTGTACAAGAAAATTCTCGATTTACCGCATCCTGGTCAGATAACAACAACTCCTTCAGGGTCTCATGTCGTTGATGGTGTAATCAGTTCAGTTAGCACAAGTAAGAGTAAGAAGAAATCTTCAAAGGTTACTTCTCCCATAATAACTTTACCTGATCCACCAAAAGGAGAATCTTCCCTGGAAACTTCTTCCGATATTCACATTGTAGATTCATCTACTACAAAGTCAAAATATGGTAACAAGAAGAAAGGGGAAAATAAAAGTAAACATACTTCATCCCCCAAGGAAAAATCTAATAAAAATGAGTCGACCAATGATAAACGGAAACCTCATTATCCTTGTCTTATCTGTGACGAGGATCATTTCACGAAGGAATGTCCAAATAGCGTTGAGGTATCTAAGTTCGTCAAAGGTTCACCCATATCCACTGTCTTGAAGGATCCTTTTCCTATTCAAGATAGAAAAATTATTGGATCTTCTTCTAATACATCAGCAGATATTTTTATGATGTCTAAAGTAATGGTTGTGACTCGATCACAAGATTATGGTAGTAAGAATCTCGTTGCTGGTAAAAAAGTAGAAAATTCTAATTTTGCACCAGCTACATCTCCTTCAATTTTTTATCCACTTCATATGGAGAAACCTAATCCTAATTTGGTAATAAAACTACCTGCTAAAGGTGTACTTCGTAAATCAGCTTTCAATCCACATGCGAGAGCTGCTCAGAAGTACAACATTGTAGAGGATTTAGAAATATCTCCTTCAGCAATGTCAGCCTTGGAAGTGCTGCAATCTTTCCCATCAGAAAGGAAGTTACTCTTATAAGCAATTCGATCTATAGATCGTCAGGATTCGAACCTCATGGTCTTTGATTTAGAAAATTTTACACCACGTCTCCCTCATCAAATGGCTTTTTTGATTCCAGTACTAGTAAAAAAAAAACGTTGCTTTGATATTGTTATTGGTGAAGGAGCATCTACGTGTATCATGTCGTTAAACTTTTGGAAATCACTTGTTTCTCTAACCCTTAACCAATCACCAAACATCCTCAAAACTTTTGACGGAAGAGGATTCCATCCATTCGGAATTTTGCAGGATCTACCTATAGAGGTTGAAGGTAAAACCATTAATTTAGATGTGGAAGTTCTTGATGCCCCTCTAGATTATAACCTTATTCTCAGTCGAAGTTTGTCTTATGCTATGATTGTTTTCGTGTCATTAGTCTTTTGATTAATCATGTTTCCTCATCAAGGAAAGATTGTGAAAATCAATCAGCTTTCATATTATTCGTCTGAGCCAACTTCTACAGATAGTATTTAGCACGTTGGAAAATTGACTATCCCTTATGAAGATGTAGGAGTAGGTTTAATCAAAGATTTTGTTTTAATGGGAACTTTTTCTATGCCTCCACCTAAGGTACCGAATACTATTGCTAATATCAATATGATTACATCAAGCACTATTTCATTAGATGATCCTTGGATAGTGCCTTTAGAATCAGAACTAGATTATTTTACTGGCGCGGTGCCTTTGAGTCCTTCTGAGATAGCATACCAAGAGGTACAACCATTTTCCAATCATTTATCAACATATTATGATCCAATGAATGTGATCAATGAAGAATCATTTTCACTATCAAGCTCATCTATAACATCAATTCCTGATCCTTTTGAGCAAGTGTTTTATACTGATGAAAGTATTCGTGAATTCTTGTGCATAGATCAATTACCATGGGATGATCTCCATCATAGGTCATCATTTTTACCTGAGATGGATAGATTTGAAAATAATTTTTCATATATTTTTCCAATTGATTATGTCAATGAACCACAGAGTCCAATATCGATTGCAAATTCGGATTCCGAAATTAATTTGGGAAATATTTCTTCTATGGTTCCCATTGGCATATCTATTAAACCAGGAATTATTGAAAACATTCATATAGGTGCTTCTTGTGCGTCAGATGAAATTTCTACATATAAAGCCCTATTTCAAGAATTCGGTGACATATTTTCCTGGTCTTATGAAGAGATGCCAAGACTTGATCCCAACATTGTCATTCATGAAATAAATACTT
The DNA here is from genome assembly GCA_034641835.2 of Pinus albicaulis. Lineage (NCBI taxonomy): Eukaryota > Viridiplantae > Streptophyta > Pinopsida > Pinales > Pinaceae > Pinus > Pinus albicaulis. The sequence goes on from CM076575.1 coordinate 1,799,079,491, forward strand.
AACCATATGCTAAACCTGTCACGTAGAGATTACATCTGATACATCCACGAAAAGCTACTGCTATTAAAGCTGAAGTTGAGAAATTATTAAAACAAGGTTTTATTTATCCAATCCCTTTAACATATTGTATATCTAATATTGTTCCTGTTACTAAAAAATAAGGAACAATACGAATATGTGTCGACTATAGGAATATTAACAAAGCTTGTCCTAAAGAAAATTATCCAACTCCTTATATTGACCAAATTATTAACAATTGTGCTGGAAATGAAATGTATCCATTTATGGATGGATTTTCCCGATAAAATCATATCAACATACTCCCTGCCGATGAACCAAAAACAACATTTATTTGTCCTTGGGGAACATTTTCTTACTGTAAATTAACTTTCGAATTGAAGAATGCTGGGGAAAATTTTCAAAGGGAAGTGTCCTATGATTTTCATGACATTAAACACATTATGCAACCTCATCTCAAAGATTTACCTGCTTATTCATTCCACAAGGAAGATCATCCTAGTCATTTACGAGAAATTTTTATGAGTAGGTATTATAAGATTCTCTTGAATCCCCACAAGTGTTTTTTTGTGTACAATATTATAGATTACTGGGATTTTTCATTTTGAAAGAATTCATTTCTGTCGACCCTTCAAAGGTTAAGGCTATCTTCAATTTACCTCGTGCTTCCACACTTCGCCAACTCCAAAGTTTGCAAGGGAAAGAAAACTTTCTGCATACATTTATCCAGAACTATGTTGATTTAACCAAAGTTTTTACAAGGCTGTTGAAACAAAAAATTTCCTTTTATTTGGGATGAGATCGATGATCAATATTTTGATGCTTTAAAACATGTGTTGACCCATGCACCATTATTGCATTCACTAAATTACAACCAAGATTACTTTTTATACTTAGCAGCCTCTGATTCCACTATTGGAATGGTATTAGTTTAGGAGGAGGAATTCCACAACGAGCATGCAATTTTTTATCTCAGTCGAAATCTCAATCTAACAAATATTAAATACTCGCATGTGGAGAAATTGGCCTTGTCAGCAGTTTAAGTTGTCCAACGTTTTCGTCATTAAATTTTTTTACGAAAAACAATTGTAATCTCTAAGTGCAACCCGATGATGTATATTCTAAATAAACAATTTCTTGGGGGAAAATAATCTAAATGGATAGTTATCCTTCAAGAGTTTGATTTAGAATTTGAAAAATCCAATTAAAATAAATCACTGGTGTTCACCGAACTTATGTGTGACTTCCCGAATACTAAAATAGAAACTGTGGCAGAGCATCCGATCGTTGATGAATCTTTGTTTCCTATCATTATTTTAGATCCTTGGTATGGGTATAACATCATTTATCTCCAAACCCAAACTTTTCAGCCTGAAATTTCACGTTCACATAAATGAAATATCCGTTACCAATCTCAGCAATACAATATTGTTGGGGACATGCTTTATTGTCATGGTGCGGATTCTGTATTTCGATGATTTTTGACTCATGAAGAGGCTGAACGAGTTTTGAATGACTTCCATTCTAGAGAATGTGGCAGTCATATGTTTGTATTTGAAACATCACAAAAGATATTGCGCGCTTGTTATTTTTTGCCATCATTATTCAAATATTGCATTCCCACGGTCCAAAAATGCCAGAACTGTCAGATATTTGATCGGAAGATGCATGCACCACTAGCTCCTCTTCACCCCATAATTGTTGTCAGTTCTTTTGCAAGATGGGGCATTGATTTCATTACATGTCACAATCACTCGGCTGGGGGACATGGGCATACTATTCTTGCAGTAGGTTATTTTACCAAATGGGCCGAGGCGATGCCTAAATTTGTGGCAGATGGAAAAACTGTAGCTAAATTTGTATTCAATCACGTGATTTCTCAATTTTTTGTACCCAAATCTATCACTACTAATCATGGGAGTAATTTTTGAAACATCATAATGACCGAACTTTCCAACCAACATGGCCTGCACCATGATAACTCTACTCCATATTATCCGAAGGCTAATGGTTAGGTTGAAGCTATTAATAAATTTTTAACCACCATGATTAAAAAGATAATCATAATTCATAAATCTAATTGGCATACTGAACCTCACCAAAAACAGCAACAGGGTTCACTCCTTTTCAACCGGTCTACGGTTTAGAAGCTGTGTTACTGATTGAATGAAAAATACCATCACTCCAATTAGCCATAGAGTTACTACCAGCCAACTCTGAAGAGGAAAAATGCTTTTTGTAGTTAGCACAATTAGATGAGACTCGGCACACCGTTGTATTAGCAGCCGAAGCTCATAAAAAACGTGTTAAATCTCAGTACAATCAAAGTGTTACACCTTGTATTTTTTCAGAAGGTGACCTAATATTCGTATATGACCAAGCTAATGATAAACTAGGAGATGGGAAATTCGAACCCATGTGGCATGCTCCTTATATTGTCAAGTGAGTGCTTGCAAAAGGGGCTGACGAATTGATTGATTATGATGGGGTCTCTTTAGATAAACCCAGAAATGAACTTTATCTGAAGATATATTATGCTTGATTTTTTGTGTGAATATCTCACCTGTAAATTAGTTATATTTCTAACATTAGCTTCTTTAGATTAGATGAGGTGTGTCTAGTTTAAGTTTTGATTGACTACCATTCCTGCTTATCTTGATTACTCTTTATATTGTCGATTTTGACGTCCCTTCAAGCGTACATTGGTTTCACTGATCGTGCCTATCATAGTACACAGAATATCTCTTCTGTAGCCTAGTTTATCTATTCACCCACCGATGAGTTAGCTTCTATGCATCGGGTAAGCCTTGGCCAAACAACGAATAATGTTGCAAAATATAGCGCAGTGATTGAGTTATTATCTGATGCCATTTCATTTGGAATTTGGCCTTTGATCGTTAGGTTAGATTCAAAACTCATTGTATTAAATTTAAATAGAGTATACACAATAAAAAATATAGTGTTACTGAGATTATTTTTGAAGGTTCATCTCTTTGAAAGGCAGTTTGATTACATCGAATATCAACACATTCAAAGAATTTTAAATACATTGGTTGAATAATTATCTAATAATGTTATAAATATACATTTACAACATTAAAACAATAAATTAAAACAACATTCGATATGTGTTGAACAAGATGGTCGGCAAGAGTAGTCATATCATAGATAGAGTTTGTGTTTCAAAAAATATTACATCGTCTAAGACCATAGGTTTAAAACACCTTATTATCTGGAAGATAGTGATACAAAAAGAAAATAAAATAGTCCGCGATGATCATCCACTATCCGTGGTGAACATCATGATAGTAAAATATCGTCCACATCACCCTACGCAAGTATCTCCAAAACTGGCCAAGAACACCAGTGACGTGCCTCTAGAGACGAAGAGGAATATTATCCATCGTTGTCTCTAGGATGTCTCTTGTCAAACTTTATAGGTTGTGCTCTAAGTCAGTAACAATATCTACTGCCTGGTTTTGTGGTTCCATGATAGGTTCTGTTGACTTCCTTTCAAAGCAGCAGAGTGTGGCTGGTCTTCATCGACCAACATCTACATTTGAAATTTTTCTTATTACTATTGGACGATTGAAAAAGAAAATAAAAATTAGAGTTAAAACACATCAAAACGATTCATTTACCTTATTCATCCCATTGTGTCGCTGGAGGTAAGGACATCTGGGGGTATACTCGAAAGTCTATGCCTGCATATGGGAAATCCTCAATATAAAATATTTGGTTCTCTAACCAACGAAAATATGCTGGAGTGAATCAGACTACCGTATAGTCGTCGGCACCATGGCGAGCCATCAATGCCACTATCGTACCATACAGGGATTTCTAATTTCACCATGGTCAACATAGATCAATTGATTGGCAAGGGACGAAATCCTCTCCGAAGCGAAAGATACTAAGATAGCACCATACCCAAAGTTTTTCAACTTTGATTTCTCCACTCTAGTCAGTTGACCCTTCATATTGGTCAACACCCCTTCACACTAATTGAAGATAGTGCCTGTGTAGCATTCGACAGCTGTCTGCATTTGTGATTTGGTATCCACATGTGGAGTTTCACTTCCACATAATCTGGTAATAGTGAATGTAATGAATTTCAGATCAATATATATGATATTTTTTATGTCTATACGGTTGTCTTTGGGATCAACTTCTTCATTGCAAAATTCTTGTTTGTAGCTAGCAATAGGCATGCCACCTTGCCTACCTCCAAACAAAGAGATAGGTTCACCTCTTTTTTATAAACCGGTGAGGAAGTAGATGTCTTCACACTCAATTTCGAGCTTGTGATCTCCAATGATAAAACATTGTTCCTGAACCTCCCATTTATTCACCAGCCAGATCCTTAGCTCTACCTGTGCCCTCATGCCCTGAATGGGCGAGAATTTGTATAATTTGTAATTTCTCAAGATGCGCATTGTGTTTGGATTGTTCATTGCTACACCATCTACCTCTCCATGCTCGCCTTCTCTCCACTCCAACATTGGGAAATGACGTGCAAATGGACACACTTAATGGTTACAAGCTATTAGAGTGAAAAAATTTATCCATTTTTTAGAGAATGTGTCAAATTTCATTTTCTTACGATGCCTCTACATTTTCTGTATAGGGACAGTGCAGACCCCCGCACGAACTCTTCGTAAAAACTGTGGTAGCCCGATAATTTTCCTTTAATAAAATTATCGAGGTATGTAGGTAACCAATGGCTGACTCGCAGACTCCCGTGACTGAAACTTTGACCCTTCCCCCCCCCCCCCCCCCCCCCCCCTCAAAAAAAAAAAAAAAAGAATTTTAAAACTAAAAAAATATAAGGAAAGAGAAGAAAATGAAGAGAAGAGTATTTTGGATTAATGGATTAAGGATTTAATTTATAGTCGGTTCTCCTGCTATCACCTGAATAAGTTCCTGGTGAGCTCTCAATTTTCAACTCAATATTGTACAGAAAATGACTTTGTTGAACTACTTTTTATAAGATTTGTTGAATAAGTAAAATATTATTTTATTTATTTTCCACTTTAAAAAGTTATTTTTTGAAAGATTTTACTTATTGGAAACAAATATGTTTAATTTTTTGAGTTTATGTGCAGAAAACAACATTTTCAGGTGAAAAGGATTATTTTGATGATGATTTATCACTTTTTCGAGCCCTTGAAAATTACGAAAAAGCGAAACCCTGGAGTTCTCTTTTAAGCCCTTTTCAGACTCTCTAAAAATGAAAAGATTGCCGAGTACTTGACTATTTGAACTCGTTAAAGGAAATGGACATTCGTTCCTTCAATATAAGTTTACCCCTTTTCCGGACTGAAGTTGACTATTTACGAAAAAGATATACGTTGGCTAATCATGTTCAGCAGAGTTCTCTCCTGCATTATTTTATCTTTTTTTGGGCTTGAGAGACTAAATTTACGAAAAATAACACCCACAGAGTTTTCTTAAGTTTTTCTTCCAACTCCCTAAAACTGAAAAAATTGAGTTTCACCTATACCGGACTTGTTAAAACTTAACAGTAAAGGACCTATCAATTATAACCAGGAACGAACCACTACTTCATAGGGTTTGATTTTAATACTAAGTTGGACTCATCTAAAGGATGAGCTTATATAATAAGCAAATGTTATCCTCCTCAAGCTTGTAAAAAATAAAGAGGTCCTTTCCAGAAATGGTGGGGGAAAAAGAGAGAAGATGAATCCAATTGTCACACTTTTTTCCAAAAGGTAGTATACCACTCTTGAACATGACACTTTTGTCACATTCATATTTGGGTTGGGAAAATCCTTTGGCCAAACAATTAATTGAACCACATTGAAAGTCTTCAACTGGTTTTTGGGTATTAGCTTTAGGTCAATCGTCACCATCTGCAGTGTCGTTATGTGTTCAAGAGATCAGTTAAGTAAACCATTCATTGCAAACATTTGTCTCCATTTGCGTTGACCATCCCTAAGTTAGTCCTTGAAAATATTTCTTCAAAACTTGATCTAATGGTTTCATGTCGTCATATTTCCTATGATGGGTCACTTTCTATCGATGACAGATCATCATCTATAAAGTTGATCTATAATTCTATCAGTACCTTGGGATCTGCATGCCCTAATGGAAGATTTCTCACCTTCAATGACAGGTTACATCATAGACCTTCGATCGAATGATTCTGTGAAATTTTTTACTTCAGATCATAAATTCACATTTCATAGAATGTACAAAGTGCTTTGAGAGCCATTGTCATTATTGGTGGTTTCTCTCACACTTTTTAATTGTTCACATCATTGACTGGTAATCATGTGGTTTCTACCATATTCGACTTCGATACAATCAATCGCATGGATATAATTGTACTAATTCGAGAAGTGTAAATCAAGACCTTGGATCTAGTTTCCACCATCCAAGATCCAAGGAGTTTTTTATCATACAATAGACTACTCATGATAGATGGCTTTATCCATAGTGTGTATACTATTAATGTAATTCTAAAATTATTTATGTATCAAAACATGTAGTTAGATTTGATCTAAGTATGAGAATGCCTAACTCAATGATGATATACATATATATATGCTTGCATTGGATGTTTTTTCCAGGTTTCAACTGGTGTGACTACAACTCAATCCACGGATTATTAAAGCACTTCACTCTTCAGAATTCTTCAGAAATATTCATACTTCGCACTTTAGGGGGCAATCCGTTACATTAAAATTTGTCACTATGACATTTAGCTCACTATATGGGTTCATCATTACCTATTTATTGATCCCTTAGAGGTACAAAATCATAAAGTTCCTAAATCAAGTCTTGTAATTGGGAAAAAACTTATTAAAACCCTAAAAAGTCTAACTCTACACTTTTCCTAGTCATTTCTCGGGGTCCCACAGTTTATTGCTATAAAACTTGTGATACATCCCGCACGTTCTGCTCACTAAAACTGTGGACCCCCATAAAAGGTAAAATAAAAAGAAAACTTAGTTCTAGAAGCCCAGCTAGTCAAATATTCTCCCAGCTGGGGCCTTCTTGAAGTGTTATCTCATCGCGCTTTGTCCATTCCATTCATGAACCTTTATCCCTTCATAAATAGAGCTATCCATTGGTTTTTGGAGCTGAAATCCCATGATGAGAGGGCTTTATCCCTTCCTTATTGGAGCTGAAACTACCTCCCTTCCGCTATAAATTAATACCATGTTTTAGTCCTAAGGGTACTTCTTAGCTTGTAGAAGAGAACTACTGAAGAAATTATACTCTCCACATTTGGCATCATTAGCATGACAAAGATTAAATATTCATAGCCATATTCTTATGCTAATTCAGAGAGTTGGAGTCTTTTCAAACTGAGGAAAACAGTTTTTCGGGAGCCTGAAAGAATATGTACAAACATCAAGGCATCAAGGTTATAAGGTTTCTTCTTTTTATTCAAGGTTAATACAAATGGATTCGATTTTCTCATTGAGTTGTTCATATATCTTTGGAATAATTTAATTCTTAGATTCCTTGATCACTAAGATAGACTATTGCTTGTCTTTAATTGTAGATTCTTGTTTTCTTCTCTTTAATTGCAGATCTTATATGCGGGATCGACACTTTCTGGAATGACTAGATTGAAGACCGAGTAAAAATTGGACTCTAGGTAGGAGCATCTCTCCATAGTTAATTAGTAATTCTTAAGCAAAATAGTCTAGAGAAAATGGTCTACATCTATCTATTTGTTTCTAGATATCCTTAGGATACTAGGTAGATCGCTCTTGTCCACAAGAGGTATTTTTCCGTCTAACAATCTTGGAGACCTTCTCCGTATATTCGATTTTTGTGTTTCAGTGTTTTCATTCTTATCCAACCAGTAGAAAAGGAGAAGGGGGAAATTAAACGAGAAAAGCTAAATAAAAGGTAATTGTTTAATTCAATGAAGGAAAGACCTCTCCTTCTCTCAATAAGTTGGAATCCCTCCTCCATCCAAATAAATGAGTGCTAATGCATAGTCCTCTATCAAACATAAATAAAGGTGAAAGTAGCAAAAGGCTTCCTGTGCAGAGAGGTGAAGAAAGAAAATCCATAGGGCTACTCTTTAGGCTCGTTGGAAGCGAAGCAATGTTTCTGTTTGATGAAGTGACTTCATTGGGGTACCGTCTAGGCATGTTGGTAGAAAAACAACACGAAAGATGAAAACCTATACTCTAAAAATCTTAAACTTGCGAGCTTCATTACCCTTCCTTGTTTGAAAAATTGTGATAAAAATAATTTTTTTTTTGTTAAAATGAAATAAAACATGGGTACTTAGTCCATTCATGGGGTAAGTGGGGAAACCAAAGTGATTTTCACCATGAGTCAATACTCCTTGAGCGACCAAGGTCATGCACAAAAGAAGTTAACCGAGGAAAAGAAGCTAGAATTATACCAGTGCATCACAAAATGTTGTAGCTTCTACAACCCCCATGAAAATTTTTCCCTATACCAATATTTAAGAGCCTTCATTGGTATTTTTCATTGTTGTCACAAACTTTGAAGTTCATTTTATTAGTTATCTCACAATGTTGTGATCCCTTTCGCAAGATAGACAAAGTGTCATATTTTTTCACATTATTTGTCGTATCATATGTATGAGATTTCTTTGATGGTTTCAAGAAGTCACCTTTATGTCAATTAGTTTCTCTAACCCTATAAGTACATATCGCACTCATTTAAAAAAAATTGAGAATTGTCGCACAAGTGTCATGACTATTGAAATTCTATCTTTGGTGTTGCACTTATTATAACCAGTCGTAACACTATCACATAGAGGAAAATGATTTATTTGTATGTCATGAATCATATTGTTTTTTGTGTCATCAAAATATACTATCACATAGAGGAAACTGATTTATTTGTATTTCATGAATCATATATGTTTTTTGAATCATCAAAATATACTATGTTTGTGATCATCGTCAAACTTCATCACAAATTACCAATCTCATTGGTCCTGCAGTTATTCATTTTTCAGCGAAATTCTTGACCAAGCAACTTAGCTTCACCCTACCTCCCCTGAGCTTCCAACTACAAAGTATTAGTTCTCTAGTTATGACCTTGCTACTTTATATTGCACAGTGTGCAGTACTGGCATCCAAAGACTTCCTTATTGCATAATTTTTGTAACCAAGACTCAACCTTGACCTCTGGAATTGTGCAGTTATGCCCTCCAGCCCAGCTTGAACTACGCAATTCACAAATTCAAGACATAATATCACACCTTGATCCTTACAAATATGCATTGCATAGTCCCCTAGACCTCCTTCAACTATTGAAATGCGCAGTAATATTTACTGGCTCTTATCACTGTAGCCTGTCCCCACTGAATCCAGAAACTGCGCAGTCATGTTCCCCATCTCAGCCTGAACTGCAGACTATGCAATCTCAACAATCAGGGCTTCTCCTTGCCTACCTGCACTGCACAATTATCAAATCATTGAGTCCCCCTGTCTTGCCTTTCAATTATTTTGGGCTTAGTTCATGGATCATAATTCACCATATTAGACTGGAGGTTTTAATATTGATGTTTTCTCGTCATTGGTGAATCATAGGAACATGTAGTTTTTCTTATCATGACGGGATGACAAAGGAAGAGAAGGAGGAGGGAATAATTCAAGAAGAATCTCTTACAACTAAACTTGCAAGACGATTTATGAAATAAAGTGAAAGGACATCAATTTGCAACCACCATCTAATACATTAGATCATTGGAGACTCCTTTTCACCACGAAATGGAGAGGAAAAAGAAAGATATTTCATGAATATGCTTTAAAATTTTAGCATAAATAGTGGCTTGGAATTTCCATGTCATCAAGTAGTCCATGTCATTATTTTCATGTCACGTCATGTCATGAGTGGTCATATGCCACAACACTATTGTACATCATGTATATTATATTCATAATGTATTGTAAAGTGGATGTCCAAAGGAAAGGCATGAATGTAAAGATTCATGTAAGTCAAAAATTCATGGAATTCAAACAGTCATGAGGGTAGTGAAAGAGTCACCCTTAATTTTATATACTCCATGATTATATGAGCAAAGGACTTTTTCACCTTGACTCCACCAATAAAGCATTAGAGAGATAAACAATTTCTTTATGGAGAAAGGAGTGGATCTATTGATCCACTACTGGAGATAGTGATGTCGATTGTACATATGTGTCTTAGAAATTTTACATAAATACATAAGCCTTCAACGCCAACACATTCTTCATACATGAATGTCAAACATTAAAACATCCTACTGTACCATGCTCTTGGCGCTTGCTTCAGCCCATAAGGAGCTTTCTTCAATCTACCCACTTTGTGCTCTTGGCCTTTATTTTCGTAGCCTAGAGGTTGTTCAATGTAAACCTCTTCCATTAACACTCCATTTATGAATGCTGACTTCAGGTCCATTTGGTAAACTTTCCACTTGTTTTGTGCTGCTATGGACAACACTGCTCTCACGGTTTACATTCTAGAAACCGGTGCGAAAGTTTCCTCATAGTCTCTCCCATGATGTTGCTTATACCCTTTGACCACAAGTATGGCCTTGTGTCTCTCTATTTTTCCTTCAACATTACTCTTGGTCTTGTAGACTCATTTAACTCCAATAACTTCTTTACCTTTTGGGATTTCAACTAAATCCCATGTCTTGTTTCTTTCTATGGCATTAATCTCCTCATCCATAGTTTCTATCCATTTCCTATCTTTAATAGCCTCCTCAAAATGAATAGGGTCATCAAAATGACAATATAAAGCAAAAGAAGAGTTCATACCTTCATTTTTTTCCTCTTGCTCATAAATTTTATTTAAATTTCTAAACTTTGTTCCTCTTTCATTTGGTGCATGAATGCTTGAAGAAGCACTCAAATTTCCTCCTTGTGGTGTGCTTGGAGAAGCACTTTCATTTCTCCTCAAGGGTGTGCTTTTTGGTCCTTGTGTTCATGTTGTTGTTGGGGGATGTATTTCATCCAAATATTAACCACTTTCATCATGAGACAAACAGTGTTTAACATTCACTGTTTTCTGTATGCTTCCATCCCAAGCTTCCTCTTCAATAAACTGAACATCTCTGCTCACAATAAACTTCTTGGTGGATGGGTTGTACAACCTGTAAGATTTGTATTGCTCACTGTATCCAATGAAAATACATTTCTCCCCCTTGTTTTCCAACTTCTTCCTTAGCTGATCTGAAATGTGTGCATAAGCCACACATCCAAAAAATTTCATGTGGGTGACTCCTTTCTTTGTGCCACTCCATGCCTCTTCTGAAACTTTGTTCATGATAGCTTTTGTTGGGCATCTATTTAAAATGTACGTTGCACAATTTATAGCTTCAACCCAATAATCATTAGGCAAATCCTTTGCCTTTAACACACTCCTTACCATATCCATGATTGTTCTATTCTTCCTTTCGGCAACTCCATTTTGCTGCAGAGTGTACCTCATTGTAAACTGATTATGAATACCATTTTCTCTGTAAAAACGCAGAAATTCTTTAGAAATATATTCACCTCCTCTATCAGTCCTTAGGAATTTGATATGCAGCCCACTTTGGTTCTCCACAAGTGCTTTGAAATTGCATAATCTTTCAAACACTTCACTTTTGTTTTTCAAAAATTAAAGCCAAGTTTTTCTAGTAAAATCATCAATAAATGTTAACATATAGTGGCTACTAGCAAGTGATGGAGTTTGCATCGATCCACATAAATATGAGTGGACAATTTCCAAGGGTGCCTTTGCCCTTATTCTTTTCCCGGAAGGAAAAATTTCTCTGTGTTGTTTACCCAAGATACAACCTTCACAAAGGCTATCTGGTTTCTCTTTAAATGGAAAACCTCTTACCATTCCTTTTCTATTCAACAAGTTAGGACCTCCAAAGTTGAGATGTCCAAATCTCAAGTGCCACAACCAATTTTCATCTTTTGGTTCGCTTTGGAAAGCCTCTTATGGCACTGCTGCTATTTCTTCTCCATTTTTCAAATCTGCTCGCATCCTGAGAGGGAACATCCTGTTCCTTGTCATCTTCACTTCAGCAATACATTGTTTGTTGGGTGGTTTATCCATGATGGTACATACATCATCCTCAAAGAAAACATTGTACCCCTTTTGAACAAGTTGTCCAATACTTAAGAGGTTATATTTCATTCCAGGAACATAATAAACATCTGCTATGCATTTCATTTCTCCTTTCCTTGTTAAGACATTTACTTCTCCTTTTCCCATAACAAAAACTTTACTATCAGTTCCTAATGTGACTTGTGATTTCACATTATCATCTAACATAGAAAACATGGCTATGTTTCCTTTGATATGGTTACTGTAACCAGAGTCTAGAAACCATAAATATTCATTCTTTTCCTTATCCATATTACAATTTAAAAACAATTTATCTTGGCTGATATTTTCGCTAGTGAAATTTGCACTAGTTCTATTACTCATATCATGCTGCTTCTTCCTACATTCATTTGCATAATTCCCATATTTTTTACAATAGTGACATTGGAAATTTGATTTATCATACCTTTGTCATTGAGCATGTTGCTGACCACTTTTCTGGCTGCTGCCTCGACCTTGGTTCTGATTTAGATTACTACCCCTTCCTTGAGCATTTGCTGGACTATATCTTCCACCTCTGTTTTGGCTTCTTCCTCTTCCTCTCTTGTTTCCTCTTCCTTGACCTCTCCCGCTTCCAAAGGACATCTAGTTCTTAAAGGCATGCTCTAGAGATCAGTTTTCATTTCTACCCAATCTCTTCTCATGTGTCATCAGTGATGCATGTAGCTCATCAACTGAAAATCTTGTGAGATCCTTTGTATCTTCTATGGTGGTGAAAATCACATCAAACCTTTAAGGTAGGCTCCTCAATAGTTTATCCACAATCCTTCTCTCTTCAAGAGTCTCTCCATGAGACCTTATCTGTGTGACCATTTCAATCACATGTGTGAAGAATGAGTCAATTTTATCTGACTCCTTCATGCAGAGAGTCTCAAAATCTCTCCTCAGCAACTGTAGTTTTGTTATCTTCACTTTCTCCATGCCTTGATAGGCTGTCTTGAGATTTTTCCATGCTTATTTGTATCTCTTAGCTGCTTCTATCCTTGGAAACACACTCTCATGCACTGCTTGATACAAAAAGTAGAGGGCTCTAGAGTCCTTCTTCTTATTGCTCTTCAACAGTTCCTTATCTACTTGAGTTAAATCATTAAACTCATTTTCATCCACTAGTTCTTCAAAACCATCCTCAACAAGTTCCCATAAGTCTCGGGAAGAAAATAGGGCTCTCATGGTTATTTCCCAGTAATCATAGTTTTTCACATTAACTTGTGGGAGTTGAGTATTACCTATACTCATGCTAGTGCTGGCTCCAGCCTTTCTTGCACTCTAACTATGCTTCAAACACTTCATTTTGTTTAAAAAAGAAAAAACAAACTGACTGTACCTTGGATTCTTCTTGATTGAGTCTTCACTCTGCTGGAGAAGCTGCTGCAACAAGAAATCCTTCCTTCAGCTTCTTTGACACCTTCAAAGAGCCTCGACTAATACCATGTTGGAATTTCTGAGAATTCCAAAACAATATACAGAGAGAATAATAGTCTCCTTCTTAACACAGAGAAATTTATAAATTTTTTCTTCAAGAGACAGAGATTGACACTTGAAAAAATTTCTATTCCATCCACTAAAAAAAATATTACAAATGTCCTTCCTCTAACAGAGGGATTACAAAAATACCTAGACAGCTTCAAAACTCAGTGCTAAAACAACTCTCTGTTTCTCTAAAAAACAAACACTTTGTCTCTATATTCATACACTGTTGTGTAAAAATTATAATACACACTGTTGTGATTTTACAAAACAATACCTTTAGCCTTTCGGGCCTTTTCACTTTATGTGTCGCAACACACATAGTAACAAAAAATATATAAAAGAAATCTTAAACTAAAACTTTTTGGGCCCACATACAAATGAGCGTATATTATATATGTTAAAACATATATATATTATAAAACAATACTCCGTCACGTGATGTCAAACATTAAAACATTAAAACATAATATAACGTAAAACCTTTGCAAACCTTTACAAACTACCGCCGGACTTGAAAAACATATGAACCAAATTACAATGGAGATTTTCACGTCACAAATGGGCTGATGTCACAGACCCATTTGTGCGCATGACGAATTATTAAAATGAGCTTATAAAATCTCATCGTGTCCACCAGAAATTTTTGGGTACGGGCCCAAACTGTTACGCGATATGGAAATCAAATCCACCTTATAAAACTTATCAGGTCTAAGACTTACCATTGCAATCGAGCCAAAACAAAAGAACTTGTGATTCATTACAATGTTTCTGCATGGTCTATGGGACCAATATTCCTGCGGACCTTGGCTTAAAAGGAGGGAAATTAAAAAAAATTAAATTTTGATTGCGCCAATCACATCGCATCATTCAATGATAGAAAAAAATAAAATAAACGGTTGTATCATATAACTTGCGATTGCAATTGTGATCGCATCGCAATCTTCCACATCAAAAAGACACTTGACTTAAAAAAAAAATTGCGATTGTGATTAAAAAACTTGTGGGGACCACAGGTCTTCACATAAAACAAAATGACTCTGTTCTTCAATAAAAGGATGAAAGGTCTGTTTCCTGTGTATGAAAAAAAAACGCTTTGTTGCTTTCAAATACAACGTTGTGTTTTCAAAATAAAATGGACAGGCACCAAAACACAAAACTGAGATTGACTTTTCACCATTTTAGAAAGCGGCTCTGTGCCAGAGCCCTTCATACAAATTTTGAAAGCGGCTTACAGTACGGAGAGAAGTTGAAAGTAACATTTCACCACAATGAAACCCAATTATTTTTTTTGAATAAAAATGAATTCGCTGGAAACTAATAGAATTATATCTTAGGAACTGGTGGGTCGGGCCTAAAGTTTATTCTCTTTAACCATTAGTAGACAGTTAGCCTCTTAGGGTATTATCAATGAAATATAAGAAAAAATATACAAAGAAGCTAACAACCAATATACTTTTTCTTACCATGTTGTCCATCCCGAAATCCTGAGCAAAAAGAAGAATTCATACAAAGCTCGATGGATCTTGCCAGAGGTGACCCAGTGATAAGAAAACCTATAAATAAACCAAAACAGGTTATCCACAATTTAAAATAAAATAAAATCCCTACTTATAATTGTAACTGCACAAAGGAAAAATTTGTATTCTCACAAGAAAGGGCGCAATAAACCCTTGTCAAGTAAGCGTTTGGGAGAGCAGACTTCCTCGACGATAAAAACATAACAATGATGCATGGATGAAACCACAAAACGGGGTGGTTACCCATACCAATAAAGAAAAAAACACGTTTCTTTCTATCGTATTCCTTGTTTATTAATTGTAAGGAGAGAATCGAGTTGTCCCTCAGCATGGGTGCGAGAAGGACTGAGAACCTGAAAAATCATGTACGAAATCAGAGGCCTAGCTTGTGCCAAAATAGCTCGTGATAAAATCATTTATTTGAGGTTTGAACATAAAATTATATTTAACACGTCTCTATAGAGCATATGGTTGAAATTTGTATATATAGTGAAATGTAAATATATCCATTGAACCGAACGAATGTTCATAGCACATTACAGGGAATTAATAATTTATATGTAATCGGGGATAATCCTTGACGACAATTAAATTAAAAATGGTACCCAATTCCCTAGTAAGTATGTCTATATGATTTTTAACTTTTTTGTCATGATTATAATTTATTTTTAAATGGGATGTAGTAAACATGTTACAAGTGGTATCAAAGTGTCCAAGTTACTACATTGTGGCCTCATTGGTGAATGTTGACTAAAAAAATTGGTTATGATGCATAAAATGGAGACTATAACAACATGAGATGAGGAGTGGGGGTGACCCCACGAGGAAGGTTAGCAGTAGGAGTGATTTCATTCTCTCTTACAGAATCCAATCAATAAATGTGGGTTTAGCTAGGAGGATAAACCCAGAACACAAATGTAATGTTATTATACATTGTTTAGAAGATACGACCATAAATGAGGAATATAAGGCTCACAATTAAAGGTTGTGGTTGGAATAGGAAAATATCATGAAAATCCTTTGAGACCGATAGACTCAAACGATTCCAAATTCCAGTATGGATGAAAAAATAGGGAGTTGTAGAGGCAACAAGAAAACTACCGAGAAGGTGAGGGGGGTTGAATTGGGACTGAAGCAGAGTCTTATAATTCCTCTTGTTGGAAAGGGAGAAATAGAAATAAGACTGAACTATAAGTGGAATTCAAGAAAATAGAACCCCTAATATATGACACAGAATTAAAGGAATTTGTGGAAGCATGGTTGATAGATATGAAAAAATACTTTCAAATTTACAAATATGATGACAATCTGAAAGCCAAGCTAACTATCTATCAACTGCAAGGTAAAGCCACCTTATGTTGGGAAGAGATTAAAAGAGTTAGAGGAATTGATGAGAAGGAGGTAATTTGGGAAATTTTCATAAGAAAATTAAGGATACATACTTAACAAAGCGGTTCTTTGATGTAAAAGTGAAGGTATTTCATTACTTAAAATTGGGAAAATAGTCCATGGAGTATTTTTTAAGTAAGTTTACTTCTATGCTAAGATATGTCCCGTACATTCAGGAAGAAAAATCTAAAGTGTAGTGATTCATTAGAAACCTAACAGCCTTCATGAAATATAATTTGGAATTTGAGAATCCAAAAGCAATGGAAGAAGCTATTTGAAAATCCTGAATTTGTTTTAAACAAATGATGTAGAAAGGGTTAGGTTTTAAATGATGGTTTAAGAAAAAATTGACAAAAATTCTTTCCAAACACAAAAAACACAATAATTGCTAGACTTAAAAGAACACACATAAAATCATTAAGCGGTCCTCTGGTTAAAGTTCAATAGAATTTCAGTTTGTGAGCTGGAAAGGAACATACCTGAGATCAACGCAACCTTTGAGGATCAACAGGTGGTGGAGTTTGAAGGTAATATGGATAATTTTTCGATCTCTATATTAATAGACCGAGGTGCAAGCCTAAGTTATATTAGCCTGAAATTAATAGATTTATGTCATTTACAATGCGTGAAATTTAAAAATATATGGTTAATGAAATTAGCCATTGGGGCTACGAGAAGAGTGATAGTTAAATTATGATGTTTTTTCATTAAATAAATGGATAGTAGATTAAGAAAAAATTAATATGTTACCATTAGGATCCTATGATGTACTGATAAGCATGGACTGGCTAGAAAGGAATTGTACCCTAGTGAATTTTAAGGATAAAACCATTAGTTTCCTTATTGAAAAAGGCGTTAGAAAAGAAATTCAAGACATCAGAAGACACATTAGCTTATGTCACATTGCAGCCAATCAGGTAGGAAAGTGTATCCGTAAAGGTTTCCAAATTTATGTTGTTCAAGTGGGCTATACCAATTCCAAAGATAAGGTAGCCACTCTGGAAAATATACCAGCAATCCAACACTTTCTATATCTCTTTCCAGAAGAGATTCCATGGCTTTCTCATAAAAGGAACATTGATTTTGCTATAGAAATTATTCCCGAAGCTACCCCAGTATCAAAGACTCCTTACTGAATGAATATACATAAGTTAATAGAGCTCTAGATGCAACTACAAGAGTTGTTGGACAAAGGGTGCATTCATCCTAGTGTATCCCCTTATGGATCTCTTGTTCTTTTTTTAGGAAGAAGGATGCAACATTTCACTTTTCCAATTATTATAGGCAACTCAAGAAGTTTACTATTTAAAACAAGTACCTGTTACCAAGCATTGATGTTTTATTTGATTAAGTTGGGGGTTCTATGAGGTTTTCAAAAATTGATTTCCGGTCTAGGTATCATTAGATCAAAATAGAAGAAGAAGAAATATTTTTAGCCATAGGATTATTGATTAAAGGATGAAATGACAACCATATTACAAGGCATGAAATAAGGTATTTTCCAAATATTTTGACACATGACCATTAACCTCTTTTCATTCCTCCTTAAAACTTCTTCCAGGTATAGTTTCATTTTGGATTTCAAGGTATTATCATCTATCGTGAAGAGACAATGAAAATAACCTTATTTTTGCAAATATGTATCTAATTAGCGTAATTAAAGGATATATTTCCTAATTTTAGATTATAGTTGATCTTCCCACAACATATGAAGTTGTTCTAAATAGTTTTCTTTAAAGCTATTCTAAAAAATAGAATGGAAGTTCAATTAGTCTAAAAAGAAAGTTTGTGTATTGTGGAATTTTATGAGAAATTAATAAAAGGATTTTGAGTAGAGGTACGAGGATATTATCCAAAGATTCGTCTATCATTTATTGCAGTCTTCTTTCTAGTTTAATTTCTATCTTTTCAAGTGCATCACTGATATGGAATCCATAGTACATGCTCTATAACTGTGATCTCTTCATATTCATATGTTCTGTCTGATATATTAAATTCATTTTAGAATTAATGCTTACATCCTATATTTGAGATTTCAGTTTGTGATGGTTGATAAAATATCTCAACCTCTCCTTATAACATAGGAATAAGTTAGATCTGAGAAAAGCTATGTATTAGAGCAATTTGAATGTAATTTGTGTGAGTGTTTTGACACATACATATTTGTGTGAAATATATGAGTTATTTCACCCATTTTTAACAAGGTATTAGATCCCATATGGGCCTGAGCCTGCCCTCCATCATGGAGTGCGAAGGGGAAGAGATGAAGTAGCATGTTTGTTGAAAATAGTAAGTATGTTTTCTCAAATTTTTGAAGGTTGTTAGTGTTGTCAACTAAAATATTCATATATATAATCATGTGCCCAAGAATCTATTGTGTGAGGCAGTAGCAGAATATGATGCAATGATAAAGTTGTATGAGTTCATTATGGGAAAATCTCATGCTCAATGACTAAATTCAACAGAAAATTCAAAGATGTGCTAATAAATGGCGGCATTAGAGGTTCAAGAACACTTGAATGAAGCATAAACAAACCCTAGGAGTGCATACTACACATGCATGAAGAAGTGTCTGGTTATTTTATGCTGAGTGGATTTTAAGACGTTTGTACCACCATGAAACAACCAGGAATAGTTTTCACCTAATTTAGAATTCAAATGTTGACTCGAATTTCTATAGTTCAATACCTTTTGGCACTTGCCTGCGGCAATAGTTACTGTAGGTTATGTAGAATGAAGAACCTTTTAGAATAGACCGGTCTTAGAATTATGCTTCGAATGCTTTGACTGTGACCCTTTGCTGTTGAAATCAACGTCATCTGCTATAAAAGTGGGGAGAGCAAGAGGTGTGTATATCGGAATTGCAGTTCAAAGAGCATTTTAGAACCACAACCAATCTTTGCAGTGCATGTGATTTGATTATGACAATTTATTAGGTTTGAAAAACATTATGTTGACCATTTGCACTGGAGTATGGGACGTCGACCCATGGAGTTACATTGGTTCAGAGACGTTGATGATCCAATGGGAAGTGATGCTGACGTGAAGCTAAACGTTGTGAGAAGTAAATTACTGGTATATTAGTGTTGAATAGTTAAATTATTAGTATTATAATCTGTTTGTAAATTAAGTGGTGTTGAATTTTAAATCACATAAGGAGGTCATTTTGTAATAATGATTCTAGATACATTCTATATCTAGAAAAATTCCCTAGATTACTGTCAAGCACAATGGTTAGCACCCATGTATCTCAATAGATGGAAGCTTGTCCATAGAATTACTAGGAATTCGTTTATTGCAAACATGGAATCAATTGTGTCTGAGGCCACTATTTAATGGATCGAGTGGAATTAAGGCTCAATATGGATGGTTTTCTAGATAGTATGGAAGTTTCGGATCTAGGGAAGGATCCCTCATTCGTTGAAGACTTGGAAGTCATCTTCTAATGAGGTTATGTGATTTTTTTGGATGTTGTCTCGTAATTGACTTTGGGAGGTCCTTGATTCGGGAGTTCAGAGGTCGAAGTAGGGAATCTAACTTGCTGACTACAACTTTACGAGGGCTATGAGGAAAATTGATGGAGCCTATACTGATAAGATGTAAACCATTTTTGTAATTTTTTTTTGTTTATGGGTGGTTTAAATAAATTTATGTAATCTAAGCATTAAGAGGGGATGTTGGAATTAATGCTTACAACCTATATTTTAGATTTTGGTTTTTGATGGTTGATAAAGTCTCGGAACCTCTCCTTATAACTTAGGAATAATTTAGATCTGAGAAACTAAATATATTAGAGTAACTTGAATGTAATGTGTCTATTTTAATGCATACAACTTTGTGTGAAATATATGAGTTCTTTCAGCCATTTTTAAAAATTCAAAAATTACCTTTAGATTCTATGTTCTTATTGAATAACACTTTCATCCACATTGTAAGCCTAACAATAGTTGACTATCTTTCCTCTAATATTTACTCCCTCTAAACTATTTTAAAATTTTGATTTCATTTCACAAAGACCTCATTTCCGAATGTTTTCTCCCATAGACTAACATATCCAAAATATTTCATCGTTAATTTGGGCTTTGAACGTAAAAGGACTTGTTTATATTGTGACATAAAGTATCAGGAGATATTCCTCTCTAGATTTGAAGGGCTAGCTTCCAATATTAAAGTATGGTTTAACACCCTCACTAATCTTTACATGATTGCATTTTTTCCTTCCCTTTTTTTTTATACTCACCCTATAGTATTATTATTTAATATTTATCTTCTTACTTATAGGTAAACATTACGAATTCATTTTTCCTTTTTCTTGTTTTTATACTAATCCTTTGGCCCTAGTATACTATAATGTTAGCATTACTACAACCACGAAACTAAACACAATGTTAACTTTTTAAACCATGTCTCTAAATCCCTTCATTTTGAATATCATTTCCCTTATTATAAGTAATAATTGAATGGAATATTATTTTTCTCACTCACTAGGGGCTTCAACTCATAGGAACTAGGTACTCAGTAGGGCTTAAACTCATAGAAACTAGGCTGTACTTGCAACCATTCCATGGCCTCTAACAAATTAGAATAAAATAAATGGAAAAAACATTCTCTTGTATTTTTATTGACATAAAAAAATGTAATATATTTATTTTCATATTTAAAAACTGCACATTCTATTCTAAAGATAACACTATAATCAATATTCTGATTCTTTCATAATGCTTCTAAGTTTCTCTCATCTTGTGACATTTCTTTCTTTTCATATTTAAATCTGCACATTCTACTCTAAAGCTAACAAACGTTCTTCCCATTTTGTGGCCTATCTTATAGCCAGTTCCTCTGAGTTCTACTCTAAATCTAACACTATAATCAATATTCAAATTATTTAATAATACTTATATGTTCCTCGCCTCTTGTGACCTAGACTATAGCATGTTCCCCTAAGTTCTCCATCCCTCACGTTAGAAAAACAATAAAAAATATTTTCAAAATAATTTTATTCCTAAACCTTAATTTACAACTAATTTGAATATGGGAAAACTATTTTTTCTATGCTAGCTCCCTCATGAGTTAAAAATAAATGTGTTTAGGATCATCTCAAGTTAGCCAATTGTGAAGGGGTTTATGTCTCAAGTTTTAAGTGTCTCTGATGAGAGATTTATTAGTTAATTAGCTTTTAAAAACTCATGTACAACAAATGAAATATAGAGAAATAACACACAACAAACACATTACACAATAGCTGATAAAAAGGTTCACCCCTCTTAGCGTACATCTCCATGGACCTGCTTCAACTAGCTATGCCCTCTTTGGATTAATTGTCAATTGTCTTATTATATGCACCTAAAATGCTCCAATGGCTTTTAAACTCACTTGATTGGATTCGAAAGACCCAAAACCCTCAAAATAAACTATTCAATCTCTGAAAATGGTCTTCAACTGATCTAGACATGATCTCCTCTCTGAGTGGCCTTGGGTTTATTTACTCTTTAAAGTGGAAAAAAAGACTTTGTTAAGTGCTCCAAAGCCTCTACAACCTATTCCATCATGTTCAAAATATTGAAATAATGTAGGAATGACTCTTCTTGAGCTAAATTTGGTCAAAAATATCAAAATTTATGCTTCATTAAATTTTCCCTGGGAATCTCCACTCAAACTAGAGTAACTCCAATTAAGGCCACCAAATCTAGAAGTCTCGTCAAATTTGGTGGCTCCACCAAACATCCCGCCTAGTTAATTGCAGTTTAATTAAATGTTAAGTGCACAATTAATGGAGGTTTAGTGCATTAATCATAATTAACCAAAAATATGAATTAGCAATCAGACTAATGCTTAATGTTTTGGGTTATGGGATAATCAATCAATTTTTTGAAGCTTAAACCCATCATTAAAAAATAGCTCTCGACTTTGGTCACATTGTATGGTTATATGGAATGTGCATTGGGGATATTCCCCATACCCCTCCACCCAAATGTATTGGATCCTCTAAATAAATGTGAATGACATATATAAAAAAAAAACAACACAGAGGAGAGTTGGTAAGGCGTATGGCTTGCGTTCGGGAGGTCACAGGTTCGACCCCGACCTTCGCCCATAAAATTTTCCGCCAAAATTAAAATTTGAAATTTCATGCCAAAATTTAAATTTAAATTATAACCATGACTTAACCCAAATTCGGGCTTTCGGGGGGGGGCACGTGCTTGCCATTGCATTTGACATGGTGATCAACAGGTTCTAAATTCCTCATACAGACTCCATTTTGATTGAAAAAAATTTCGCCAGATTCTTGGCGATGGAATGGATCTGGTCATTATAGTTTGGTGCAGTTATGAGTGCTTTGAATTTCCAGCAAATTTTTTCCACTAATCAAGATTTTGGTCACTCCTTCTAGCTGATAGGATTTTTGATCCAAAAAAGTTGGTTATCTCATGAGAGTTGAATACTGTTATGTTCCCCAACTTCTATCATATTGATTCTACTTGGAAAAGTCACCATGACAACCACTTGGGTTCATTGACATGCGTTGCCTTGCAAATGGCCTAGCGCTTCAACCAATTTCCTCCTTTTTTTATTGTCCAAATCCAACATTTTTTGGCTTCTTTTTTATTGAAAAAACACTTTTTTGTACCAAAGTGATCCATCAGTGCTTAGAAAACTAATTGATGGCCTTCCCACTGAGAATCATGTTCCTCCTTTGCACAAACATGCATTCGATGCCAGATTCTCCTTGGAAACCACTTTTCCAAGTTAAGACCTCCTGAGTGACCTACAAGAATGAGTTCCAACATCAGTAATAATAGGAAAATAAATGACCCTTATTTTTACTCCACGGTTCCAAATTCCACATATGGAAGAATGCATTCGCCACCTCTTCCACTTCTTGGCGTTAACACATCAAATGGTCTACAATGGATGTTGTTTTAGGTGCAAATTTTTTGATATTGTCCCTCTTTCCATCATATTCTATTATTGACATGCTACTCATGCCATGATTTGAGAATCAAGGCTAATCATTAGCTTCCTACTCAAGGGTGGACCTTCCCAAAATCCTATGACATCTTGTCACAAACATAACCATCAATCTGAAAAAACACATCATGCAAGACATACAACTTTATGACCTCTTTTATTTTTCTCCTTCAAAGAAAAAAATATCACATCATATGAACATCACCATGTCCTCTTTCATCTTGATGTCAAAAATCATCGACCAAACACAAGTCTACAAAACATGCCTCTTCAAATAGCTAACTCTCAAGTCAAACAAAAACATGTACAAATTGTCATCTTTGCTGCATCTAAGTGAGTCAACATAACTCTAATTTTGAAACACCTTACTGGCGTGAACATGCAACATGCATTCAATTGGAAAATAAATGCATCAAATAGTCAAGTTTTGCATCACTCATCAACACACATGAAGGGCCTTAATTGGATAAGAAATCTAATCATATCTTTCCAAACCATTTCAATGGCACTCCTTTCAGCTTCACTTCATCATGTGAATCATCTTGACCCACATCGATTATGGAATTCTCTTTTCCATTCTTTTCAATATCTCTTTCCATCTTCTTCAAATGTCGTGGATGACTTGCTGGATACAGAGTCCAACACTTGTCTACGAGAAGACCTTTCTTATGGAAATGAGTGCAAAACAATTGCATCTTTGTTTCAACATGGTTTTCTTTGTCGAATGGACCTTTGGATTACTACCTCCTTTGTTTAGAAATTTTATTGTGCATGTCTATCTTCTTCCAACGTCTTGAAATATTATGGTTATTCAAACCACAAAAGGAACAAGAAACATTATCCAAATATTATGTGAAGATTTACCATGTTTATCATAATCAAAACAAACTTGATTAAAGGTTGATGTATACCTTGCACATTTGCCTTTGTCACCTTCTTGAGGAGATGAATTTGATGAGGTAGTGTCTCTCTTTGGAATACCAACAATGGTTTCAATTACTTTATAGCTTTCAACATCCTCTTGTTTTCCATTCTCATTAGCTTCATGCTTATGAGCATATTCTTGCAAAGTGGCTGTAAAACTTTTGCATTCCTCATGAAAACAATATTCACAACCTTGAGGTATTAAACATGTAATCAAATTCCTTCTTGGAACACCTTCATGTGCCTCTGTGGCTTTGGAGCATTCTCCATCATGTTGTTCATAACCAAGGCCCAAATACCTAGGACTTTCCTCAACAACAATTCGCTCAACTATGCCTTGTGTATGTTTTCCCAATCCTTTAACTTCGTAGCCCATTTTCATCAATAATTTAGACACTATTCCTCTAGTGTGTCTTTAAAAAACACCAAAGCATTTATATTTAGAAGAATTAGAAGATAAACTTGACTTTCATATGTGTAACACCCCTAGTTTTACGTTTTTCTAGTTAGAAAGTTGAACCTACATCCAAAGAGGAGTGGACCCCAATGGATAGCTATGGTGTGGATGTAATAAAGTATTTAATTATGAAAAATAAAATAAACTATTTCTGTGCATATTGACCAAATGAGATTTTTGAGATCAATTACCAAATCCATGAGGTATTGAAAGAGGCTGAGAATTTCCCCAAAAATCTTTCAAAAATCCTTGAAATAAATTATTTCTAATTTAGATTTTTGAGGAAAAATCTAGATTTTCCCCAATGAGGTGGAGAGTAGTTGGGAAGAGGTAAAAAGATGGAAAAGTAGAAAGCAACTTTAAAAGTCCCTAAATAAGGGAAGCCTAGGCAAACAAGAGGAAAAGCATCCTGTAATTATTGACGCAGAATTAGAAACAGGCTTTGGGGAGCATAAGCTTAAATAAGCTACTCCAGAACAGATTGGGGTTGGTCTCTTCTAGGAGATTATCTCAGCTCGGGGGTGAGTTCTGGACATAGAGGAACTCTAATATTGGGAGGACTAGTCAATTGCAGAAGTGGTATGCCTAAAATGTTTATGAATGGTTGAATTAATTACTACTGTGTAGTGTGATTAATGACTATAGATGTTATTTTATTTTAAATGCTGAAACTGGTATTCCATACATTTACAGAATTTTTTAGAAGAATTTAATCCTCTCAAATCTGCATATTTTTAGGAACGGGAATTATGGGGAAAATCATCCAGAAGCTCTAAACCTACTACTAGTTTAAATATAGAGATTGATACTACTCCCATAATTCATCAAAGTTGTAACTTTAATCTGCTTCTGTGAAAATATAAATCTAACCTTGTATGAGCTAGGAAAATAGACTTGGAAGATGGAAAATCTTCTATATAATGGAGGGATTTATAGACATTCGGTACTGTACAAATATTGCAGATATAAATTTTCTGAAGTGCATGACTATATATATTGTAACCTTCTGCAACAAGGAAAGATCTGAGCTGAAAAGGAAATAAGTTCAGTTACTAGAATTAAATATATTCAAGCAGAAAAGTTGCATAGTGTACCAGAAATTAATACGATAGAATGACATCATAAGGCTGGTAAAAATATATTTGATATGTAACCATAGAGTTGGAAGGTCAAACTCCATTCCTAGCACTTCAATTTATTTGACCCATTTCATGAGATATATAATAAGAAATTTAAAATAAGACGAAAACCAGTAAAGGCTATAGGGGAGTAATTGGGAGATAAATAGATATATTGCATCAGAGAAATACTTTATGGTCTACAAGGAAAAGTAAAATTATGAAAGATATTAACAAAACCCATTTGCACATCTTCAAGTAGATCTCTGTGATTCAGTAAGAAATTTTAGAGTTACACTAACTTCTATATACCACTAAATAGTGTTGAATTCAAACACATGAGTCACAAGAGTATATATCCTTGAATTAATATTGATTTTTATACCAGAATAGCAATGATATTCCATAAAGAAATTTTATTTATGAATATGAGTAATGGAGAAATAACTTCTAAAGAACATATAGAAGAAGGACCTATGCAATTACTGGTAAAGAACCAAATTCCTTAACACACTGTCTAAATATTAACTGCAGATCAGAGATAGATACGATATAAGAGAAATCAAAATAAAATTATTCATTAACTGAAAATTATTTTGGACAACTATAGAAAAATAATATGTCTGTCAAATTTCACAAGCACGAAATTAGAGAAAAATCATTCTGAATAGTAGATCGATGAAAAATATTGTAAATGAGCCTCATTTCAGTGCTGAGAAAATTATAAATTAACTACGAAGGACCTCGGGTAGAGAACCCCAGAACTAATTCGTCAGTAACTAGAAATAATCCAATTCGCATCCAACGAAAAATTATTATTATTAATACTATGATACAGTCCATGGGTAGTTGTGCTATGAATATAAATGTCATATTATTACAATAATCATAGATGCAAAAATTGACTGAGGCATGAGCCTGCTCCCAGAGTTATAAGAGGGAAACATGTCGAAACCCTCTTCCAGGAAACCAAGCGAAGCTAGGACCTACTAAATCAAAGGTAAACATGCATCATATCACCTACCTGAAATCATGAATAGTTGTGATAAAACACCCAAATTGGAGTCGAAAACAACGTGTACGTTACCTGGGCATTGCAAGAAAATGAAGAAACCATTATACTATGAATCGAGAAAAGGAGTCAAGCAGATGAACTTAATAAGTTATTAAATAGCTTCCAGCTGTTGATTACCTGAGTCGTATAGGTGAAAATGCTGAATGATGAGTGATCCTAAGAAATAAAATGAAAATCGAATTGGTTATATAAGCTTAGACCTTAGGAATTTTAACTTAGCAAAATGGAAAACAAAATCTCTGTGTATAACCAGAAGAGTTACCTCCGCAGAAGCCATGAGTCCGTAAAGATGAGGGCTCCGTGTAGTAATAGTGATGCAAGATGAGCCAAAACGTATGCACTTGACTTATATAAAATTCGTTTTGAAGGCAGAGCTTGAATGGTTTACGCCATCTTTATCATAGAAATTAAACGAAATTACCCCCAGAATCTAAACGCCAACTTCGAATAAAATCTATGCACTTGATATGCATCGAGAATGAGATCCCATACTCTCTATGGTGACTCTCATGAAACCGAAGAAAACAAATAGCTCGTAATAATGAAAACTAGAGCACTTAGAAAACAGAAGGAGACTTGAAAAAACAAAACGTATTGTAAAAGAGTCGAATAAGCCATATTCAAAACAATTTTAACATTTTATTGCCGCACAATGATAGTATAGTGGTTACCTAGAGCAGTGATTGTTCGACAGGATAGTGTGTATACGATATTGGGCAATCATGCTCTTGGTTGACAAAGAACAACGTAGAAGAACAGATAAAAGTCTACATCTTCTGAAGAAGAAAATTTCAATTGACAAATGAAACTGTAGAGTGGAGAAAAACCATAATATATCGAGACAAAATCCCTAGCTCATCGCTTCTCTCCACCGTCCACGTGGAGAGCGATGCCCAAACCTATTTGATTTAAAATGAAAAGTGCATCAAAAGACATAAAAATCTTCACAGGACAAGGCTGAGATTTACAATTAAACTCACTGTATGCATTACACCAACCGCCATACGACTCTCATTACATAGTGTCACATAAGTCGATTCTATTAATTGACAATGGGCTGAGACACATAGCCACAACAAATGAGGAATGGTGAGGTACCAAGGGACAACGTAACATTTAAAAGTTGAGTAAATGCTAGACAGATACGTACTAGCCTCGAGATTTTGAAAATCCATAAACCCTAAATACAATACGAATTAATAGATAAGCCTTCGTTCGATGGTAACAATAGGCAATAATAACAAGTCTATCAGAATTACGATGCAAAATGGTATTGGACCATCGTTTTATTATATACAACCAAATCCTAAATCAAAGTTGAATTTGATGATATACGTATACTCTCATGCCTATAGTAGTAAGGAGGTAAAAGGGACAATTAGAATTATGGTGAAGGTGTATTTAATAATACACAACAAAAACAATCATATATATCAATTAAGGGAATCAAATGCATCATGATTATAAACTATTGTGAATGATGTTATAAAGAAGTTGAATATTGGAATGGAGGTGTCATAAGAATATAAACTATACTATTATTAGTATATGGAAAATAAATATCGACACAATATTAAAGGCTAGATATATTGTAAAAAAAAAAAAAAATTGTGGTTAATATGGGAGACATTACAAATGGTATCAGAGCCCATGTTAGAAAAACTGGGTTGTTTTTGTGCTCACTGTATCAATTATTTCTTGTTGAATTTTTTTTTTTGTTACTGATATGTGTTGGTTAGTGTACAATGGTACTCAAACGGAAAATTCAATGGCTGAAGGTGATGAAATTTATGTTGGTTTGCATGATGGAGATAACATGCCAGATCCCAATGCTTCTTTGATGGCTATGTTGCATAGGTTGCAACGAGAGATGGCTGAGCTAAGAAGCCAGAATGACAGGCTGTCATTAGCCAATGAGGAGCAGGAAAAGCTCATCAGAGAATTGACTTTGTAGAACATCCAAGAAGGTGAAGATTCCGGAAAGAGGAAGAAATGCAAGTTCTCTGATGATTCTGAGGAAGATGACACTAATAGACATCAGTATAAACAAAGAAAGGAATTATAGGGGGGATTTTGAAAGATAAAACCTCCCTCCTATGATGGGGAGAAGGAGGAAGATGCTGAGGCTTGGTTGTTGAATATGATTAAGTAGTTCCAGGTCTATGAATATGAAAGCAATCTGAAGGCTAGATTAGTTTTTTACCAATTATAGGGTAAGGCTACCTTGTGGTGGGAGGAGACGAAAATGGTCCATGCCATTGATCAAAAAATAGTGACTTGGGAATATTTCCAAGTCAAATTTAAAAACTGCTATTTGAACGAACGTTATTATGATGATAAAGCAAAGGAGTTCCACGAACTCAGGTTGGGACAGCTCACTATCGATGAGTTTTTCATGAAGTTTACAAATCTGCTAAGGTATGTTCCTTATATTCGTGAAGAGAAGGAAAAGGTGCAAAGGTTTTTGAATTATTTGCCTACTGTGTACAAGGAGAAAATAGAGTTCGATAATCCAAAAACTATGGACGAAGTGGTAAGGAAAGCTAGATTATGCTACCAGCAGTTTAAAGGAAAAGGTGAGCATGGGAAAAGCTGGGTAAACAAGGGTGAATTCAAAGGGAAAAAATAGAAACCAGCTTACTTGAAGAAATTTCGCAGGGACCATCAGCGGAAGAAATTTAACAAACCCAAGGAAAGTCAAACCACTCAGTCCCAAGTTGGTTCAAAACCAATCAATGGAGATAATAATAAAGAGGGAGCAGTCAAAATGTAGGGACCTTTGAAATGTTGGGGCTGTGGAGAACCGCATCTATTGAGAGATTGTCCACACCGAAATATTCAAATGATTATGAGGGATCGAGAAGCTACCACAGTGAATGATATAGCCAGAAATATACCCACTATCAGTGCAGCCTTGGAGAACTGACAAGCAGAACACTAGGCTACCATGGTCGAGATGGAAGGTAAGATTCTTGACAAATCTGTTACAGTTTTAATTGATCCGAGTGCTTCTTTGAGTTACATTAGTCCACAAGTGGTAGAGAAACGCAATCTCAAAACTGAAAAATTTCAGCAGTCTTGGTTGGTCTAGCTAGCCATTGGCACCAAGCAAAAAGTAACTCATACGTTACCTCAAACAACAATTAAATTAAATTATTTTCGGACAGAAGTAAAATTAAACATTCTTCCCTTAGGCTCATATAACTTGCTGATAGGAATGGACTGGTTAGAAAAGAGAAAGGCTATGATGAACTGTTGGGATAAAACTCTGAATTGCATAGATGAGGAAGGGAGACCCTTTGTGCTCAAAGGAAAACCAAAACCAATTTTTGTAAGACAAATATCAGCTCTACAATTAAAAATAATAGCTAGGAAGGGATATAAACTATATGTTGTACATGTGGAAGAATTATGACAGCAATCTAAAGAAACCTGCTGGACACTCTGCCAGTGGTAAGAGAGTTTAAGGAAGTTTTTCCAGATGAGATTCCTCATCCTCCCCCCAAAAGGGATATTGACTTTTCAATCGATTTGGTGCTTGGAGAAACACTTGTTTCCAGAGCTCCTTATCGGATGATTTGAACTCATGGAAATGAAAATGCAGTTGCAAGAATTGTTGGATAAAGGTTATATCAGACCGAGTGTGTCTCCTTGGGGAGCACCAGTGTTGTTTGTGAAAGAGAAGGATGGAACCTTTAGAATGTGCATTGACTACCGTCAACTGAATAAGTTGACAATCAAAAATAGATACCCATTGCCCAGAATTGATGACCTTTTTGATCAGGTAAGAGGGGCTTCTGTATTTTCTAAGATTGATCTGAGGATTGGTTATCACCAACTCAGAATTAAGGAGGAAGACATTAGTAAAACAGTTTTTCGAACCACGTATGGTCACTACGAATTTTTAGTGCTACCTTTTGTTTTGACAAAAGCCCCTACCACCTTTATGTGCTTAATGAATAGAGTTTTGAACAAGTACTTGGATAAATTTATACTAGCGTTCATAGACGATATTATAGTTTATTCAAAAAGTGAGGAAAAGCACAAAGAACACTTAAGGATAGTTTTACAAACCTTGAAAGAAAATCAGTTATATGCCAAGTTCAGTAAATGTGAATTTTATAAAGACAAGATTCAATACTTGGGGCATATTATTTCTAAACAAGGATTGGCTATGGACCCTGAGAAAATAAAGGCTATTAGAGAATGGCCGGTGCCCACTGATGTTTCAGAAGTAAGGTCATTTATGGGGATTTCAGGTTATTATAGAAGGTTTGTGGAAATATTTTCTATAGTAGCATATCCCATAACTTCATTACAGAGAAAAGGCACCAAATTTGAGTGGACTGAAAAATGCCAAAGCAGCTTTGAAAAACTAAAACTAAAACTCACTACAGTCCCTATACTGAAAATTGCAGATCCTGACAAAGAATTTGTTGTATGCACTGATGCATGCAGAGAGGGATTGGGAGGAGTTCTGTTACAGGAAAATTCTATTATTTCATATGAAACTAGGAAACTAGAGAAACATGAACAGAACTACAGTGTATATGATTTTGAATTGGTTTTTGTAATTCATGCCTTGAAGATGTGGTGACACTATCTTCTTGGAAAAAAAATTACATTGATGACTGATCATATTAGTCTAAGTATTTCTTTTCTCAAGTAGATTTGAATGCTCGGCAAGCCAGATGGCTGTCTTTTTTGAGTGAATTTGATATGGACATAAAAAATATGAAAGGGAAAGAAATCAAAATTGCTGATGCACTTAGCAGAAATGCTTGCCAACACATAAGCAGCATTGGGAGTAGTGCTAGTTTTGATTGAGAGGAACTACTTAAAAAGGTAGAAAATCAAGATCCAAACTATGAGAATCTACAAGTGAAAATGTTAACAAAAGAAATGGTTGAGTACACCCAAAACCATAAAGGACCGATCTACTACAAAAATAGATTGTACATCCCTAATGTAGAAACTTTGGAAAAAGAAATCCTAGATGAATATCATAAACAACCATATGCAGGACACCCTGGATATCATAAAATGCTTACATCCTTGAAAAATATTTTTTTTTGGCCAGGAATGAAAAAGGATGTAGTAGACTATTTAGCTCGATGCATGGAATGTCAACTAGTCAAATTTGAACATCAGCATCTAGCTGGTCTTTTAAATCCCTTGCCAATTGCAGAATGGAAATGGGACAATGTTTCTATAGATTTCATAACCGGGTTACCCAGAACAAAGTACCAATATGACTCAGTGATGGTTGTGGTGGACACTTTAACAAAATTTTCACACTTCATACCTATAAAATCTACTTTTGGGACAACCCAAGTAGCTTATGTGTTCCTAAAAGAGATAGTAAAGCTACACGGGGTCCCAGAGATGATTATTTCAGATAGAGATGCTAAGTTCACAACTGCCTTTTGGAAAGGTCTGTTTGGGGGCATGGGCACTAAATTGAATTTTAGTACTACATATGACCCTCAGACGGATGGTCAAACAGAGAGAACAAATCAGATCCTGGAAGATATGCTGAGAATGTATGTGATGGATATGCCATCAAAATGGGAAGACTACTTGTATTTAGCTGAATTTCCTTATAACAACAGTTATCAATCCTCCATCAAAATGAGTCCATTTGAAGCACTCTATGGAAGGAAGTGTCACACTCCATTAATTTGGAGCCAACCAGAAGATAAACTAGTATTGGGACCAGATACTTTACAAGAAATGGAAAGGATTGTCAAACAAATACAAAGAAATATCAAGATAGCACAAGATCGACAGAAAAACTATGCTGATAAGAAGAGGGTACATCGAAAGTTTAAAGTGGGTGATCATGTGTACCTACGTATTAAACCCAAAAAGAGTACACTTTATGCTGGAAGCTGTGCAAAATTGGCTCCTAGATATTGTGGGCCTTTTGAGGTGTTAGAAAGGGTGGGACCAGTGGCTTATAAGCTGGCCCTACCACCTCATGTTAAAGTTCATGATGTGTTTCATTTTTCATTATTAAAAATATATGTACATGATGCTTCTCACATTGTTGATTGGAATGTGATACAGGAGGAACCAGAAGGGGAGTTCCTTCCAAAGCCGCTTCAAATATTGGAGCGGGAAGAAATTGAATTGAGAAATCGAACAGTAGCAAGAGTAAAGGTGTAGTGGAAGCACTTTACTGCTGAAGAAACTACATGGGAAAGAGAAGCTGAGATGATGGAAAAATATCCACATCTATTTTAAAAATGAACTCTAGTAGTTAGTTGGTAACACCGAGGATGGTGTTTGTTTTAAGAGGGGGAATATGTAACACCCCTAGTTTTATGTTTTTCTAGTTAGACAGTTGAACCTACATCCAAAGGGGAGTGGACCCCAATGGATAGCTATGGTGTGGATGTAATAAATTATTTAATTATGAAAAATAAAATAAACTATTTTTGTGCATATTGACCAAATGAGGATTTTGAGATCAATTTCCAAATCCATGAGGTATGGAAAGAGGCTAATACTTTCCCCAAAAATCTTTCAAAAATCCTTGAAATAAATTATTTCTAATTTATATTTTTGAAGAAAAATTTAGATTTTCCCCAATGAGGTGGAGAGTAGTTCGGAAGAGGTAAAAAGCTAGAAAAGCAAAAAGCATCTTTAAAAGTCCCTAAATAAGGGAAGCCTAGGAAAACAAGAAGAAAAGCATCCTGTAATTCTGGACACAGAATTACGAACAGGCTTTGGGGAGCATAAGCTTAAATAAGCTACTACAGAATAGATTGGGGTTGGTCTATTCTAGGAGATGATCTCAGCTCAGGGGTGAGTTCTGGAGACAGAGGAACTCTAAGGTTGGGAGGACTGGTCAATTGCAAAAGTGGTATGCCAAAAATGTTTATGAATGGTTGAATTACCTATTACTGTGTACTGTGATTAATGACTATAGATATTATTTTATTTTAAATGCTGAAACTGGTATTCCATACATTTACAAAATTGTTTAGAAGAATTTAATCCTCTCAAATCTGCATAGTTGTAAGAAAATGAATTATGGGGAAAATATCCAACAGCTCTAAACCTGCTACTGGTTTAAATCTGGAGATCGGTATTACTCCCATAATTCATGAAAGTTGTAAATTTAATCTTCTTCTGTGAAAATATAAATCTAACTATATATGAGCTAGGAAAACAGACTTGGAAGATGGAAAATCTTCTATATAATGGAGGGATTTATAGACATTGTGTACTATATAAATATTGCAGATATAAATTTTCTGAAGTGCATGACTATATATATTGTGACCTTCTGCAACAAGGAAAGATCTGAGCTGAAAAAGAAATAAGTTCAGTTACTAGAATTAAATATATTCAAGCAGAAAAGTTGCATAGTGTACCAGAAATTAATACCATAGAATGACATCATAAGGCTGGTAAAAATATAACTGATAAGTAACCATAGAGTTGGAAGGTCAAACTCCATTCCTAGCACTTCAATTTATTTGACCCATTTCGTGAGATATATAATAGAAAATTTAAAATAAGAGGAAAACCAGTAAAAGCTATAGGGGAGTAATTGGGAGAGAAATAGATATACTGCATCAGAGAAATACTTTATGGTATACAAGGAAAAGTAAAATTATGAAAGATATTAACAAAAACCATTTGGACATCTTCAAGTAGATCTCTATGATTCAGTAAGAAATTTTAGAGTTACACTAACATCTATATACCACTAAATAGAGTTGACTTCAAACACATGAGTCATAGGTGTATATCTCCTTCAATTAATATTAATTTTTATACTAGAATATAAATGAGATTCCATAAAGAAATTTTGTCTGTGAATATGAGTAACGAAGAAGTAACTTCTAAAGTACATATAGAAGAAGGACCTATGTAATTACTGGTAGAGAACCAAATTCCTTCACACACTGTCTGAATATTAACAACAGATCTGAGATAGATACGATATAAGAGAAATCAAAATAAAATTAATCATTAACTGACAATTATTTTAGAAAACTATTGTAAAATAATTTGTCTGTCAAATTTCACAAGCACGAAATTAGAGAAAAATCATTTCTGAATAGTAGATCGATGAAAAATATTGTAAATGAGCCTCATTTCAGTGCTAAGAAAATTATAAATTAACTATGAAGGACCTCGGGTAGACAACGCCAGAACTAATCCGTCAGTAACTAGAAATAATCCAATTTGCATCCAATGATAAATTATTATTATTAATATTGTGATACAATCCATGGGTAGCTGTGCTACGAATATAAATGTCATATTATTACAATAATCACAGATGCGAAAATTGACTAAGGCATGAGCCTGCTCCGAGAGGTATAAGAGGGCAACATTTCAAAACCCTCTTCCAGGAAACCAAGAAAAGCTAGGACCTGGTAAATCGAAGGTAAACATGCATCAGATCACCTACCTGAAATCATGAATAGTTGCGATAAAACGCCCAAGTTGGAGTCTAAAATAACGTGTACGTTACCTGGGCATTACAGGAAAACGAAGAAACCATTATACTATGAATTGAGAAAAGTAGTCGAGTAGATAAACTTAATAAGTTATTAAATATTTTCCATCTGTGGGATACCTGAGTCGTATAGGTGAAAATGCTGAATGATGAGTGATCCTGAGAAATAAAAATGAAATTCGAATTAGTTATATAAGCTTAGACCTTAGGAATTTTAACTTAACAAAATGGAAAACAAAATCTTTGTGTATAACCAAAAGAGTTACCTCTGCAGAAGCCATGAGTCTGTAAAGATGAGGGCTCCATGTAGTAATAGTGATGCAAGACGAGCCAAAACGTATGCACTTGACTTATATAAAATTCATTTTGAAGGCAGAGCTTGAATGGTTTACGCCATCTCTATCATAGAAATTAAACGAAATTACCCCCAGACTCTAAACGCCAACTCCGAATAAAATCTGTGCTCTTGCTATGCATCGAGAATGATAACCCATACTATCTATGGTGACTCTCATGAAAACAACGAAAATAAATAGCTCGTAATAATGAAAACTGGAGCACTCAGCAAATAGAACGAGACTTGAAGAAAAAAACATATTGTAAATGAGTCAAATAAGCCATATTCAAAACGATTTTAACATTTTATTGCCACACAATGACAGTATAGTGGTTACCTGGAGTGGTGATCTTTCAACAGGATAGTGTGTATACAATATTGGGCAATCATGCTCTTGGTCGACGAAGAACAACACAGAAGAGCAGATAAAAGTCTACGTCTTCTGGAAAAGAAAATTTGAATTAACAAATTAAACTGTAGAGTAGGGAAATAGCATAATATATTGAGACAAAAGACCTAGCTCATCACTTCTCTCCACTGTCCACATGAAGAGCGATGCCCAAACCTATTTGATTTCAAATGAAAAGTGGATCGAAAGACATAAAAATCTTCACAGGACAAGGCTGAGATTTACAATTAAACTCATGGTACGCATTCCACCAACTTCCATACGACTCTCATTACATAGTGTCACATAAGTCGATTCTATTAATTGATAATGGGCCGAGACACATAGCCACAGAAAATGAGGAATGGTGAGGTACCAAGGGACAGCATAAAATTTAAAAGGTGAGTTAATGCTAGACAAATATGTACTAGCCTCAGGATTTTGAAAATCCCTAAACCCTAAATACAATACGAATGAATAGATAAGCGTTCGTTCGATGGTAACGATAGGAAATAATAACAAGTCTATCATAATTACGATGCAAAAAGGTATTGGACCATCTTCTTATTATATACAACCAAATCCTAAA
This sequence comes from Pinus albicaulis, assembly GCA_034641835.2. Lineage (NCBI taxonomy): Eukaryota > Viridiplantae > Streptophyta > Pinopsida > Pinales > Pinaceae > Pinus > Pinus albicaulis. The sequence goes on from CM076575.1 coordinate 1,799,116,329, forward strand.
TCAAAGTTGAATTCGATGATATATGTATACTCTCATGCCTACGGTAGTAAGGAGGTAAAAGGGGCAATTCGAATTATGGTGAAGGTGTATTTAATAATACACAACAAAAAAAATCATATATCAGTTAAGGGAATCGAATGCATCATGATTATAAACTGTTGTGAATGAGGTTATAAAGAAGTTGAATATTGGAATGGAGGTGTCATAAGAATATAAACTATACTATTATTAGTATATGGAAAATAAATATGGACACAATATTAAAGGCTAGTTATATTGAAAAAAAAAATTGTGGTTAAGTTGGGAGACATTACAGTATGCCTTCTTCAAGCACATACATGGCTAAGGCTTCCTTGGCATCATGGAGCTGAGTCTCCATCTCATGCATCTTTTCAAGGGTTTCATTTGCAACATGGAGCTGAGTCTCCATCTAATGCTACTTTTCATGAAGCGCTTGCTTCTCCTCCTTCATGGAAATCAACTGATCTTGAAGTATAATTCTCTCGCTCTTATTTTCATACATATCTTGCACCATATCATTCATGATGTAGAGCTTCTGCAACATATCTTTATCAAAGAGTTTTTCTAAGGAATATTCACTAGAATAAATTCTTAATTATGTTGTCATCACACCTACAATGCATACAAAGCTTCTTTTCTATGATTTAAGAACTCGGCTCTCAATCTTGACCTTCTCCTTAACGCATAAACTTGCACAAAGTTAAATTCTCCTTACACAAATTCAAAACCAATACATAATTATTAGAGCTAACCTTCGCTCAAATGATCTAAATTGTTTCTGTAATACCAACTTGATGTGAATATGGGAAAACTAGTTTTGTTGTGCTAGCCTCCTCATCAGTTAAAAATAAATGTGTTTGGTATCGTCTCAAGTTAGCTAATTGTGAAGGGGTTTATGTGTCAATTTTTAAGTGTCTTTGATGTGAAATTTATGATTTAATTAGCTTTTAAATACTCCCGTAGAAAAAATAAAATGGACATAAATAACACACAACAAATACATTACGTAATAAATAATAACGGAGTTCACCCCTCTTGGGCTGCATCTCCATGGACTTCCTTCAACTAGCTAGGCCCTGTTGGGATTAATTGTCAATTGTATGATTACATGCACCTATAGAGATACAATGGCTTTGAAACCTTCTCCATTGGATTCAAGAGAACCAAAAACCTCAAAATAGATTATTCAATCTTTGAAAATGGTCTTGAGTTGATCTAGGCATGACCTCCTCTCCTACTAGCCCTAGGATTTTTTAATCTTCCAGGTGGAAAAAAAATGCTTTCCGAAGTGCTCCAATGCCCCTACATATTGCTCCATCATGTTCAGAGCATCAAAATCATGTAGTAATTACTATTACTAAGCTCAATTTGGTAAAAAATAGCAACATTTATACTTCATTCAATTTTCCCTAGGAATCTCCACTAAAATTGGAGTAACTCTAGTTAAGGCCACCAAATCTGGAAGTGATGCCAAATTTGGTGGTTCCACCAAACATGCCTCTAATTTAACTGTAGATTAATTAAATGTTAAGTGCGCAATTAATGCATGTTTATCCCATTAAGCGTAACTAACCAAAAATACGAATTAGCAAATCATATTAGTGCTTAATGTTTTGGGTCAAAGGCTAATTAATCCGTTTTTAAAATCTTAAACCTGCCATTAAAAAATGGCTTCTGCCTTCGGTTGCATTGTATGGTTCTATGGAATATGCATTGGAGTTGGGCCCCACGGTTTTGGCCCATATACCCCTCTGCCCAAACGTATTTAAAACTTTAAATAAGTGTGAATGCCATATATGAATAAGAAACAATGTGGAGGAGAGCTGGTAAGGCATATGGCTTGTGTGTGGGAGGTTCTGGGTTTCACCCCTACCTCTACCACAAAAAAATTTCTGCCGAAAATAAAATTTGAAATTTCCTGCCAAAATTTAAATTCGAATTCTGAATTCGAAATTTGGGGGGGAGAGGGGTGCACGTGGGAGCCTCCGAGCTTGCCACATGTACTCTTTCTATTAGCTTAAAAATTTAACCAATCATATATTGCCCAGAAATAAAGAAAATGATAATATGACACTTGTCATCTTAACATTGGGCCTTTGAAAACCCAAAATTTTACCCTTGACCCTATTTGAATTTTTTTTTGAAAATTCACTTATTTGACATGACAATCAACAGGCTCTAACTTCATCGTATCAACTCCATTTTGAGTGAAACAAATTGCACCAGTTTCCTGGCGACACGACGGATTCAATTGTTCTAGTTTAATGCAATTATAATTACTTTGAATTTCTGGAAATTTTTTTACTCCTAATCAAGATTTTGATTAACAACATCATGCAAAAAAAAAAATGAAAAAAAATTGTGTTCAACTAGCCATTTTCTCTCACTTGTTTTATTCTCAAAAATATATTTTCTTTCTCTCTCACAATTCTATCCTCTAAGATACACCTCACGATATTTATCTCCTATCATAAAATGTTGGCACTCCCTTCCCAAAATTTTCTTGAATTATGAAAAAAAAAAAAACCCCTTTTTTGCTCGTGCCCTAGGCATAGTTATTTTTATGAGAGTTAAAAGTTAAATTTCACATCAGAGACCTAACATATTTTCATGGGAGTCAATTTTTTTCTTAAACAAGTAAGCATTTATGTTCATCATGACGTCATAATCAAGGGGTTTTACAAATATTTAAAAATAATTATATTGCAAAAAGTTGTGATAAAACAAAATCATAATAAGAAAGCTTGTGACTTTCATTCAATAAAATCTAAGCAAAAACTTATGATATATCAAATATTTGATAGATATTTTTTTTATGATTTTGAGTAATACGAAAAGGGGAAAGAAATTAACCTTCTCCGTTTAGCATCTCTTTGGTTATTATAATTATATGTATAATTTATTTTACGATGCTCTGTATTTAATTTGGAATTTACATAGGTCTATTTTCAAATAATAATAAAATATTTTTTTAAATACAAGTATTTAGTTATGATAAAAAATAATAATTAATAAATATATTTAGTTAGTTTTAATATCTTTTTAATAGGTGATTTTAATAATCAAACTTCAAGCAATCAAGCTATTATTCTAAGTAATCATTTCAACCCCAATCCTCCTTGGTTAGACGAAGACCTTACTCTAGCTCGCCGATACAAAAGGAGCTCTTACGACCTTGGGGATAATTTGTTTGGGACAGAGCTAGTCAAGCTCTGTAGTGCTCAGGATCTCATAATTTGCAACGGTCTAAAAAAGTGGCCCAATTTTAGCTAGATGACCTGCATCAATGGGCTTGGTAGCAGCGTGGTAGACTATGTTATTTCTAATCTCTCTTTATACAACAAAATAATAAATTTTGACATCTTAGACGACCACGAGGCTGACTCTGATCGTAGGCCTTTACTTATAACTCTCAATTTTTTCATGCATAACGATACCATAGAAGATAATCCTTATAGCCAAAAGAACTTAATCTTTGATCGAAATAAAAACCATCTCTTTCTAAATGAATTAAAAACTTGTTTTCTTCTTTTATCTAGCATAGACAACATAGATGACCTCTATCATAATTTTACTAAAACCCTGTCATATTCTATTAACAAGTTCTCAATTGAAGTTTCAAGTAATAAAAGAAATAGCAAAAGCAACCCATGGTATGACAAAGATTGTAAAAGTGCGAGGAGAGCAATTATGGAAGTTGTTGATGAATCTCTTAAAATTGACAAGATAAAATCTACAAAGCCCTAACTAAAAATAAAAAAGGCCAATATATTCGTAAAAGACAAGAGAATCTCTTACAACTCTCTAAGGTGGCCCTTAATGAATTCTGGAGGCAGATTCTAACTAGGAAAAACTAAACATAATAATAAAATTTCTTTACACGTCTGGAATTCCTATCTTAAGAAACTTTATGAATCTCCAAATGTGAGTGATAAATTTGAAACCATGCTCACGACGAAATCAGTTTTATCATTAGAAGACATTGATTTTGGGGTTAAACGCCTGGAAAATGGGAAAGATAAAGACATTGAAGGTTACCAGGTAGAAATATTAGAAATTGGATGTGTTGTCCTCATCCTCCACATCCACAATATTTTCAATCAAGTGGTCAAGTAAGGGTTCCCTAAACCATGGACTCAGAGCCTCATTATCCTTCTTTTTAAAAGTGGGGATACAAATAACCTCTCTAATTATCAGACAATTATGATCAACCCTCTCTTAGCCAAGTTATATGGTATTATTTTGGAAAGGAAGTTGAGCATATGGCTTGAAAGTGAAGGTAAGAGGGCTAAAGGCCAAGCGGGTTTTAGAAGGCAACACTCAACAACAGACCACCTCATTATGCATAGGATCATTGCGGAGGAATGTCGCAATGATAAATCCAATCTCTTATGTTGCTTTGTGGACTTTAGAAAGGCTTTTGATACGGTTCCTAGAAACAAGCTATGGAATATATTAGAAGAGCTAAATTTTCCTTTCAAGCTAAGAGCAGCTGCGATAAGGTTATACGAAAATGTAATTTACAAGTTAAAGAGCAATGAGGGGTGGTTTAAATATATTAAGTGTAATATCCGAGTTAAACAAGGTTTCCCCCTCTCCCCTACACTATTTTGGATTTACATCGACAAGCTAGAAGGTTGCTTAGAGGAAGCAGGTTTTGTTGGCATGATCTTAGCTGGGATAGTCATCATCCTTATTCTCTATGCTGACGATATTGTTCTTCTCGCAAGGTGCCCATTTGATCTTAATAAGCAACTTAGACTTCTTAAGGATTTCTGCTCTACCATGGGTATGACTGTTAACATTGACAAAACAAAAGTTATGATTATCAAATCCAAGAAGGACACTTATGATAATTTTATGTATGACAATAGTAACTTAGAGGAAGTATCTTCTTACAAGTACCTAGGAATTGATATTCATCACAAGCTCAACTAGAACTATAGCATTGAGAAAAGAATTAATGGGGGGTGGAAAGCTTATTTTGTCCTTAAAAAAAAATGATAAAATGGCAAACCTCATAATTTAGGATAGAAAGAAGTTCCTCTTTGAAAATTTAGTCACTCTCGTTATCTTATATGAATGTGAGGTTTGGGGTTGCAGCATCTCTAGAGAATCCTTGACAAATATTGAGCAAATCTAGAAGTGTTTTCTTACGTATAACCTCAAAATTAAAAGCAATACACCCTATCCTATTCTCCTTATTGAAGTGGGTCTTTCCCCTATCAAGAGCGTAGCTATGACTAGGCTTATGTTGTACAAGCACAAACTCAATAGCATAGGAGACCATAGACTTCCTAAGTTAGCTTTAAATTCTAGCCAGAACCACATAAGGCTCAAACGAGGTTGGTATAAAGACACGAGAGCTTGGTTAAACCATTGGGAGATCGACGAGAATGTTGCATTGCAAAACATTAATAACATTAAAAAAAATGTTACTTCTAAGTTCACAGAAAAAATGTGGTGTGAGAAAGATCTAGCAGCTAAAAGAAAATTAAGATACTATAAGGTTTATATTTTTAAGAAATTATTGCAATACAATTTGAATACGAATTTCAATAAATTATATATATATATATATATATATATATATATATATATATATATATATATATATATATATATATATATATATATATATATAATAATAATAATAATAATAAAAGCAATCTATTAAGAAAACCAGTAATTGAAAATAAAGCATTGTAATTATTTTATGATAAGAATATGTGTAATTTTTTAATTTAAAATTAATATGATATTTAAAATATTATTATTAATAATAAAATTTAATGTAAGTGATAAATAAAATATCTCAATGTTATCTATGTATACATTATATTTAATTGAAAAAAAATTGCATTCTCTATATATAGTAGAGAGAGAAAACCCATATAGATCCATGTAATATAAGGATTTATCATACATTAAGCACAAACGGAGGTAATCATTTTTTCAATTTTTGTATTATAACATTGATTTGCATTTCTAAATTTTTGATACATTCTAGATCCTTAAGATGAATCTTTTCATTTTTAAATATGTAATAAATTGTTTTTATTGATGATTATGGAAATACAATAATTACTGAGTAAGTTATTTCTAATGTATTCCATATGTGATTGTCATCTATTTGAAATTCCCTAAATAATCTTGTGATGTAAATTAAAAAAAAAAATTAATGATATTATTTTAAAACTAAGCTTTTTGGATAAAAAAGTTAACTATAACTTTAAAATTAAATTAATATTATTTTTTATTAAATAAATTTTTCTATCTATAAATATTATATGGAAATTTAAATTTGATTGATTTTTTTTTTAAAATACACAATAAATATTTAACTAAAATAAAATAGTTAAAGTAACTAAGAATATTACAACAAATATATTCATAATATCTTATTATTATTCTACAACTATAAAAAAAACATACATATATAAAAATAAAATTTCATAAAAATCTTTACAAAATTCGTCCCTTTGAAAATGCAACGAAAGATTTTAATAATGGACACGTTATCCTGTCCCTGTCTATTGAACCAGATACTTGACAATCACTCAGTTTCAAATCAAATAATCCATTACGAGATAACAAATCATTATAAACATGAAGATAACACAGGTAGAAAAACATTCTCTGAAAAGTGCATTGCACCGCTGCGCATGTAGTACTGCTCTTCAGTTGTACATTCTTGGTATCTCTTTTCCATCAACTCTACATGATATATTACATCCAATGTCTCTGCATCGAGGATGACAATCAAAAGTAAATATAGTATTTTTATTTATATATCTATAAGACAATTATAGAGGGAATGACATTTAGTCATGTAACAAATGGAATGGCTGAATAATGTTTTGTCATTGTTAGCAATAGAATAAAATATATAATTATTAACTATAAAATAATTATAGAGGGACTGGCATTTCGCCATGTAATAAATGGGATTGCTAAATAATGTTTTGTCATTGTTAGCAATTGAATAAAATAGATAAGTTTTACCTATATGCTTTAAATATCAAATTAATTTTTTTTTTACAAATTGAAAACCTATAATCCTGAATTGCTGTGAATGTAGTAAAGGGTATTATCAGGATAGAGAGTGAATGAGGACTTCTGGATGGGTTGGAGAGACAAATATCTAATTCATTATTATTTAACAAATTGAAAAGGTGGAAAGCTTAATTGATGAGAATGTGAATAAGGGGATTGTCATGTTGGATAGTGAGTGAGTGACGACTTCCGGATGCATTGTTGAGAAAATGTTATGTAAGCCTAATTTATATAGAGAATTAGCTCGTATGATATAAAATCAATACTGGGAAAAGTACACTACAGCTACACTTTAAAGATATAAAAGAATAGAAGATTCCAGATGCAGTAAAAACCAATTTAGAAATTCAAGTGTCCCAAAAAATTAACAGCAGTTGTGTTGCTTATGGTAAAATGTAAGTTTTGGACTTGGAAATATATGTTAAAAGGGAGTTGGAAAGGCCCTTGCACGTGTTACTTATGCAAGTCAAATGAGACTAATTTTTTGCTCTACTTATTTCTTTCCCTATTGCGGAACTTTTGAGAGGAAATACATACTTTAACATGTTTGCGGAATGTTACGAAGGTGCACTTCTGGAATGCTTAAAGAGGTGGTCCGTGATTTTTTTCCCTCCCTAAAGTTCTCAAATCCACTACTTTTAATGATAGCGTGTGGGGGAATAAAGTTGGTTACGAATTAAATTATGTTCGAAGAAAACGTTTTTTTCAAAGGATGCGAAGTTTAGGGGACATTGTGGGTGTCCATTTTATAGAGTTTAGGTGGGTTTTGGATGCCAAGTTTAGGGGACATTGTGGGTGTCCATTTTAAAGAGTTTAGCTAGGTTTTGTTTTGGATCCCAAATTCTTTTAAAGGGTTTAGAGTGGGTTTTTGTAACATCTCAAACTTTAAAAATTTTGATAGATCTAGTATAATTTGGTGTTTTAGTTAAAATTAATTGTAATCAAAATAATGAACGTAATTAGATTTCCAAATGTCTTTACATGCCCATACGAATATATGAGAGCCTTTGCAGTGACATGCTTGACTTTTCATTAAAATAGAACACAAAAGACTAAAGCACAATCTTGGACATTGAATAGATTCACCAGACAAATCACACAAACGGGTTATTCGTCCAAGGGATCAAACTAGAACTAGCCATGCCATGCTCTCAAGAAAACATAATCAGATAGATAAACAAAGAATGATCCAATGCCTACCTACTATCTCATTTTATAGGCTTCATGGATTCTCTAGAAGTCTTATTTTAGTATTTCCCTAAAAAATTGAAGGGAAATACCAGGTGCAGATACTGTAAAAAAATACCACAATATATACCATGGGTAGGTTTCATCCATTTTGACCATATCCAAAAATAAAATGGAATATTACAAATCCTCCCGCCTAAAGATTGCTTGACCTAAACCAATTCACTACTATCCACAACAGAATCACTGATAGCAAGATCCCATACAACCCAGTGTGCTATTCCATACCTCCATGCTAAATCATCCTGAATGGATCCTTCAATACCTAGATCCCACACAATCCTCTAACCAACCCTTCCCTCAAAAGATTCATCTGAATCCGAAACATCCTCGAAGGGAGGTTCAGATGGAATTCAAGGAAAAAATTTGAACAATGAGATCTCACACATATTTGCATAAAGAGAAAGACAGTGTTAATTTAAAACCCCAAAAAGAGAATATGACACTCAGAACTCTAGAGAGCTGAAGAACTGGAAAACACCCAAATCAATGTTGCTCTTTATTAAAAGTTAGGAAAACGTTATTAGTAGATTCAGAAGTGTTCTCACACACAAACTTTTATTGATCATGGAAAAAAGATTACATAACCAATTGCAGGAGTTTACAAACGTAAACTCTCACTACTATGAAATTAGGAAACTAACCTATTTATAAGCTCTATGTCCTAACTTAATTTAGTTATGGATCACTTGGAAAACAAACAAGTGTCCATTTACAATAAAAGACCTTCTAACGATTCTACTAACTTTATTCCTATTTTAGAGCCTAGGAAACGACTCTATTATAGAGTCCTATTTTTACTAACAAAATTCTAATTATAAGTATCTCTAATATTTATTAAATATTCTAATTTAATAAATATATTTATCCTAACTTTACATTATTTAATCTATGTATTTTGGATTTATAATTGTCTTATGAAATAGGCTAACATTCCCCCCTTCAAGGATAAATTCAAAATAAGAACGAGGAACCATCTTCCAAGTTCTCAAGTTGATGCTGAAAAAATCTTCAATTTGAAGAGACCATAAGTCAATTGTATGTCTGATTCATCTCTGAATGTTGCTTGACAACTCCATCACGTGCCAAGTTGCAAAAGGATCCACCTATCCTTTGTGTGAAATCAACATCCTTTGTCCATTAACAAAATTTCTTGAATGCCCAATGGATGATGATGTCAAAAACAACTCACTGTTGCTTTTGTTGTGCTAAAAAACTGCTCAGTGCTTCGTTGTTGTAAACTCTCCACTGGAAAAAAAATTGATGCCTACTGGCTGTTGAAGATGCCCACTGGCTACGGAAGTTGCCCACTGGCTGTTTTTTCTGGTTTTGTCGAGACTTTCAGTCTGACAACCACTGTCAATTTCATTGACATTTTCTCCCCTTTGTCAGCTGAAAGGAGAGACATTTCTCTAAAAAGTATTCCTAAAATCCCCCCCTTTAGGTGTAGGAGTTTTACATTGGTGTATTCCCTCATTCAACTGCATGAGAGTACCATGTTATTTGCACTGTCAGCTGCACTATGTGTGATTGTATTCAACTGTAGAACTGAGACAGTCTTTTGACTGTGGATGACCATTTCCAAGGGTTGATCCATTCATAATGTATCTTCAATCTGGCTATTTGTTGTTGGTTTGGACATTTCTCTAAGGAATGATTAGGCTTGCCACAATGGCGACAAGGATGGAGATCAAAACAATGATCTGCCATATGACCGATTCTTTGACAATGAGAACATGTTGGTTGGATTTCAACTTCAAGTTGCATGCAATTATGTTTGTCTGCAACTTTGTGGTGCGTGCATTGCTAGTTGTCTGTAACTTTCTCAGAACTTGTTGAGGTGAGTTGTGCAAGAAATCATGCACAGACGAACTTAATTGGCTTGGAATAATCTTGGATATGCAAGTTGGTGTCCTCATTGAAATATCCTAAGCCTCGTCGATGCCTGTCATTTTGAATTTCTTCCTAGGGCTTGATGATGGGCTTGAAAGAAATTTGAACTGGAACAACTTCGAGACTTGAAGTTGTTTGAATGAATGAATTATCATCTGGATGGTTAAAAGACTTGAAAGTATCACTCTTTTCTTGCAATTCATTCCTTTGAAGTTGTGACTCTAGTTGAAGAAACTCAATGGTTTCATGTGTTTGTTGTAGATGCCGTGAAAGATCAACAAGAGTTTCTTTGCTGATTTTCACCATGTCTCTATCACTGGAGATGATCAAATTGTGAAGAATGTTTGACAACTGAATGTGTTGCATTATCTAAACTTGCTCTCTTGAAATCAGGCTCTCTTGTCATAGATGTCGTGCTTTGAAATATTTCACTTGATTTTGTTACTTGAATGACAGGCTCACTTGCTCTGTGACTTGAATGGCACGCTCACTTGATTTTTTGCTTATTGCGCTTTCTTGGAACACTTGCTAGAACTCTTGTATTCACGCGTGCTTGATGATGATTGCTTTGCTTTGTACGCTCACTTGAATTTCTTGACGACTTCACGCTCACTTGAATGAATAGCCACGCTCGCTTGATGTCGATCTCAACTTGCTTGATTGGTGTTAGAGTTGAACTTGTTTGGTTGCTTTGATGGTTGCTGCAAGTAACTTCACTCTGGCTCTCTTGAAGGTTTGAACTTTTTATTGTCTTGATGAAAATTGCTTGAATGAATACGCACACTCACTTGTAGGAGAAGTGAACTTGTTTCTTGTTTGTTTTAGAGTTAAAACTCGTGCACTCACTTGATTTTGCTTAAAGGAAGGGTGTCGAACACTGTAAAAAATGCACCCAAGAAAGATTACAGTGATTTTAATGATTCACTTAAAATAATGAATTTTATTACAAGTTCTTAAATGTATTTGCAAGAATGTTGATGTAGACTTTGATTTGAAACATTGGAGTGTCCAGATTCATGAACTTGATTGTATTGAGTGAATTTTCTTGTTGAGGTAGAATGTTGATGTTGAAAACTTTGATTATTTGTTGTAGTGACACAAATGCATGTGTTGAGCTTAATTATCCTTCCTTGTAGCTATTTCGTTACATTTGTTGTGCTTGCTTGTATTGAAATTTATGTATGTATTAAATGAAATCATTTATGTGTAAAAAATAGACACAAATCAAAATCAACAACATGAAGCATGCACCATGATCGACACATTCTTCATGTACCTAAGACCCCTGTATTCAGTTTCGGGCAGATCTAGGACACAATCACCAAAAACTGATATCTTTATTAAGCTTTGGAGTACATAATCGCTCAGCGTCACAACATCTTCATGGAATAAAAATTCCATAACATCTTGAAAAAAAATGTCTTCAAAAAATTGGATGTTCACTAACTCAATCTTGTTCGAAGTAAAAATATTACTTTGAATTACAACAATGACTTTCCCTTATCACTCCAAATTTACAAAAAACAAATCATCTTATCTCTCCACAAAATCACTTCAAAAACTTTCAACATTTAAACTTATCACTCCACTAAAAAAAAAGCATACTATCTCTTCAAAGTAAATGAAGTCTACTCCTTTTAACAAAAATACCTTCATTATTAGTTATCAACTTCAAAATAGTTTGAACTCGCTCTAGTTCATCACATTGCAACATGGATGAGTAGGCTACCACAAAAAGCATAAACAAACGCTCCTTGCTATGTTTTTTTCTTCAAGATGGTCGACTCATAAAGAGCTAAAGTAATTTCCAATACATAGATTTTCTTTGATCAAGAGATTATACTAATATGAATTTTCAGTAAAGTGCCACTCCTTCAAGAACCAGTTGTGGTTTGAAGTCCGCATTCAGCTTCGCCTCCTCCTTCGAACAGGTGATCCAGACTGTGACTGCTTGCGCCTGCCCTCATAAGAAGGATAAGGGGAATTCCTACGATGTGAGTGTCTGGAAATTTTTCTCTGGCAACAGAGGTAATTGATTGAAAAATGAAGAATGATACAAGTGTGAAGTTTCTAAGCTTCAAGTGAAGTTAAGGGATGGCGCTCACTAACTTCAATGGTGCCGGCATGGGATTTGGTTTTGGTGCTGCATATAATGATCAGTATGTAAATTAAAAATCTAGGTTGGAAGGCATTGACTATCAGAATGTGAAAAATATTCACGAGAAAGAGAAGTCAATGAACAAATAGCGCTGCAAGAAAGCGTTTAATATATGGGCAGATTGCAGAACAAGTGTAGGTTCGGTGGGCAACGTATATGTCAGACATGTGACCCACTCCAGATTATCCGAGGAGATCATCATATGACATTGCAGAAGTCGAATCAGGTCATTATCCACTGTGGCATCTGACATCCAACATTGCAGAGACAGTAATTCTTGAACTCGGTTCAGAAGTTGGTTCAACGCTTCCACCGGTAATCATTAAAATTTTAATTCAAACACATAATGCAGAAAACGGTGAGACTATCCTCTTCGAGTGCTCAACGCGGATGTCAGACGTAGAATTCATTCTTTAAATCTCTGAAACAGATCGCCGCACAACTCACTTCTGGCATTCAGCATCACGAAGTACCAATGCAGAAGTTCAATTTATTGAATGCTAGTTGAATGCCATGTCTAATTTTTTCGCTTCACTGCAATTGGGATAGCCTGCACAATTTATTTTCTCAAAATTTTGCAGAGTTAAAATCTCCACCTTCACCTCATCTGCACTACCGATGGCTTTGATACCACATGTAGATTCAGAAGTGTCCTCAGACACATACTTTTATTGATCATGGAAAAGAGATTACATAACAAATTGCAGGAGTTTACAAACATAAAATCTCACTACTAAGAAATTAGGAAACTAACCTATTTATAAGCTCTATGTCCTAACTTAATTTAGTTATGGATCACTTGGAAAACCAACAAGTGTCCATTTTCAATAAATGACCTTCTAACCATTCTACTAACTTTATTCCTATTTTAGAGCCTAGGAAACGACTCTATTCTAGAGTCCTATTTTTACTAACAAAAGTCTAATTGTAAGTATCTCTAATATTTATTAAATATTCTAATTTAATAAATATATTTATCCTAACTTTACATTATTTAGTTTATGTATTTTGGATTTATAATTGTCTTATGAAAGAGGTTAACATTATTATATACTTGTTATTATTTTAAGTAAACATGAACTAAAATAAATGTAAGAACATAAAATATATGAGAATTCATGTAGGAACAACATTATGATGGGTGAGATATCTAATGTGGTAGGGGACACAATATTTTGCATGCTTTTTTTGACAGAGTCTTGATGAGTTGATGTAAAGTTGGTGTAAAATATTTGTAGTAACTGAAGGATTAAGTTGTCCTATTCGAAATTCAGCATAAAGGGGTCAGAGCTGAACTCTTCCATAAGTTTTAAAACTTTGCACTTCTTCTGAAAGGTACGGACCATGATGTTATTCAACCCCTATAGGGATTCTACTATCAGCTACATTATAGCTATTATGAGATCATTATTGTAGGGAGATAATGGCGATGTTAGAGCTCTGAACCTGTTGAGACAAGAAGCAACTCTAAGCCTGACCTTCTCACCAGGAATCCTGAAGTTTGGGTTGTATGAATGCAAACATGGATGGCTTCAAAGCCAAATTAATTTTCTTCCATTTTGGGTGCCCCACTTCAGAAAGACATGTGTCTAATTACTCCAATTTATGAAGTTCTATCACTGACTTTGTTCGTCACAATTCAAAGTGCGAAGATATTAGCTCCTCTTTGTTGTCCTTCATTCAATTCCCATGGTTTCTTCGACTACAAAATGACATTGAATCTTTTTTTTGAATGGTATGCATCTTTAACCATGATTTTGGTTTAAGGAAGTATTTCTGTGTAAAGGACTATATATTATAACTATTTCATCAAGAATTTTCTTAGTGTTTTCCATGGTCTCTTCAATATGACCCATCTCGAATTGCTTCTCAGCTGACAACTTTTTACTACAGTATTCGACTCTAGAAATGAAGGACTTCTGCAACAGTATTCATCTCCATAAATGAAGGAAAATTTCCTTCCAATAAATCCGCAACAAAATTGTCCCTTCAATCCAACAACTTGGCCTTCCAATGTAAATATGGCCCTCATGGAACATTACTAAGTTGCTTCTTTGGAGGCCCCCGAAATTCACGATTTATTCTATGCTCCAGAGGTACACAATAGATCCTACAATTAAAACAAAAAAGCACAGTTGTACCCCACATCTCTGCCGAAAATGAATGCGGAAAATCCCATGCATCGGAACCAATCTCTTTTACAGGAACATGTAGAAAATGAAATCAACTCAAACAGATTACAAAAAACACACATACAAACCAGACACAAAGTAATGGCGGAAAACAGGCTTCAGCCTCACGGTATTCTCATCATTCTCACTTATTAAAATAATTTAGTGTTACAATTTAAATAAACGAGAGACAATTTCTTAAGACAGTCCATGCTATCTTAGACTCCTTTGGTTGAGATAATTTCTCACCAAACACCCACCAAGATAGGAGTTACTAAACAAACTCCAATATTTGAGGAACAACCCAAGAGTTAGGCACATATTCCTAACTTGGAATATTTAATTAATTAATTTATGGTTGGATATATTATTGTTTTGTGAGAGAGGCTAACATTCCCCCCTTCAATGATAAACCCAAAATAAGAACGAGGAACCATCTTCCAAGATCTCATGTTGATCCTCAAAAACATTGCCTGAAAAAGCCACCAAAGCTGGATGATGAAGAATTGCAATCTGAAGAGACCATGAGTCAGCTGCATGTCTGATTTATCTCTGAATTTCAGTTGACAACTCCATCACATAATAAGTTGCAAAAGGATCCATATGTCCTTTGCGTGAAATCAACATCTCTTGTTCTCTAACAAAATTTGTTGAATGCCCACTGGCTTTGCCCATTGGCTGATGATGTCAAAAAAAACTCACTATTTCTTTTGTTTTGTTGAAAATTGTTCACTGCTTCTTCGCTGTCGACTGCCCACTGGAAAATTTATTGATGCCCACTGGCTGTTGAAGATGCCCACTGGCTGCTTTTTCTGGTTTTGACGAGTGTTCCAGTCTGACAACCATCGTAAATTTCATTGACATTTTCCCCCCTTTGTCAACTGAAAGGAGAGACACTTCTTTGGAAAGTAGGAGTTTTACGCTGGTGTACTCCCCCGTTCAACTGCATGAGAGTACCATCATATTTTCACTATTGGCTGCACTATGTGTGATTGTATTTGGTTGTAGAACTGAGACAATCTGTTGACTGTGGATGACCATTTCCAAGGGTCGATCCATTCATAATGTATCTTTAATCTGGCTGATTTTTGTTGGTTGTGACATTTTTCTGAGGAATGATTGAGATTGCCACAATGGTGACAAGGATGGAGATCAAAACACTAATCTTCCATATGACCGGTTCTTTCACAATGAGAAAATTTCAGTTGGACTTCAACTTCAGGTTGCGTGCAATTCTGTTTGTCGACAACTTTGGTTTTCATGCATTGTTGGTTGTCTGCAACTTTCTCAGAACTTGCGAAGGTGAGTTGTTCAAGAAATCATGCACTGACGAACTGAATTGGGTTGGAATAATCTGGGATGTGCAATTTGGTCTCATCATTGACATATCTTAAGCCTCGTCGATTCTTGTTATGTTGAATTTCTTCCCATGGCTTGATGATGGGTTTGGAAGAAATTGTAACTAGAACAACTTCGACACTTGAAGTTGTTTGGATGAATGACTTATCATCTGGATGGTTCAAAGACTTGAAAGTATCACTCTTTTCTTGCAATTCAATCCTTTGAAGTTGCAACTCGAGTTGAAGAAACTCAATGGTTTTATGTGTTTGTTGTAGATGCCTTGAAAGATCAGCAAGAGTTTCTTTGCTGATTTTCACCATGTCTTTATCACTGGAGATGATCAAACTATGAAGAATGTTTAACAACTGAATATGTTGCACCATCTTAAATTACTCTCTTGAATTTAGGATCTCTTGTCATACATGTCGCGCTTTGAACCGTTTCACTTGATTTTGTTACTTGAATGACAGGCTCGCTTGCTATGTGGCTTGAATGGCATGCTCACTTGATTTGTTGCTTATTGTGCTTGCATAGAACACTTGCTAGAATTGTAAAATTTTCTTGCTTAAACTCTAGAATTCACGCTCGCTTGATGATGATCGCGTTTGATTGAACACTCACTTGACTTACTTGATGACTTGACGCTCGCTTGAATGAATAGCCACGCTCGCTTGATGTCGATATTAACTCGCTTGATTGGTGTTAGAGTTGAACTTGTTTGGTTGCTTTGATGGTTGTTGCAATGAACTTAACTTTGGCCTGCTTGAAGGTTTGAACTTTGTATTGTCTTGATGCAAATTTCTTGAATGAATAATCATGCTCACTTGCAGGAGATGTGAATTTGTTGTTTGCTTTAGAGTCAAAACTCGTGCACTCACATGATTTTTCTTTAAAGAAAGGGTGTCGAACACTGTCGAAAATGCACCTAAGAAAGCTTACAATGATTCACCTTAAAACAATGAATTCACTTGTCCTCTTCAAAATTCATTAACAATGAATTTTTAATGATTCACTTAAAACAATGAATTTTATTACAAGTTCTTAAATGTATTTGCAAGAATGTTGATGTAGACTTTTCTTTGAAAAGCATTAACTTGAATGAGTTTTCTTGTTGATGTAAAATGATGATGTTGACAATCTTTGGTTATTTTTTGTAGGTGTGCAGATGCTTGTGTTGAGTTTAATTATCCTTCCTTGCAGCTTCTTCATTACATGTGTTTTGCTTGCTTGTATTGAACTTTATTTATGTATTAAATGAGATCATTTATGTGTCAAAACTAGACACAGATCATAAGAAACAACAGGAAGCCAGAAAAAAAACAATTTCCATCACAAACACACATGGCGTACCTAAGATCCCCTTATTCAATTTCGGGCGGATCTAGGACACTTGAACACCACAAATAATATGTCTTTATTGAGTAATGAGATCATCAACCTTTCATCCTTTACAATATCGGTATTGAAGCTTTCTCAACCAATGAGAATTTTACACTCGCAAATTTTGGAAACAAATCTCTTCAAAAATCATGTGCACTGATCGCTCACACCTTATTTCTCCAAATTACAACTTATTACTCCACTTAAAAGAAGCACACTTATCTCTCCAAAGATTTCAAATACTCCTTATTAGTCCAAAAAAAAAATTGAATTAACTTTATAATCCAACGTTACATACTCCCCTTTTTCAAATTGATTTAAAAACATGTATGAAGTCACTTTGTTTTTCTTTTTTTTTTGAAAAGGAATGGTTATTTCAGACTTAAAGCACATGGATTATGTAAAGCACACCATAAACACTACCCTTCATGGATGGATCAGCTTTGATCCCATGGTTGGGTTCTGGGTCATCATTCCTAGTGATGAATTTCATAATGGAGGTCCAATAAAACAAAACTTGACATGCCATGTTGGGCCAACAACACTTGCAATGTTTCATAGTGCTCATTATGCGAGTGAGGAGCTATGTCCTAAGTTTCGTTCTGGAGAAGCATGGAAAAAGGTTTTTGGCCCAGTCTTCATTTATCTTAATTCTTCATCAAAAGAGGCTCAACCATTCTCCTTGTGGCAAGATGCAAAGTTACAACTGATAAAGGAGGTACAAAGTTGGCCTTATGGGTGGCCTGAATCTCCATTATTTCGAAAGAGACAGGAACGGGGATGCATTGTTGGACAACTTTTAGTACATGATAAATATGTCGTTGAGCGACCCAGCTCGTCTTGCCTTTTTGGGATTGTCCACACCCAGGGAAAAAGGATCTTGGAAAAAAGAGAGTAAGGGCTACCAATTTTGGATTCAAGTTTATGAGAATGGGCTTTTCTCTATAGAAAATGTTGCGTGTACAATCTCTATGGTTGCGTGTACCATGTGTTCTTGGTGACTATATGAAAGAAGGCTCTGTTAACATATATTCAGGTTGTAGGATAGCAGTTGGGATTTGGATCTATGAGCCCCCAAGAGATGGCCCTACTATATGGGAGATAGGTGTACCAAATCGTACTGCGGGAGAATTTTTATTCCAGATCATAAGCCTTTCTACATTAACAAATTATCTCGCAATCATCTTGAAAGTTTCCGACAATACGGCCTCTAGGAAAGATATCCTGAAATCTTGAAAGACAATGATTTGATATATACAGTAGGCACTAGTGACTGGAGAACAGATTGGTAATTTTCACACACATGCAGTATTGAAAATGCTAGAAGGTTTCGTCCCACAACATGGCAAGCAAAGTTCCAGCTAAGTGATGTGGAACAAAGAAGTCTTTATAAGCTTCGATTAGCAATTGCATCATCAAACAATGCAGCCACTCAGGTTCGATTCAACGATGCTAATACATCTACTCTCGAGCATCTATAAACAATATATAAAAGAATCTGTAACTTCAAACTTTTAAACTCTATGCAATCGGCTCTGTAAAAATCTCACCATGCCAAATTCTACAGGTGACGGTCCAATAATCTCAAACATAGACTTCACACATACCTTTCAATGCATCCACTTTTCCTGTTGCAGAGTCTCATAGTCTTTTTCAATTGGTGGTTGCAGTTTCTTTCATCGTCGATGATCACATATATATGTTTGCTGATGACTCCATCTATATCTCCACTGCATTCCTTCAATTTCATAGGTAACATACTTACGTCAGCCTGTGGCTCCGGCTAATGGCCATAACCATATTTTTTCCAAACGCAGAGCATATCTTCACTTTGGTCTTTTCGCTATGATAAAACTTGATTTGGATACTCTACGACTTTCATACCACATGTAGAAAATGAAATTAACTCAAACAGATTACAGAAAACACACATACAAGCCAGACACAAAGTAATGGCGGAAAAGAGGCTTCAGCCTCATGGTATTCTCATCATCCTCACTTATTAAAAGAATTTAGTGTTACAATTTAAATATATGAGAGACAATGTCTTCAGATAGTCCGTGCTATCTTAGACTCCTTTGGTTGAGATAATTTCTCATCAAACACCCACCAAGATAGGAGTTACTAAACAAACTCCAATATTTGAGGAACAACCCAAGAGTTAGGCACATATTCCTAACTTGAAATATTTAATTAATTAATTTATGTTTGGATTTATGATTGTTTTGTGAAAGAGACTAACAGAACAACCATAACAAAGCATATTGATACATAAGATTGTGTGAATTCAACAATGTTTGACAGATTTTTTTTGTTTTTCACAATCGAGATATCTTTTGAGAGTGCAAGCTTCTGTGATCCATAAAATTTTAAATTCTAAATCTTCCAGAAAGTTCCAAAAATTCTCATGTGATTTTCCGGAATATTTAGAATTTAAAATCGAGATATCTCCTATGACTGCATCAAAATTCCGTAAAGACTTAATTCGGGAGGAGAATTCCTTTTTTATATTGTCAAATTAACAAATTCTTTGAACCCTGTCATTCTAGGAACACCGATTAGAAGTTGCTTGCCACTCACCCAACCTCGTGGCACTGTTTCAAATTCACCAGGCCATATGACATATGAGGATTTTCGCTTTGTATGAGATTTGATGGATTGTATGAATCGATCTGGAGGGAAACAATGCCTCTGATGCCAACGTTTTTTTGTAAGAGAAATTAGTTCCGAATTTTGAACAAATCTAGCTTACATTTATTCAGTGGCCTTCAATAATCGAACTAGAGATGGAGGATACCATGAATTAAATGAAACAGAAGGGATTGAATTTCTTACAGAATCAATGGGATTCCATTACCAGAGTTCAAAAACATAACCATACTCAATTCCAAGGTGTGAGAGAATGCCACACAAGCCATAGCTCGCACGAATCACGTTGTCTCAATATGTTGTTGAAGTCTGATTCGGAGACAGACTCATGGTTCCCATTCAATCGGAACATAGTTCATGCATTGCAAGGTATCATGCTTGGTTTACAAGGTAACCATCGTATTAATTGTAGGTTATAGCATAGTCCGCAGACTTTTTACCATGCCCAAACTACCAATGCTGAAAAACGATGAATGCTCTCCCACTTTGGACTTTTCCTATGTTTGATAAACACTTGAACTCTTCTTGCGTAATTGTTGCATCATTTCAACGCCCTCACATGATAACTCTTTTCCAATACTGGATTTATCGACGACTTGGTTCCACAATGTGACTTGCATACTGACAGATCCCCTTATGTTTGTCTCACTATTCCCTACGGACTTATCCGTTAAGACCCACTCGAAAAAATGCAGAGAAGCTCGAAATGGCATCAATGCCCTTCTCACGCAGGTTTTCTGTAACAAATCTAAGACTATGTTGTGCCCTCTGACCTGTTGACTTGATTCCTCAACACGTTTCTCGTCGCAACTTCAGTGAACGATGGCTCTGTGGTCCTCTTAAACCTCTCCTTTTTTGGCACGGTGCCTTTTGACCCTTCCAAACACTGGAGCCAAATGTATGTGACCAATTATGGATCGACAACCTCAGATGGCTTACATAGAATGGTATGGCCTTAACTACTTTTTAATGGTAGAATCCAACAATTCAGATTAAAGGCCCTCAATCATCATGCTCACAGCTAGTTCTTTATATGCTACTTTCATATTGGAGCTATGAGATTTTAAGGGTCTCTAAACAAATTAATTAACGTCAGATATGTCAGAAATCAACCTCCACAATCTCCTGAAAATAAGCTTGATCCTTAAAGGGGAATCGACCCCAACTCTTGATAAATAGATCTGCTCCGTAAGCCTACAAAAATATTGAATGTCAAGCCTCAAATAATCTGATTGATGAATGTGCCAATGGTGCTGCAAATATCAACGTTGGGTGTGAATAAGTCACGAAAATTGATAGAACTAGCTAAGGCTATTATGGCAGATCAGCGAAAAGTAGCCTCTAAATGATTTTGCAATATACTTTAGAATGAGAAATATAGCTTTGATACCACTGTAAGATGTTAAACCATATAGTCATATGTGGTTTAATGGTTAGTTTCGCTGGGTGAAACCAACGAGACCAAGGTTCAAATCTTATTAAGTATATGTCCTACTATGATCTCGGCTGAAGGAGTAGGCTACCCCTCTTCTGTAAGGGGTCTCGGCTCTTGCTAAATCATAAGATTTAGTGTGTCTCGCTTGCAGGTTGTTGAATATGCTCTTAGTGTTATAAGGAAGCCACAAGGATTGATCCTTGGACCTCCCTTAGATTAGTCTAAAGCGTTACAGATTCGCTATGGTAAAAAAAAAATAAAGATGTCAAACCTTACAAATATAGATAGATCTAGCACACTTTAGTTGTCTAGTTAAAAATACATGCAATCAAAGCACTGAGTATAATGAGATCTCCATATGTAATCTTTTTTTATATTATTAACTAAAGAAATTAGTACATGCCCTAGAAAGATATCAAAACTTTTGCAGTGGCATTCCTCGCTACTCATTAAAATAGATAACAAAAGACTAAATCACAATCGTGGACCCTAGGTGGATTCACCAGACAAATCACCTCTACGGGGTTTTCGTCCCAGAGATTATTTCATTAACTAGAAACTAGTACATGCCCTAGAATGATATCAGAGCCTTTGCAGTGGCATTCCTCGCTACTCATTAAAATAGATAACAAAAGACTGAATCACAATCATGGATCCTAGGTGGATCCACCAGACAAATCGCCTCTACGGGGTTTACCTCCTAGGGATGACTAGAACTCGCTACACCATGTTCTTAAGAAAACATAATAACATAGATAAACCCAGAATGATCCAATGCCCTTCCCCTATCCCCTTTTAGCTTGATTGACTCTCTAGAGGCCTTATTTTATTTTTTCCTTAGAAAAACAAATGAAAATACCAGAGGTAGATATTATGGGAAAATACCACATTAAATACCATAGGTAGGTTTCATTCATTTTGATCATAATCTAGAATAAAGAGGAATATTACATTTTGGTAGGACTTTGTGGGCATTCATCCTAGAGATTTTAGTAAGATTTGATGGCATTTATGATGATTGTATGTTGGTTATTTAAAAGGGTGTTAAAAATGTCGTAGTCTAACTAGACTTCATTTTTGCCCTGAACTTCATGGAAATTCTGGTAAGATTTTAAGAAAATCGTGTAGGGATTTTTGTAAATCCAAGTTATAGCTATCAAACTTCAATATTTTGGGTGTTTTAGAAGTTTTTGATGGTGTTGAATCTATTTCCACCATCAAAACATGATTCAAGCAGTGCTACTGCAAGATTTCTTAATTTGTTTTTTCCTGAATTCCAACCAATTTTTCCCGTTCCTCCGTCTCCTTAAATAACTCCATTAAAAATATCATGAAATTAGATATTCTCAATTTTTTATAAATTAAATGTCTCTTTATAAAAAAAATTAATAAATTATAAATTAAGCATTAATGAACAATTTAGTTTTATTCAAATTTATTAGCGATAAAGTAAATTACCCAATTTAACTAAATGAATTATCTTTATCAAACTTATGGGTAATAAAATAAATATATCAAATTAACAATGTAAATTAGCTTCACCCATACCTTCACGCAACCAAATAAATAAATTAATTCTTTCTTTAATGATGGCCTTCTTTTCCACATAAATTAGCTTAATACCTTCAAGCAACAAAATAAATAAATAATTTCTTTCTTTAAGGATGACCTTCTTTTTAATATAAATTTACGGGACATGGGAAAGCATTACACGAAATATCTTTTTAGGGATAGCCTAATATTTTTTTTCGAAATTATTCTGATGGGATAAATAAAAAATATCTAAAACTTTACTGTAACATATATTTTACAAATTTAATTAATGAAATGAATATCAATCATGTTATATTTTAATAAAAGAATTTTCAATGCGTGAGGGTTCGACTAATTAAACTAATAGTTCAAAATTTTGTTTAATGATTTATTTTTAAACTCATATTCATAAAATTTCAATACATCAATACTCAATGATCATTAAAATAAATATAATTTTATTTTTAAGCATATAATTAAAATTTTATAATAAAAAATCAATAAAAAAATAAATTAGCAATATATTAATAAATATCATGCCTAAGGGAAACTCAAATGGTAAGTGCTGTTAAAATTAAGTGCTACGCATCAAGAGATTTAAATTCCACCAACTTACTAATATATAGAGTTGAAATTTGACTTTACTCACAACTTGTCAAAAGAGTACCAAACCAACCCAATTTCTAATTATTTTACTAAAAAAAATTATTGATAAATATTCATTATTAACACTGATGTAATGAAGAAACGGTAAAAAATTATCTAATTTTGTTATATCTAAAATTAAAAACCTATCCCATTAAAAAAAAACAAAATTTATAGTAAAAGGCACTCATTCAAAATGTATAATATTTTTATTAAAATTAAAATTATTCAATTAATAATAATGGTTAAATAATATAGAATTTCATATATCTATAAATATATCAAATTTGATATTTAAAAATATTTAAAAAATAATTAAATTTCTAAAAATAGAAATATTAAAAATAAAAGGACAACATTGAAGTTCGGCTTTTGAAGAAGAAGAATTGGGAATATCTACCGGCATAGCTTCACATGACTTTGTTCCCTCCACTCTTTGTAATGTGCACAAAAAAAATGCAAATCTGAAATGCGCACGAAAAATTGATTGTTCGGGAGAATAATTAGATCTGAAGCCTTAAGCTATCGAAAGCCACAGAAAATCTCAGATATTTGAAGCCGCATAGAATAGGTCCTTTCAATGCCCCTCTCCTAAGATATGAAAGCTGCGGGAAATCTTAGAAATATGAAGTCGCAGAAATGTGGAGGTAAATTTTACACAGTTTAGACATTTCTAGAGAATTTTGCTTACTGAAACTTGCTTGTAAATAAGTAAAAATGATTAAGCGGAAATAGGGAACTTTTTAGTTTTACAATACACACAAATTCCATAGTAATAGAAACATTTCAAATGGATGAGACTTGACATATTTATAGGATATGAATTGAATGCTCCTTGCAGGAAAATTTTTATCGCGGTATGGGTGAGAGAACCGTTAATTTATGACATTGAAAAATGATATGGGTTATTGCACCTATATAATAATTTTTCAATTAAAACCAGATCTATCACATTATATCATGGATCATGCGCAATATCGGCTAACATTGGAAGTATGAAACATCCGTTAGTTTAACAAGAGTGTGATGTGTGATATGCTTTATCGCATTGGCGAATATGATCGATAACAACAATAACGGTTAAGATTTGCGAGAGCGCGATGCTATATGCTTTATCGCATCGTGGAATATGAACGGTAAGGAATAAGACTATCGGTAAAAAATGAAATTTGCGATATGCGATAGCATACGTAGTATAAGTAGGTCCCATGGGTATTATTTATAGGACTTACTTATAAATATGGCTTTTTCATTTAAAAAAACATTTCTATTATATTTATCGGATCGTAAAAATGTTTCAAGTGATTATTTCAGAATTATATACGCTTTGTAATGATTGTGCGATTGCGATGAGGTGATTTATCTCTGCTTAAGTATTTAAAAAACAAAATTTTTAAAGTTTTCACCTCCTTTTGATCCCTATTCCTATCAAAATAAATAATCTAAGGGTTTATTTGCTTTAAATCTAAAAATTAAAACGGTCCCCATTATTTTCTAAGGTAACTATTGCTTAAAATAATGGGGGTTGTTGATTTACAAAACACTAAGGTATGTACAGTATTTGAGGGATGAAAAAGCAAAGGTACATCGATTCTTGAGAAGCTTACCTGCCCACACGAAGGAAAGGAGCGATTTCGTCAATCCCAAAACTATGGATGAGGCTATTCGAAAGGCACAAATATGCTATCAAAAATCAAAGATGAAGAAAGATGCTAGTACGAGTTGGCCGCAAGGAAAGGCAAGAAGAGCAATCAAAATTTTAAAAGTACCGGACTGGGTAACTATATGAATTTCGTAAGGAATCCATTTAGTAGACAACCTGGAAAAAGCGATCAAAAACCCAATGGCCCGTAGAAGATTAGCCTACTCAGGCATTCAATAGACTAGACCACGACCAAACCCAGAAAACCCCATTGCAATGTTGGGGCTATGGTGAAGCACATTATTATAAAAATTGTCCTTATGGTGGGAGAAACGAAATTATAGCTAATTTGAAAGAAGCATCCAAAGTGGGAGTTGTTGCAAGGAATATACCAATGATCAATTGTGCATTAAAATATCGACAAGAACATTACCATCCAATAATGATAGAACTTGAAGGTAAGTTAATTTTTTTTTTTCTAAGTATGACTAATTCTATTATGTATAAAATTACTGGTACAAAACAGCCACAGTGTCAGCTATGTGAGTCTGAGCACTGTGCTTGATAAACAAGCTATTCAAAGAGTATCTGGACTGCCCAGAATGGGAAACCAGTCCTGTTAACCACAGAGTCTGAACCGCCCTTGAGAGGGAAACCGGTTTTGAGTTCATACAAGCCAAAAAAACATAAAAATAAATGCTGAAATTCAAAATCTGCTTTTTCAGCTGAGCTGTGAAGCGATATAGCATAGAATTATCTGCAATGTTTGAGCAAAAAACCTGTAGAGCTTTGCAGAGGCTAATCATGTGTCGGAGATGGAGGTTCCTTGATAATCCTGCATCCGGAAACATTGTTGCTGTCATCCTTCCCAGCGTCGAGTGTGTCCTCCCTACCAGTGTGCGCCACCTTCATGCTTTGCTCGTTCTGTGGAAGGGGAGGGGAAGTGGCAGGAGCTACCACTTCGCTAGGGAAACCAGAACCCGGAGGGGAAGGGAAAGAGACAGAACGGGGCGCAGCATGATTAGGGATTTCTTCACGGAGAGTCACAGTAATATAGGCAGTGAGGATGGAATTGGAGGAGGTGCAGTCGAACCTGAGCTCAGCTCGCTGAGAAGTTTTCCGAATGGTGGGATGAGCACAACTATGAGAGACAGGGGGGGAGAGCTGCTAGTGGGCTCGTGAGCTAAGGAAGGAGAGGGCGGAGCAACATCAACAGAAACATCCACAGCACCTCTAGTGTGGCCACGACCTCTTCCTCTTTCACCACGCGGGCCAAGAGTGTGATCGTGATCTTCATCCGCAGAGTAGGAGCCTGTGCCAAGACTGGGAGGGGGGCGACAGAGACCTCGGCTGAGACCTCGCCTGTTCCTCATTCTTTCGCGGAGACGGGGCATGTTGACAGGAAATTGAGGAAGGGGTCCAGGGCAGAGAGGCCTGGCAGGGGAAACAGGGGGAGAGGAGAAGGACTGGTCGTCACTGAGGTTAGCAGAAGGAGCTTGAAAATGAAAAATGAGACCACCTCGCTAGTTAGTCCCAACGCTAGAGAGTGAATTGAGGCTGCAAAATGGACTGTGTGAGAAATGAAACCCCGGAAGAGGCTCGAAGCAAGCATGTAAAGAGCAGCGCCGCCTCGTGTTGGTCTTCACACTGGCATCTGCAGAACCTGGAGCACAATTTCCTTGCAGAGGAGATGGCGAGCCTCCCCAACCAGCAGTGTCGTTCGAACTATCTCGAATGCGCTCCAATATAAGAAGAACCGCCATAATCGAATGCAGGGTGAGCAGACCAGGGTGAATAACTGCCGCGCGAGCTGGGGAGTAATGGTCTTCATAAATGCAGGTACGGAGAGCCATGTGGGCTGCACTGTCAAACGCCGTTGGGAAGAGCGCCGGAAGCCACGACCCGTCCAAACCTTCAAGCATCCGCATCCGGACGAAGGAAAGTTATTTTTACCAACGACCAATTCTGCATTAAAAGATCGACAAGAAGATTAACATCCAATAATGATAGAACTTGAAGGTAAGTTATTTTCCCAAACTTTACCAATTTTGGTTGATCCTGGTGCCAGTTTAAGTTATGCCAATCCCAAAATAGTTGAAAAATGTAAATTACGAATTATAAAATTTAAAAGTCCCTTGTTGGTGGAATTGGACACTAAGGTGAGGAGGAGGGTTAATGCAAAAGTCTCAAACTTCCCTCTAGTCATAGGGAATCAACGCATAAATTTTGATCTTAACATTCTACTATTGGGTTCTTATGACTTACTACTGGGAATGGACTAGTTAGAGGGGTATTTGTGAGTGGTAGACTACAAACAGAAAACAATCAGTTATATGGTTGAAGATGGTACTCCTTGGGAGATAAAAGGAATCAAGAAAGCACACCAATTGTGTGTCATCATTGCATCCCAGCTGGGCAAATTCATCAAGAAAGGGTGTCATATTTATGCTATTCAAGTAGCATTTGGTTACTCTAAATACAAAACCCCTGTGTTGGAGAGTATATAGGTAATTTGGGATGTTACTAATGTGTTTCCTGAAAGCAGACCAGGAATACCTCCAAAGCAGGATATCGATTTCAGAATCAAACTAATGCTAGGAGAAACACCTGTGTTGTAACACCCCCAATTTGTGTGTTGAATTTTTAAACATTTGAACTTTAATCCTAAGGGGATGGACCCCAAAGGATAAGTATTGGGTGAATGTAATTTAATATTTAAATTGAGGAAATAAATAAAATGATTGTGCATATTGACCAAGATGAGAATTAGAGATCACTTTCCAAATCCATGAGGATGGATAAGGCAATAAATCCCCACAATCTTTCAAAAATCCTTGAAAGAAATTAATTTAGATTTTGAGGAGGAATCTAAATTTCCGCAATGATGAGGAAAGTAGTTGGGAAGAGGTAATAAAAGCTGGAAAAGATGAGGAAAAGCATAAAACATCTTTAAAGAGTCCCAAAATGGGAAGCCTAGGCTAAACAGGAAGAAAAGCATCCTGCTATTCTGGACGCAGAATTAGAAACATGCTTTGGGGAAACATGAGCTTAAATAAGCTGCTCCTAAGCAGATCAGAGGTTGATCTGTGGTGGAGGTGGTCTCAGCTCGGGGGTGAGTTCTGGGAGAAAAATAGAACTCTACGGTTGGGAGGTTGGTCTATTGCATGAATGGTATGTCTTGAAATGAAATGTTTTATTTACTTCAATCAATATGAATTGGCTACATATAAAAACAAAATAATTACTTGATTTTATATTCATTATCAGTTCTACATTCGTCAGAATGAACCACTCGTAGTGCACCATTGCCATTATGCATGTTTGTAGAATATTAGCATGTAGAGAAGGATCTTATAGAATCTCTAAACCATGTCGGTTTAAATCTACAGATACTTATCTCAAAAGAAAAAAAAGAGACTTGAATTGTTAGCTTAATTCTGCTTTTGTTTTCTAAAATTATCCTAATATATGTCTACACACAAGAGAGAGAAATTTAAAGTCCTGATACTACAGTGGAGATAGCAATAGATAAGTTGATTTTAATTATACATGTGAGCAGCAAAAATAGAAAAGATAATTATTGCAATTTCCATACTCTTCTCACAAATAAACCACCCGAATATCCGGGTACAATAGCTCGAAATACATGTATTAGTTTTAAAACAAAGTGACATTTTATAAACTACTGAGACAAGAAAATTTAGGTCGAGTACCAACGAGAACATTTTGTATAAGTTATATACAAAGGTGAGAATAGGTGATAGTAACAGCTGGTTTTTATTTATACTCTTATTGTTATATCGTTATCATAAAAACTGACGGTAGCGTTATACCAAAACATGTATATAAAATTATGATACGAACAGTACAGTAAAGGAACAGTGTGTATACCTATACGAATAGTAAAAGAAAATGGTCATACGTGAAATGCCTACTGTAACATGATTAAATTTAAGGAACCTGCTTCACGGTTTAATTAACTTCTGAAATTTCAATCATAACAGTAAGGGAAATAAAACTAAAATCGGTAGGAGAGTTATGTAGGTCGAGTTCACAGTTTTTCCAAGAGATGAAAATAAAAACATTGGGAGAGCGTGGTGCTCTGTTGAACGTTTGTCCAACTAACATGCGATAAGTAAAACGAAACCAACAGAACTAGTAACAACAGACCCCAGTGATTTTAGCATAAAAAAAATTATGGAACCCAAGGTGTAAATAAATGTGTGAGAATCAACCAGGTCACCGCTACAGGTTGAGCAAACCTTTCGGCGTTTTCAAAGAAAAAATATTTATATGTAGGGTGAAAATAAATGCCGAAAAGCAAAATCGAACCATATAATAATTCACTCCCCAGTGGGACTACGATACCGAAAAGCACATAAATTAAACTATTCGATAGGAACCAGCTCCAAATATGGAAGCCGTTAGTTCGGCGACCCTATAAATAACAAATTCATCGCGCCCCGCAATAAGTGATCGCCACCATTTAGGGCGGTGAAATAAATCAAAACCACTGATGAACTGAGTTAACGTGAAGGAGTAAGTGATGGTCACGTCTTTCTCCAGAACGTAGAAATTTTACAAACAGGAAAAAAATTTAAAACAAGGAAACTTGAAGAATTTAATCCAGCGTTTTATCATAGTAATACCCTGGCGATTTGTCATGACTGACCAGTTAGAGAGACCATGGTCGTGTGACTGCATAGCGCTCAACCATTGGAAACACGAAACTGAATAGGGAAATTTGTGCTGGACCCCAATAAACCAGGGAAGGAGTATGAGAAACCTGTAGATTAGACGCGCGATTGATAATGAACCTGAGCGAAATGCATCACTGCCGTAGCCTCGGGAGCTCATATTCTGAAATGGGTAAATCCATTTCTCACGGGTTAAAATCCATAGAAGAAATTTTAGTTCTATGATACAACCAAATTAAAAAAGAGATATGGAGCGCAGACTCACCATCTGGAGAGGAGTCGGTCCTTCTTAACTGAAATAACCCACAGCACGTTCGGATGACTGCTCAGCCTCACTCGTCAGACTCACGGCAATAGGGAAACCCCGCCTAAAATCGGAGGCCTGACGAAATTAAATTGAGAGTAGTAGCCTTTCGAAATCTGGCGTGAATAACTCTCACACAGCCCGCCTCACCTCTAAGAGGAAAACATTTCAACGATGGAAATACAAAAACCAGAACAATAAAATAAATTAGGGCTACGGTGATTGGTTCCTCTCGGTAAGAACTGAAGAGCGAACTTCGACACATAAGGACTGAAATACAATTACCATGGCGAGGATAAGACTTGAGAACAATCACGCAGAGAAGAAGAAAATGTTCTTACCCGGTGACAGAGGAGGGGAAGTCTGCCCTAGCATTTCTTCCTCGCAAGGGCCGTCACTCCCGATCCTATGCGAACGCGAAGGGAGCTGGGATATGGACTGAGTATTCCAGAAGATTGAAGAGTATAAGACCTGCTAGTGGGGCGCAGACAAACCCTAGAAAAACCAGAAATCGATAACGCCGGTTATGTGAAACGGTGAACCCAAATGTAACTGGTGAAGGACGATAGGAGATCCCGAGAGGGATTCTCGGAGTGAAAGCGAAGGGATGGCTAGTACCCTATCGGCTTATTAAACAAAACAAAAAAATTGGGTTGGGCTGTACTCACCGCCGGCGACTTCAAATTCCCTGTGGAAACTTCACCAATCCAAAACCCTGTCAGGCGTATGTATTTACTACGAGGGCTACGTGTCAATCGGAAGGAGCTTCCACGTAAGTGTCATATGGTGTGAACGAACTGAATCCCCAACTCAGTAAACGTTGGAATCACGCCAAGCGCTGTCAACGCACCATCGTGAAATCAAGGACGATACGTGCCAATGTAATGCACCGCCATCCAATAGTAGCCGTCGGTTAAATTAACTCAATAATAACCAGTGCCGAGGAGGTGAACGCTGGAGCGGGAATGGCTCAGTTGTAACCCTAGACCAAGTGATATCATGAACCAGCCACGATGTTAATATTGCATTCGAATTATGGTTATATTTATATATACAAAGTATTGTGGTCACGGTCGAATTAACCATATAAAACAGTTGATCGATTTAAAAATATATATTCATAACATAAGGGCCTTGGCGGGATCGGTAATCATATGTTTAAATATGTGTATATAATTATAATAACTTTGTGAATTGACCACGATTAGTTATAGATATCTTTTTGGAAGTGGTTCATATAGGTGTACCATTGGTTCATTAAGTGGATATGTATGTATACAATTGGTTCATTAAGTGGATATATATGTATACAATTGGTTCATTAAGTGAATATGTGTCTTTGTTGTTCCTATAAAAATTTCATACTGTTATGGGAAGCAGAAATTGTTAGTAAACATAAATTGAGATAAAGAAAAAAAAAAAATTGAGAGGTATAGGTAGAGACATTACATGTGTCCTACTCAAGTATTCACCTAACTAGAAACCCTCCAAATTTCCTCTTGTGTTCTACCTTACCATCATTTATTAACTTTAGGAGTTGTAAGCCATACACAGATAATGATAATCAAATTCCCTATATTTTTCATTCTTCTTTTAGAACAGAGTATTGAATTAAATATTTTTTTTTCCGCAGAAAAAACTGAACCATCTATTAGAATAGAAAGGTTACATAGCATATGTGAAGCATTTCCGTTTCCCTTCTTTTCAGACAGAGAAACCAAAATCAACTATTTGTAGGAATTTCCAAGTGTTCCCCCATAACAGTCCAGGGAAAACATAGCCTCTAGGAATAAACAAGTTCCTGTCATTTTACAATCTCTCGGCTTCCTATTAGGAAAGCAGCCGAAACAGAGATATGAGAAAACCACGGTATCAAAATGTGCCAGTTAGTAGACACTTCCCTGGCAATTTTTAACAAAAAATATGGAGATAAAAAATGGATAGGGACTCAGGCCTCCTTTGAGAGGAAAAAAGCGTTGGGTCTTGTCTTAAATTTATTTTCATGTTCGATATAGTTTTTCATATAGCAGAATATACATAAAACAAATAATGGAGAAAGTAAAGGGGAGTTGTAGACAGCTCAGAAGTTAAGCAAAAATTGGCGGAGCAATTTCCCTTGCCACCCCATCAACCACTTCTTCTACTGTCCATATGCCCAGAGCCTCATCAATTCCTTTTTTAGAAAGGTTGTCTGCTTCTATGTTTCGTTCCCTGAAAATATGGCAAATATGGAGCTCAGTAAAAAATATTTTAAGACGAATGATCTCATTAAGCAAAGGAGTTAAAAGATAGTTTCTGCATTGTTGCAATCCACTGGTCCACTTAATTGTATTCAAAGAATCACCAAAAATCTGTGCGTCACTCTCATTGCACAAGGAAAGCCAACAAAGTAGGAGACGTAAGGCTTTAATCTTAGCAAAGTTGTTTTTTTTGGTGCCAAGGCCAATGGAAGGTTTAAGGAGTTTCCCGGAGGGAAAGAATATAACCAGGCCAGCTCCGCACCTCCTATTTGGGTCCGAGGCCCCATCAAGGTAAGATCAGGGTATGGAGCCCTTGATTTCTTCCCTCTGAACAGGTCTGATAAGTTGAGAGGTGGATGGAGAAGGAATATTTTCATAAATGTCCACCCCTTCTGCTGCAAGGATGGAAATAGGGAAGGAAGTGTCTTTCAAGATCAAATGGTTTCTCGCAAGCCAAGTGCCCCAAGAAACCAACAAGGGCATTGTTCTGACTTTATCATTGGAAGCATCCTTCCACCATCTATTCCAGGCTTCAGAAATCTCCTCTCCATCCCACCTTTGGGGGATATTAGTCATCCTCGGCATTTCATTCCAAAGGCTTTTTGAAAAGGAGAAAGAGAGGAAAACATGTTGAATAGATTCCTCACTCTCCTTGCACAAGGAGCACCACCCAGGACCAATTTTCCCTCTTTTATGAAGGAAGTCCCATGTAGGGACTTTCTTTTGTAGAATGCACCAGAAGAACAAACAGGTTTTAGCTGGCCCTTTAAATTTCCACAGAGGCTTGGCCCACCAGCTTGGATCCTCCCATCCTTTTTGAGCCATTAGCTAATCATATCCCATCTTAGGAGAATAGAAACCTGTCTGAGAGTGCACCCATCTTAATTCATATGGCTTATCGGTGATGCGAATGTGAGAGTTTAATTGGCCTGCTCGGTAGTTCCTCCATTCCCCTTGCCATATTTCTTCCAAAAAAAGAGCATCGCCAGAGAGCCACTCTTGTCGCCAGATTGAGGAATTACTGAAGTCAATAATTTGGCAAAGGAAGAAAAGCCCTCTGTTATTAAGATTCTCGATCAGGTCTCTAGATAAGACAAAAGAGTTCGAGCATCCCACCCATGGGTGTCTACCTAGCCTGACCGATATGCCATCTCCAACATTCCAAGCCAGCCCTTGTTCAATAATTTGTACAGCTGCCACCAAATATTTCCATAGCACTGAGGAGTTTTTTGATGATTTATTAGGCAGTCTAATCCATTCCAGAGCGATATTGGATCAATATACTTTCTCTTGGTTACAGCGGTCCAAAGTTTATCCGAGGAGATCAGTCTCCAAGCTAATTTTGCAGCTAAGGACCTAGCGAAAGGATACAAGTCCTTTATCCCCCATCCACCCCAACATTTTGGTCTGACTAATTTTTCCCAAACGACCCACGGAGTTACATGGTCTTTCTTCTGGCTAGCCCATAAGAATCTGCTACAAATTTTATTGATCTTCAGCAGGATACTCTTCGGCACCCAGATGAGGTTGGCCCAGTAAATGGAGATGGCCATAACCATAGATTTGATTAGAACTAAGTGGCCTGCCCTTGACAGCCATTTAAAGCTCGAATGCTTCATTCTGTCCTCAATTTTTTCTAGGAGCTAGGACCAATCTTGAACCCTATAAGTATCAGGCTTGAGGAAGAAACTGAGGTACTTAAAAAGGTCCTGTAGAGATTTGGCTTCAAAAGGGAGAAGCTCTTTTACTCTAGCCACTTCAACATTAGAGAGCCCTGAAATTTTTATGGTTTATTTTTTTTCATTTATGCTCAGACTGGTGGCTTTTAAGAAAAGATCTAAAATCCTTTTTAGATAGCGACAATCATCCGGACTCCCATCACAAAATAGGAGGATGTCATCAAGAAAGAGGAGGTGGGTCACCCAAAGGTTGAGCACAACTTCCATCCCTTTCAACTCCCCTTGTCTCTTTTCCTCTTTGATCATTAAACTGATTCCCTCAGCCGCAAGGAGAAACAACAGGGGGGATAGAGGGCACCCTTGACGCAGGCCTCTTCATGGATTGAAGAAGTCAGAAGCTGCACCGTTGATAAGGACAGTGATTGAGGCAGAAGTGACACACCCCATAATCCATCTTACAAAATCATACCTAAAACCAAGGTGTGTCAGGAGAAGCCTCAGATACATCCAACTGATTCTATCAAAAGCCTTGGAGAGATCAATTTTGATGATAGTCCCTTTTTTCCATATCTTCTTCAGGCTATGGAGAGTTTCCTGGACTACCCCAACTGCTTCATGAATTTTTCGACCATCCAAGAAGCCAAATTGTTCTGCAGAGATATTCTTGGAGAGAAAAGGTTTCGATCTAGAGGCAATGACTTTAGCAATGATCTTGTATTAGCAGGTACACAGGGAGATGGGACGAAAATCGTTAAAGGAAGAAGGGTGATCAGATTTGGGGATGAGGATTAGGAAGGTGGCATTAAAGGGTTGATAGACCGAGCCTAAGCTCTTGGACTCTTCAACAACTGAAACCCGGTCATTTCCAAGAGAGTCGAAGAAGTGGAGGAAGAATTCCACAGTCCAACCATCCGGCCCTGGACTTTTCTCTTTCTGCATCGACTTAAGGATAGATTCCACTTCATCTTTTGATACCAGAAACATGAGACTTTCATTCCCTTCCTCATAAATGAAGCTTGGAAAGAACTTTTATAACTTCTGCAATGGTGGCTTCTTCCGGGGCTCTGAAAAGTTCTTTGAAATGGGCTACCCCAAGACAGGCAAGCTCTTCAAATGACTATGCCTTTTCCCCATTTACTTTTGGCATTTCCCAGATTGTGTTTATATTTTTCCTTCCTTTGGCATAGTTCTGGAAAAACCTTGTGTTTTCGTCCCCTACTTGGAGCCAGATAGCTCGGCTCTTTAATCACCAGCTTTCCTCCTTCACCTGGAGTATTTTCCTTCTAGCCACATCCAATTCCTGGATTCTATCTCGAGATTCTAAGGTGGCATATCCACCCCCTTGAGGGTCTTCCAAGAGATCAATTTCTTCATTAATAGCCCTCATCTCCTCGTATTCCTTTAGAGATTTTTGGATAACCCATTCTTTGGTTGCAGCCTTCAGACTTTTGAGGTTATTCATGAAAGCCTTGCTTTGACTGAGACCCTCTCTAGCTTCTGACCCAACGCTCCTCTAGGTAGAGTGGAAAAGAGCTATGAAGGAGTCATCTGAAAGCCAAGAGGAGTTAAACTTGAAGGGAGACGCCAGTTTTTTAAAGCCTCCTTTTTCCTCTAACAAGATCGGAAGATGGTCGGACAGACCCCCTTCACCCACCCAGTCCAGGAAAATAGACAATTTCTCTATTAACTCTTCACCCAGAAGAAACTGAACCAGTTTATTTCCCACCTAGTCCTCCCCTACTCTTTTATTTCTCTAGGTAGGTCTAGGTTTAAGGAGCGAGACATCAACCAGGTGAGAGGAGGCTATCTTGGAGAGAAAAAAATCAGTCAAGGGATCGTCATGGGCATTGGCTCCCCAAGATTCCGATACCCCAAGAAGTTGAGGTCACCTCCAATGATCAGATTAGGATGAGCGAGGAAAGGTTTTTGAAAAAAATATGTCCAGAATATCTCCCTCTCCTGACAGGGCCCATATACATTGAGAAGGATGAGGGGGAGACAAAGCTCCTTTGAATATAACTCTAGCGCCAGAGATTTTTCAGACCCCCAGGAAGAAATTTCTCTAAGGTTTCTCACTTTATGTCCGGTGACCACACCACCAGAGTGGCCATTAGCATCAAGGGCCTGAAAGAGCCATCCAAGAAGTAGTTTCGAGAGAAGAGCTATGGTATCCTCACCTTTACCAAGGGTTTCTTGAAGCATAAGGACATTTGGACTATGAACTCTAACCAACTCCCTCAGAGCTAGTTTCTTGGGTTGACTAGCCAACCCCCTACAGTTGTAGGAAATAAGAATCATCTCAAAATATCAGGGGGTGGCTTTGCTGCTCTAAGCACCCTGGTCAAGGATTTTTGTTTTCCATCAACAATGTCAATATTTGCTTTAAGTTGTGCCTTTGAAATGTCTGATTTTCTGCCTCTCGTATTTCTAGTCCCAATAGGCACAAGATCTGACTCTAAGCCTCCAAGAGCGATGCCTTTCCCAGAGTGGTTTACCAGAGATCCCAGGCTGTAGGGGGGGGGACGAGGATGGGAGATGGCACCAAAGGGAAATAGGGGGCTAGGGTATCAACAGAGGAAAAGGGAGGATTTTCAGAGGGTGGAGGCACCGAAACAACCAAACTATCAACAGGAGGAGAGATTAAATTTAAGGAAGAGAACTCCATTTATAACTTCCTGGAAGGACCAGGCTCAGAAGTAACCAAATCAGATATAGAAGTAGAAAAACAAAAGGGAGGGGGAGAAGAGAGAAGCATACCCGCCTATGAAGTCCCTTCTGTCTCAGCTGCTGAGGGAGTCAAAGAGGCTGAAAGCACAGGAGATTTATAAGAGATGGTGGTTGGGACAGCCTGTTGCATGGGGTCGCTAGGAATCACATTTTCTAGACCAGCCTCTGAGTCCTCCTCCATTGGTGCCTGCGAGGCCACCTTGACCGATTCTGGAGCTGGATAAACCGATGGTTTTCTTGCAACTTTGTAATGGCTTCTTCTGCGCCGATGACCCAATGGAAATTATTTAGCCAGGTGTCCATATTTGTGAAATATGTGGCATCAGAATGGAAAATTCACATAGTCCAGCTTTTGAAGGAATTCCAATTCTAGGTATTTTAGGTTCATTGCATCCGCAAGCCCTTCTTTGGGGTTAAGGCTTACGAGAATCCTTGCCGCGCTGAGATCATTTGATTGAATGATCGACCTATCAACTTCCAAGTATTTACCCAACCTGTTCCCAATGGAGGTGAAAACCAAATCAGTCCAAAACTGAAGAGCAAGCCCTGGCAGTTTTACCCAGACTGGGGATTCATTCATTTTTTTTGTCTGGGCATCGAACATGGGGGTCCATCTGCGAAAGAGTGTTGGGTGTTTTCCAAAACACCAATTCCGATTGAGCACCCAATGAACATGGTCCTTATGATCGAAGCTCGGAGTGAACCACCCTCTGTCCAGGACTTTTATCTCCGCCGGTTAACTGGGGGCATTTTCCCATTCTGTCTGAACCCAGTCCTAGATGTAATCAACAGAATATTTTCTTCCACACACTCTGCCAACAAGCCTTGTATCTGATGCTGCCATCACTTCTTCTACGAGGATATCCACCCCAAGGACACAGCTAGGGTGGGTCTCCTTTTTCTTGATTGGGTTCTGCTTCTTGCGTTTTCCTCCCACTGCCTCCGACTATGTTTCACCCTCCCCCAACTCCTGTTCCATCCGGGCATCTAGAACCATGAATTCAGGCGACTCCTGTCACCTATACTCCAAGACATGGCTATCTCAACCCGCCAACACCTCGTCCAAAGGTTCCCTGTCAATATGATCCTTCTCCAGTGCCGAATCAAGCCCAGGATCGGCTTCCACCGTGTGACTATTCCCTTCGCCTGCCTTAGAGGGGTTCAGATAACTCTTAAATCCTAACCCGAGAGCCACACCCCTATCCCTAATATCCTTCTGAGGATGAAACAAGCCGACCTGTGCAGAGTATGCAGTGGGAAGAGCTAGTTTTGTGACCAACTTTCGACACGAGGATGAGACCCTCTTATCACAACCTTCGACCCTAGAACCCATCCCACTGGAATCTAGCCTTTTAAAACCTTTTTCCCTTATCATTTTTGGCCCTTTCTTCACATGCATGCCACAACTAGCCACTACATCTTCTAAACCTCTGATAAGAGAAGGGAAAACCGAGTTACCTGGCCCCAAGGAGGGAGTAAGAGAGCCATAAGCATTGAAACAGTCGCTACCAACCTCTTTGCCTCTGAGAAGACCACCACAACCCGAGAGAGTTGCGTGATCAACCTTCAAAGCACCGAACGATTCAAGCGGAGTAGATCTAAAGGAAAAGGGTCCTGCTCCTTCTACCTTGCTCATAAAGGCAGTTTTCACAGTCGACTTTGGAAAAAACCAGTCCAGATTCTGTGCTGAAACTTCATGACTGCAGACAGTAAGTAAGTCTTCTGGTGACGACTCTACGTCCACGTAATCATGCTCAAACCCCATTGTTGTGGCTTACACAAAACCATAACCTAACACTTCTACAGCTAGAAACCCACAGCTGTTCCCAAGTGAAACCCTGTCAGGAGGTAAGAAAGGCTAAAAAAAGCATTACCTTCATCCTGACGCCGATTAAAACCTAAGGCTCTTCCAACCTCGAAACGTGCTGATCGTGGCCGGCCCAGAAAATTCCAGTTGTATGCAGGTCTCTGACATTGAGGGTACACCCGTCACATCCCTTGTCACTCGTGGCCCGAGGCAGGCCTTGCCTGTAGAAGCTCAGGATTCCGCCATCCGTAGAGTAAAACCTAGCTCAAGCCCACCAGTTGAAGTATCTGAGCTAAGTTCATCAAAATTTTTAAAGTTATCTCCAATTGAATTTAATATTACTTGACCTTTCATGTGATATGATTAACAAAACTATTTTCACTGTTTACAATGATTTAAATCTCAAGCTACTTCGGTGTGATTTAAATTTGGACAATCAAATCTAGACAAGGTCTATCACAATTAAACCTGTATGTTTTGGTGACTAGGACATCCCACTTGGTGCCTAGGATATAAACACAGCTTAAATACTATTATTTGCCCTGCATAATTTCTACTTTTCATCAAAGGAGGTATTGTGCAGAAAAGACAACTTTTATCAGATTCTAAGTTCAATTAACATTCCATATATACACATAACCCTTTTTTATCCAGGTGGATATTGATGGCCACCGACCTATTCCACTTGGGGCCCCACCATTGTCTCTTTCAGTTTTTAGTTTCGGCACACCTTATTATTTTTAGTAGCTTTTCGGGTCCTGAACTTCCGGAGCTGTTTTGAGGCCCTAAACGACATTTTTTAGGAAAACTGAGTGCAACATGCATCCACAAATTGATGTCTCTCACACCGAAAGTTGTATTCCTTGGACAGATATTTCTAATGAGGTATGGTGTGCATGAAACAAAGATCGTATGCCAAATTTATGTCCCTGCGAAGTTGAGACACCAATTTACCCAAACGGGGCCCATAGTTTTGTTCCTTCATCTCCTAGGTTTAGGGTTTTGGATTTTTAGGGTTTTCCATTGTTTATAAATAATAAATAGGCCCTAGAGCCTCATTGTGACACAATTTAGAGGCCTGTAGCTAGCACATCTCTTCTCAGAGATAAGCTACCAATGCCCTAGCTAGTTTATTCCCATTCTGTGTGTAAGAAAATTTCAGTTCTTTGATATTAATGAAATGAATTGTTATTTCCTATAAATATTTTTATTTATGTTTATGTGTATTTTGTTGTGTTCATGCATCAATCCGGATCACTTTTGTACTTAATTATAAATCTGTACTAATTTCTTGAAATTACATATCGGTTCATTTCCATTTACATCTAGAATTGGCAGTTAGTAGATATAAAATATAAATTTATCATCAATATATCATAGGAAATAACTAATGGAGAGAATCATACTAATTTGGAAAAGGTGATTGTTCCTCCCATCCATGAGCTTCTCCTCCAATATCTCCCCAAGAAGAAACCTTTCTAACCACTGAACTAACAACCTGTTTTCATTCTATTGAATGCAATTTTATTGCAACTTTACCCAGAAAAAGTTTCCATAATGGCGTCTCATTATTTTTGGTTTTTTTTTCCCATATCGTAGGCTTTTCTTTTGTTTTTTTCACAATTTTTTTGTTTTTTTTACTTAAATCTTGCTTTTCCATAGCGTTGATTTTCCTACCCAATCGCAATGTAGTTTCCTCCTCACGGACGGTGTTATTAGATACTTTTTTTTTCCCTGGAGATTTGGGAAAGTGAAAAAATTCCATCCTATCAACATGGATTAGAATTTTGGATCTCTTTATACTATGTACTTTCCAATTTAGTGTGCATTTTTCTCAATCAATATTATTAATATCAAATAATTCCTACAACATTATGAATTTTTCATAGGTCCACATAGTATTTTTCCTATCTATAATAGTTAAAACCTAAAACATAATGAACCAAAAATTTTAGATATTATATATTCCCCCATAAAATATAAACACTATCCTTGTTGCTAGAATCCAGCTATTCATTTCTTGAAGAGCACTGGATAAGCTATTTTGATGCTATCCTCTCGCTCCCATGTAGGATCTTCAGGTGTAAAGTGCTTCCATTTCACATTCACTCGATCGACGGTTTTATTCCAGAGCACGATTTATTCCTTACCCAAGATATGAAGTGGTTATGGAAGAAATATCCCTTTGGGATCTACCTGTATCAAATTCGAGTCAACCGTGTGAGAAGGGTCATGAAAATATTTATTCAATAATGATATATATGAAAAACATTATGTATTTTAACATGACTAGGTAGATCCAATTGGTATGCCACTAGACCCACTCGATCCAAAACTTCAAAGGGACCACAAAATCCAGGTTCTAACTTGGCACAACTACCAGTGTCAAGGGTACACTTGCGTGGTTTAACCTCAAGCAGGGAAAATTTTAAGAATGGAATTTTACCTTAAAGTTTAGAAACCTTGGTGAATATTACTACTCCCTAATATCCAAATTTTAAAATGTTTGATGATAATTTTATAAAAAAATTTAGATTTATAATTATTTTATATTAGAAAATATCTAATATTGGCGATTTTTAAGGTAAAATATTTTTATAATATAAAATTTGGGCGAATTCATTTTTAGAAAAATGGAAATTGGAAAATCTTTTTTTTTTGAAAAAGCATGGAATATTAGCCCACCTACCAATATTAGCCCCTAAAACTTTCCATGCCCTCAAGTAGACATGATCCCCAACCTTAAATTCCCTATGTGTCCTTTTTTTGTCTGCATGACTTTTATGTTGATCTTGGGTTGCCTTGATGTTTTGCTAAATCTTGCGTATTGTTTGTTCCATCTCATTTAATGCCTCTAGTCCAAGAACCAGTTTTTCCTCTGGTTGACTCCATCTGATTCGGGTATGACGATTTCTTCCATATAGAGCCTCAAATAGGGTCATCTTTATAGAGCTTTGATAGTTTTTGTTATGTGCAAATTCTACTAAGTACAGAAAATCCTCCCACCTTGTTGGCCTATCCATTACATACATGTGAAGAATGTCTTCTAGTATTTGATTTGTTCTTTTAGTCTATCCATCTGTCTGGGGATGGTATGCTAAATTTCAGCTTTGTCCCCATTCGTTCAAAAAAAAAATTCCGGAAGGTTGAAGTAAACTTTTCATATTTGTCAGAGATTATCATATTCGGTATCCCATGAAGCCTCATGATTTCCTTCCTAAAAACATGGCCACTTGAGCTATCCCAAATGTAGATTGTATAGGAATAAAATGCGTAGCCTTTGTCAGTGTGTCCACTACCACCATAAGGGAATAAATTTGGTATCTAGTACATGGTAATCCCATTATAAAATCCATGGATATTACTCTCCACTTATATTCTGGAATCAACAGTGGGTTTAGAAATCTTCTAGGGTGTTGATGTTCCACTTTTACTGGTTGGCACTCTAAGAATCTTGCCAAATATTCTGTTGTATCCTTCGTCATTCCTGGAAAAAACTAGTTTTTCGGCAATGTTGTCACCATATTATGGTTCCCCAGATGAGCGTAGTAAGGTCTCTTATGGTATTTGTCCATTATCATCTCTTTAAAAGTAGGTATGTTAGGAATATACAACCCTTGTTGATAAAAAAGTAATCGCTTTGTATTTATGTAATATCCCATAATCCCTTTATCTTGTACTTTTAGCTGCAGTTCCACATATCAAGGAACTTGTGACAATGTTTCCTAGACCTGTTGTTAGAATTCTATCTTTTCAATACTACCCATGTTAGATAACACCGGATGGGAGTGCCTGCTTGAGGCATTTGGAATTTTTTTTCTTTGTCCTTAATATATTTTATTTCCATGTAACATTCATTAAGGAAAGATAACCTATAGCTTGTCTTGCATTCAAATATGCCTGGATAAAGAAGTATTTCAGGCTAATATGGTTAGTCACTAATACAAAAGTTTTACCCAGCAAACAATGTCTCGACATTTTCAACACATGTATGAAAACAACTAA
Source organism: Pinus albicaulis (assembly GCA_034641835.2). Classification (NCBI taxonomy): domain Eukaryota; kingdom Viridiplantae; phylum Streptophyta; class Pinopsida; order Pinales; family Pinaceae; genus Pinus; species Pinus albicaulis. The sequence continues at coordinate 1,799,158,960 of CM076575.1, forward strand.
TTCTAATCCATAAAATGCATAGTTTTTCTCATGCTTTTTTAGTTTTATAGATTCATAAGCTATCACAACATTATCTTGTTATAACACTCCTCTGATTCCTTCTGTTAGGTCCCTATAATACTAGTGTATCCCCTTATTGTTGTTAGTGTATCACCCTTATTGTTATGTTGTAACCCTGTAACCACCATATTTTTATTATTGTTCCCTTACATTATTATTGTTGGGTTGGCTAGGATTATATTGTGGCCCCTTCGACTCCTATATATAGAGAGGAGGATTTTTCAATTGTATCATTAAAAAAAAATTCATTTATGTAATGTAAATGAGGCTTCCCCCTTGAAATGGCTTATTTCTAAGGTGTTGATCTCTCTTTTCTTCTATTTTTGGAGCTGGTTTCATAACATTTGGTATCAGAGCTTTGGATTCTAGGGTTTCTCTTCTCCAAATAGGTCACCATGGAATATTCTCTATAAACTTTTTAATACGAAGGTTCACACACTAAAAATTTTACAAATCTAAGAGAAAATCATAAGGAAGGTTGTGTAAAAATTTCAAATCTTGGTTCGTAATATTTTCAGAGATATGATCTGCGGAAGTTAGGGTTTTTCAGGCTCTCGAATTTAACCTAAATAGGTCATCGTGGAATTTTCTCTAAAAAAAAAATTCTACGAAGGTTTAGAAGATTAAATGTTAATAGTGCGAAGCCGAAATCCTAAGGAAAGTCGTGTAAAAATTTCAGATCTTGGTTCGAAATATTTCGGAGATATGATCAACGGAAGTTAGCATTTTTTCAGGTTTCTGAATTTCATCTCAAAGAGGTGACCATCGAAAACTCATCATAACTCTTTCTATGAGCATCTAATTGGAATTCTATAAAATATGGCCACAATTACACGAACTATAGTATCTTGTGTATCAATTTCAAAGCCGAGGAGGAAACAATGACATGTGGCACATCATACAAGTTCGCTCTACTGAACCAGTCCATAATTAGGCCATTTTGGGAGATTGGGCATAATGTTTTCTTGAAGAATTAAAATCAGGTCAGACCTGTGGAATTTGAAAGAATATTCACAGGACTATTACAGGGTATAATTTTAGATATTGAAGATACGCAATCATAGAGATAATTCAGTTTCATTATGGAGCTTCTCAAAAGCAAGAAACATGTGTGTATTTTTTTTTCAAATTGCATAAATGATTCCATGGCATATTGAAGCATAGATATCAGTATTCAATTATGAAATGCCTCCCCAGAAAAATTCCACACACATTAACCCCTCACAATGCTATACTGAGACTCATGAAGAGTAAGAATTGCAGTATGAGATATCAAAATTACACTACCAAGTGCAACAAATTTCGATCTTATAAAGAACTTTCAAAGATGACATATATGGTTTAAAAGAAAAAATGGAGGCTAAGTTGGATTGTGTGAAGGATCAAATGGAAGCTAATATGGATGATAAAATATTGGAAGATCACATTGAGCATCAACAACAAGTTCTCCAACTCTCAAAGGATAACCTAAATTTGGTGCAGAATCGAATGAAACAACAAGAAGATCAACATCACAGCGAAAGAAGTTTTGAAGTAGTCACATAAACAAGAACTCAACAAATTTTTAATCAATCAATTTTAGAGTATTTCAGCAAGTGGAAGAACTTACTCGTTGAAATTTCCACATGGGAGGATGAGAATTTTATACAAAAGCATCCAGAAATAATCAAGCGTTGAGGGAAACACTTGTTTGAAGGAGAGGGGCATGTTAGGTTCCTATAATACTAGTGTATCCACTTATTGTTGTTAGTGTAGACCCCTTATTGTTATTGTTGTACCTCTGTAACCCCCATACTTTTATTATTGTGCACTTACATTATTACTGTTAGTTGAGTTAGGATTATATTATGGCCCCATGGACTATCATATACAGAAAAGAGGTTTTTGCATTTGTATCATCCAAGAATTTTTTATTCATGTAATGTAAAAGAGGTTTCCCCTCGAAGTGGCTTATTTCTAAGGCGTTGGTCTCTCTTTTCTTCTATTTTTGGAGCTGGTTTCATAAAACCTTCTATATAGGCATCAATGTACATGGTAAATGATTTAGCTGGATCTGGAATTTTTAGGATAGGGGTTTTCGTAAATTTTTGTTTCAGCTTCTGAAATATTTCTATACACTTGGTTGTCAATTTGAGTTTACACCACATTTTTCTAAAGTCAGGTAATAGGATAAGATTATGTGGAAAATCCTTCCAGAAATTTGCGGCAATGCATTGCAATCCCCATGAATGAATGGATTTCTAATACATATGTGGGTACCGACCAATTTAAAATTTCTTGCACCTTTTCCGAGTCTACCTCCAATCCCTCTTTGGATATAACATGTCCCAAATATTGAATTGTTGAGTTATAAAGCTCACACTTGCTAATTTTTTAATACAATTTGTGTTCTCTTAGTGTTTGCAACACTACTTGGAGGTGTTCTTGGTGTTCTTCTTCACTCTTAGAATACACTAGGATGTCATCAACGAAAACTAGCACAAATTTATTGAGATATTTGTGAAGAACGTTATTCATGAGGCACATGAAAGTAGCAGTGGTGTTAGTGACACTGAAAGGTAGTAAAATGAACTCGAAATTTCCATATAGAGTCCTAGAATTTTTCTTGTGAATGTGTTCGTCTTTTATGCGAATCTAGTGATAACTAGTTCGAAAATAAATCTTTGAAAAGATAGTAGCTCCCCTTAATCAGTCAAACAATTCATCTATTAGTGGTAAGGGATATCGGTTTTTCATATTTATCTTGTTTAGTTGTCTATATTCAATTTACATCTTAGGGGTACCATCATTTTTCTTGACAAATAAAACTAGGGGTCCTTGTGGGGACACACTAGGTTTGATATACCATTTTCTTAGAAATTCTTGCAATTGCAGTTTTAACTCTAATAGTTTTGGTTTACTAACTGTATAGGGGGCTTTGGATACTGAGGTAGCTCCCACCACAAACTTAATGGAGAAATCTATATCTCTTCAAGGGGGTAACTAAGAAATTTTCTTAGGAAACATATCCTTAAAGTCTCATATTAATAACAATTTTTTTACAGTAGCATTTTCTGGTTATTTTTATAACTCTTCCACATGAACCATGTACACTTGAAAGCCCTTTCATGTTGTCTGTTTAAATTTTAGTGCATACATTTGTTGGACATACACAAGTTTTGGTTTCCCTCTTATTACCACAAACTATCCCTGCTCATTTGTGCAATTGACTGTTTTTACTACGCAATTTATTACTGCCTTTTGTTGTTCCAACCAATCCATGTCGACCAATATGTCATAGGATCATAAAGGAAGGATATTAAAATTCAAGTCTATATGATACCCATTTAAGCTTATAGGGTACTTATTTAATTTATGAGTTACCATCCGCTTGGTTCCTGTAGCCAACTACACCAGCTAAGAGTGTTGAAATTTCTTTGTCTCCAATCTACACCTCTCCACTACTTCTGGAGTAATATAAATTAAACTAGCTCTAGGATAAATTAAAATAGATACAGGTTGGTCGGTAATGATACCATCTATTTTGATCATTGTTAATGGATGTTCAGCCTGCTGGTCTTCTAGTGCTGCGCTGATTTGTGGAATGATTCTAGCCACATCATTCATCGTGCTTACCTCGTGTACCACTTCAATGTTTTGAATTCCGGGGGGGATCTGTGGACAATCCCATAGCAGGTAAGGTTCTCCACATCCCAAAATTTTAGTGGCTCTCTTGATTTCCCTCCGAAATCCCTCTTATTTTTCACTTCCATGGGCATGGACCTTTTATGTGATTGCGTTGGTTTCTTTTCTCCACCTTTAATAAATTTATTTCTCTGGTGATCCCTGCCAAAATTATTCAGATATGTTGGTTTATGTCTTTTTTTTCTTGTCCCAGGCCTATGTTTTTCTTTATTCTTCCATATCTTAAGGTTATCATTCCGAACCTTGAACTTCTAATAACATAGTCAAGCCTTTCTAACAACTTCATCCATAGTCTTTGGGTTATCAAACTCAATTCTTTCTTTATATATCATGGGAAGGAAATTTAGTAAACTTTGAACCTTCAATTTTTATTATCGTATGTATGGTTCATAGTGAAGTAATTTTGTGAATTTCGTCACAAATTCATCTATGGTGAGTTGTACCAAAATTTGGTCGTGAAATTTTGAGGCACGACAATGATAGTACCTTTCAATGAGGTATCTTGATTTGAAATTATGCTGGAATTTTTACAATGAGACCGTCTTCTCTTCTAGCAAGTGTATTACTTTGTGTTCTTCCCACTAAAGAGTAGCTTTACCCTGCAATTGGTAAACTTCCATTCGTGCTTTCAGGTTTCTTCCAGACTCATACCTGAAAACACTTAACCAAATTCAGGAACCAGACTTCCACATCCTCCTCCCTTTGACCATCAAAGGTAGGAGGTTTTATATTGTGAATCTCTCCCTGCAATTCCTTATTATTTTTCTTGGACTTGGAATCTGCCTTTCCCGACTCGTCTTCACCATAAGAATTTTTTGAGATTTTTTGGGCCTCTTTTCTTTTCAAATTTTCCTGACCCCCTCTTGGTGACTCAATTTAGAATTTAAATCCCTTATCAAATGCTCTTTTACATGGCTGGCTTGTAGGAGACATTCGTTACTAGTTCTTAGCTGAACTAGTTCCTACTGCAAACTCCTGATCAAACCCAAAATCTGGGAGTTCAGTTCTCGAGGACTATCCCCCTCCCCCAATTCCACATAGAGCTCTTCCCTGTTTGACATGACAATTTTTATAAAATATGTTTGTACCTTATATCCATCACACAATCAATCATTAGCATAATGCTTCTGCAACACATATTTTGCATAAAAAATAAATATAAAAGAAAATTCTAATTTACAGACAGTAGATATTTTCAACTGTTGTGGGTCCATACTAAGCCCAGTGTTTAACTTTGGACTCTCATACCACTTGTCACATACCAGAAAAAATAATAATAATAATAATAAATAAATAAAGAAATAAAAAATAAAAAATAAAAAATCTAACTACCTTCCTTACTTTTTATAGTTAGGGAGATATTTACTTTCATTCTCCTTCGTGGCCTAATTTTGGAAATTACCTTTATCTTATGTAATATCTATTATTATAGCGAAGGTTACCCCTTTTTGAAACCATTTTAGTCTTTAGACCACTTATAAATTTAGGGTATGGTGTGATTTGGTTAATGCAAAGTATATGGTTCATAGCCCCGATGCTAGTTAGGGCGCTTCACCTCACCTTGGATAATTGTTTATTTAACCTCTTAATAGAACACATATATTAGTGGGGATTTGTAATACTTGTGCCATGGAAATATGGTCAGAACTATAGGCCAACATAACACTTAGTTGCATACTCACCTACTTGGTCATGTAGTTATGGCAACGCTCGACTTCGATGTTCCACCCACTCACCTATTGCCACTTGTACATATCCATGTGACCTTTCTCCCTTTTCACGTGGCTCACTCAGGCCTCAAGGTAAGTGAAGGTAATTGGTCAAGGTCAATCTTCGATGGATCTACAACCCTCGTGTTTTGTGCTAAACCCCAAGGGATTTATCCTAATTTTTTCCTCCATTCACTCGGTGATGGTAGTCTGGGTTCGTCAGTGGTGGTTGTGGCTCTCATTTGACTCTTACAATGTTGAGCCGCTCACCCACCCCTGATTGTTCGACTAAATGGTGCTATGTGTGGCTCTATTTCCCTTATGTGCAGGTGGTGAAGGCTTGTTCCTTGTGGATGCGACTTTTATCATGTAATCCTTTTTTCTGGTTGATTGGGTTCAATTTTTCATAGTCCATATCCAACCTGCATTTAAACGAATATGAAATGTAGTTTATAGTTTTTATTATGATCCAAGTGCATTTCCAAAATATAGGGTACCCCTCCCTTCAAGAACTTTCCAATTCTCCAAGTTCTCATCATGGGTGGGTCGATCTCGCGCCTCCATGGGCATCTCATTCTGTCAAGGTAAGGATTTCTCCACATGTATATTTTTGTTTCTTGTTTTGTTGTATGATTTAGCATTGTTCTTGACTGAAATTCTCAGTTTTCCTTGGTAAGTGGAAGTTTGGGATTAAAACCCTAAGGTGAGGGTTTACGCCATTTCGTTACGACTCCTCCTCTATTCCTTGATACTGCAGCCTACGAAAAATTAGAGCCTACGTAGTCCTTTTCCATTGCTTTTCATTTATCCCCTCTCTGGATTTGCTTTAATCTTTTTTCTTATTTTTCCACCAAATGTGACCCTTACACTGACTTTGGTAGGGCGTTTCGATGAAGAAGACATTAGGGAGGTTGATGGCGCCCAGTTTTTTGCCATGCATGTTCCCAAAATAATTCTTAGGGATCCCTTGTTTTGACTTTTTTGCTTTACGTATTTCTTACTTTCCAAAACATTCCAAGAAATTGGTCTTATGTTTTCTCTCATACATTTATAATAAGGTTATTGTTGTGTATGCAAGGATCGGCGAGAGTTCAACTTGGCGGGTAAATATCTCCTTCCTTCTATATTTCTGTCGATAAATTTTAATTTTTTTACACCCATTTTTGAGATTTAATATGGCCTATGGTTTTTCTTGTGCATGTACTACAGAGCCTACATTTTTTAAATTTTCACCCAGGTCTAAAGGCTCAGCTGCCTACTAATTTTGGGTTCTCTATATCCATGTTAGTCTCCTGGTGCTATGGTTAGCCTTACAGGTACCACATTATTCTGGTGCCTTTTTTCTCCTTGAACTGTTAGATTTGAGGGTCTTATCTTCGATTTTAATTGAGAATATACATAAGTAACTAGTTATTAAACCATCGCTTCAAGCCTACTGCATAATTTTTGAAGAATATGTAGCTTTTGTTAAAAACTACACTTATAAATTTACCCTCTTCGATTTGGAGTTATTGAACTTTTTTGGGTAGATATAAACTGTATGGTTACTATTATGAATCGAACTGGGTTTTGAATGGAAATATTTTATTCATTAGGTTCCATCATTTTTCCTATATGTGCATATAGATTTATCTGTGAAATATTTACTATTATGAATTATTGTTGCACGTAGTATTTAGTTTGTGTCAGAATAGAAATATTGTGGTTATTATTCTTTATGGATCCATACTTTTCCAGGTTATATATGGAATCTGTTACGATATTTTTAAATCACTGCTTCTGTTTTAATACTGCATACTCTCTGTACAGTTTTGCAAATTTAATCACGAAAAACCTAGTGTGATATTACGTTTTTCTTTGAACATTTGCAAATTTTTTAATGGTTGGAAATGAAATCCTTGATGGCCTCTATGATACTACTTGCCCGGGGTACTTTGACCCCAAAATTATTTCTATTTTTAGGCTTTTATTTAAAACACGAATCTCTAAATTTTATCCCACTCCCAGGGCATATGTTATATTATCCTCCTCAGGCATGCACCGAACTATAAACCCTCTATATTTCCTCCCTTGTTCTACCTTACCATAATTTATTAACTTCAGGCATTGTAAGACATACACTGATAATGATAATCGAGTTCCCTATATTGTATTTCTTATTTTGCACCCAAGTATTGAATTTAATATTACTTGAGCTTTCATCTTATATGAATAACATGATCCTTTCCATGATTTACAATCATTTAAACCTCAAGCTAGTTAAGTTCCACTAACATCTGGACAATGAAATCTTGATAGGGTCTGTCGCAATTAAACCTTAATGTTTTGGTGACTAGGACATCCCACATGGGGCCTAGATTATAAAAACAATTTAATACTATTATTCACACTGTACAATTTCTACTTTTCATCAAAGCAGTTATTGTGCAGAAATTCTAACTTATATGAGATTCTAAGTTCGATTAACAGCTCATCTATACACATAACCCTTCTGTACCTAATTATAAATTTGTACTAATTCATTGAGATTACATATGAATTACTTTCAATTTACATCTATAATTGGGAGTTAGTAGATATACAATACAAATTTATCATCAATATATCACATGAAATAACTATAGTAGAGAATCATACTAATTCGGAAAAAAAGATTGTTCCTCCCATCCAGGGGCTTCTCCTCCAAGCTCTCCCCTCACAAGAGACCTTTTTCACCACCAAACTGAAAACTCCTTGCCACTTTTATTCCAACTTTCCTCATCATATTTTCCATAACGACATCCCATTATTCTGGGATGTTGTTTCCCATAGCCTAGGTTTTTCTTTTGTTTTTTTCACAACAATTTTGTTTTTCTTCCTTAAAGGTTGCTTTTCCACAACGTTGATTTTCCTACCCTTTCCTAGTGCAGTTTCCTCCTCACTGTGGTGTTATTAGATACGTTTCTCCAATATGATTTTAATTTAAATTAATTTCTTTCTCCCCGAATGATTTTTTTTCTTAGAGATTTGGGAAAGTGTAAAAATTCTATCCTATCCACATGGATTAGAATTTTGGATCTCTTTATACTCTATATTTTCCAATTTATTATGCTTTTTTTCTCAATCAATATTATTAAAATCAAATAATTCTAAGAGCATTATGAATGTTTCATACATCCACATAGTATATGTCTTGCCTATAATATTTAAAACTTAAAAGATAATGAATTGAAAATCTCGGATATTACAACTTGAAACTTTGTTATCTATAAAGTTTTGTTCATCTATAATTTCCATATATTTAGAATCTAAACCATTATATGGATGAGAGTCAATATATGATTTAAATTTGTTATAAATTATTTTCTCATAATTATCACGGATAGAAATAATATGTTCAAAACATTCATTGATAGAAGGCATGTTATCATAAGGAAATGCATAACAAATATGAATTAATCTTGTGGAATTTTTTTTTAAATATTAATTAAGTTCTACCTTAATATTATTAATTTATTCACATAATCTATCATAATCATAATAATAATAATAATAATAATAATAACACATCTATAAACTGGTCCAAAGAATGAATAGATGTGGCCGAAAAAAAATGATACCAAATCTTTACATGACACCTTCAAATGTAAGAGTGACAATCTTGCACATGACACCTTTATGAAGCATGTTATGAGAAAATTAAATTTGAATAAATTGATGAGTGTGTTCGTATGCAGTAATTTTACCCTCACCATAAAATTTATTTTTCAACAAAACATTTACTATCTTTAATGGACTGTTGCAATATACTTATCTAGATATGAAACGATAAATTTGTCTTTGGGAAATATCCATTAAAAAAAAAACCTTAATGTGCAAAGCTCCACAAGTCAACTTGTCGTTTTGCACTCCTTTTATTGCAAAATGGAATATATGTGGAAGAATTCCTCCTACAACAAGTGAATATTGGCCTAATCATGATCCCAATTACAGCCCTTTTTTTTGGTGTGGTTATATCTTGTGTGGAACAAAGGCTTGGTTGCCTATATTAATCTAACTTCAAAATATTTACGTAAAAACAAATTAAAAATAAAACTAATATAATATAATCATTCTAAATACTTTCAAGTAGATACAAATAAATAAAAAAATTGTGGTGTATGAGTGGATCATCTTGAACAATATTGATAGTAGGGGAGAGGGAAATCACTGAAATGCACAACTTAAATAAACCCTAACTGGAATGTGTGTCCAATTAGCCACATAAATTTATTTTTGGCTATTCTTTAAAGATCTTATGAAAAATTGATTATATCTTTTATGATTTTTAAATTTTTTTTCTGATATAATAAAATTAATCTAGATTACAGAAAATAAATCTATCTCGATAATGAGAGAAAGATTAATTAACTATATTTTCGAATATTAGCAACGAATGTCAATTCACTTAAAATAAACAAAGATAAATCTTATTTTATTAAAAAAATCGACAATACAATATACTTTACCATTTCAAAGGAAATGAAAATGGAACAGTTCAACATTTAAAAAATATTGACATAAAGAAAGGCAATAGAGGGAAATAATGTCAATGTATTTTAAATAATTAAAAAATCATATAGTACTCAAATCACATCATTAAATGAACATCAATGCTTGATTGGTTTTCAAAAGTTTACTATAAAATAATGATTATAAAACGAGAGTCTTAAAGTGCAAGAATTTTCAACTATCTTAGGATTTTGATTTCAGAAGAAGGATGTCACAGTAATATAAGTTCCATATTCTTTGTTTTATCCCCCTTCTCTCTTCCAAAAACACTCTATTTATAATCATAGGGTTCAATTTAAAACCAAAACAGAATAAGTTAAAGGCTTGTTTCTTGACAACTTTAGAAAAAATCGTTTCTTATTCGTTAGGATTTGAAAAAAAAAATATTTCCCATCTATAAGATCAATCCATGAATCTTAAAGCTCTATGTGGTAGATATATTCTACAAATTCTTCATAAAACATTCCCAAAATCACTCAAAGGAAACTTGATTCCTATGAATTAGCAATAAATTCCAAAATTTTAGCCAAATCATTTTTTTGTTGGGATTTTTGTAGGTAGATAATGTCTTGATGATATCAAAGCAATAGAATCAAGTTTTATTTGAATAAAATAACCTAGAAATTTAGAGTTAATAAAAAAACTTGGCCAATTTTCTGCTGAATTTTTGCGTAATTTACATTTCAATTTTTTTTAAACAATATCTTCAAATTTTCTTGCTCGATTTCCTCTTTCCAACGAGCTCTTCATGACATGATTTCTTTCCATATAGCTCAATATATTCCCTCTAAAACATGGAGTAATGTAATAGGCCATGCAGAATTTGTAGAACTATTTATGTTTTTGTAAAGCAATTTGTTGGGTGTGGAGCCTGATTATCTTGTTTATTTTGTATCACAACATTGGACCCTTGTACCTTAATGGGGCGACAACGCCGCTCGAAATTTAATGCTGCCTCGGGGGTCTTGGGAGGTGGGGGGGGTCTGTGACTTTATGGAGCCCCCCCCTGGCCGGGGGTTTTGGGGGCAATGCCCTAAAAGCTAAAAAAAATGTAAAATTTCCTGATAAAAGTATAGTAATTTTTAGTCAATATGGGTCATTCATTAGGCGAATGATCGGACAGTAGAAGTTATGTTTAGTTTAGGGTTTTTTTTTTCCCTAGAAGGCAACCCCCTCACTTTTTTTGAGGGTATTGTATTGCGGCTGTGTATTGTATGAGTATTCTCAGAGCGAGAAACAGATAGGGATACTGTGAGAGAGAACAAATGATATTACAGTGGATTTTCTGTAGGTTGTGTCTCTTCATTTTGTTGGATAATAGAAAAGAAGGACTGGCTATTCGGGGTGGATGTAGCCCAAACTGGGTGAACCACATATATGTGTGTCTCTATGATTTTATGTGTTGCTTGTGTTTTTGTTTCTGCATCTATTTTATTTGTTCCATTGCTCTGTAATATATAATTTTCTAACAATTGGTATCAGAGTCGAAGGTCTATTTGGCTGGTAATCTCACAAGAAAGAAGGGTTCCTAGTTCGAGTGGGAGCAATGGTGAAAGATGGTAAGTTTAGGGTCAAGAAATTTAACGGCCAAAACTTCCTGCTGGAAGATGCAGATGGAAGATTATCTATATCAGACAGATATATACCTACCATTGAGTGGAAAAAGAAAGATGCCGACGACTAGGACAGATGCAGAATGGGAGATTCTCGATAGAAAGACACTCGGAATAGTATAGTTGTGCCTCGCAGCATGAGTAGCCTTGAATATTTCTAAGGAAACAACAACAGAGGGTTTGATTAAGGCATTAGCGAAACTATATGAAAAACCCTCAGCCTCAAACAAGGTATTTCTCATGAAACATTTATTTAATATGAATATGTCAGAAGGTGGATCTGTTGCAGACCATTTAAATGATTTTAATACAGTTACTAGTCAGTTAAGTTCTGTAGGGGTAAACTTTGATGATGAAGCTAGGGCTCTTTTGTTTCTATGCTCATTGGCAGAAAGCTGGAATGGTTTAGTTATGGCCATTAGTAACTTTGTCTCCGGATCTAGTACTCTAAAGTTTGATGATGTTGTCGGCACTATCCTTAGCGACGAAATGCGACAGAAAAGCTCCGGTGAGACATCGAGTAATTCTTTGAGTGCAGAGTCTAGGGGAAGAAAAATGGAAAGACGAAAGAGCTCAGGATATCGCAGTAAATCAAGGAAAGATAGATCCAAGTACATATTAGGGATAGTATGCTGGAAATGTGCAAAGAAAGGACACTTGAAGAAAGACTGTAGGTCTCAGAAGGGAAAAGAAGGAGACACACAGTAAGAAAACAATCATGAAGTAAATGTGGTAGGTGATGTGTTACAAGATTCTTTGATTCTTTATTTTGAAAATGTTACTAATTCCTGGGTGGTAGATTCAGGGGCCTCATTCCATGCCACACTTGATAAGGAATGTTTTCATGACTATGTTCAAGGAGATTTTGGACAAGTTAGTTTGGGTGATGATAAACCCTGTAAAATTGTTGGAATGGGTAAATTTCTTGTAAAACAACAAAATCGAAACCAATTTTTATTAAAGGAGGTAAGGCATGTTATAGATCTGAATAAAAATCTGATTTCAACAAGGCAGTTAAGCGGTGAAGGTTGTGTGACAACTTTCACAGATAAAACTTTGAAGCTCACCAAAGGAGCCCTGGTAATAGCAAAAGGTGAAAATGTTGGTACATTGTATTTATGCCATGGCATTTCTAACTGTGTTAATGATTTAACTTCCAAAGGAGCAGATGCAGCATTATGACATCATAGGCTCGAGCACATGAGTGAGAAGGGGATGAAGATTCTTCATTCAAGAAATTTGTTGCTGGGTTTGAAGAATGTTGATTTGGATTTATGTGAGAATTGTATTTATTGAAAACATAAGAGATTTATATTTCTGAGAGTTGGGAAAGAAAAGAAGAGAAAAAAATTAGAGCTTGTGTATACAGATGTATGGGGACCTGCTCAAGTATCATCTCTGGGTGGCTCTCGTTATTATGTTACTTTTATTGATGATGCAATTAGAAAAACTTGGATTTATTGTATTGAAAATAAATATGATGTATTTGATACTTTCAAGAAATAGAAAGATTTGGTTGAGATTGAGACAGGAAAGAAGTTGAAGTGTCTCAAATGAGACAATGGAGGTGAATATTGCAGCAAAGATTTTGATAGGTATTGTTCAAAGCATGGAATTCGCAGAGAGAAGACAATTCCGAGAATAACACAAGAAAATGGTGTGTCAGAAAGGATGAACAAAACAATCATGGAGCATGCAAGGTGCATGAGATTGCATGCAGGATTTCCTTTACAATTTTGGCCAGATGTTGTAGATATTGTTGTTTATCTCATAAACAGAGGGCCTTCAAGCTCCTTGGATGGTGGTATTCTAAAGGAAGCGTGGACAGGCAGAAAGGTAAACTATTATTTTTTAAAGCCTTTTGGATGTGAGGCCTTTGTCCATAGTAATAAAGAAAATAGAACAAATCTTGAGGAAAAATAAAAGAAATGTACCTTTGTCGGATATGGTGTTAATGATTTTGGTTATCGCTTATATGATTATGAAAATCAAAAAATCATTAGAAGCAGAGATGTAATACTCAATGAAAAGGTCTTGTATAACAATAAGTTGCAAGAAAAGAAACAGGAAAAATAAAACAAATAATACACAGTTCTTGATGAGATCACAAAAGAATTGAAGGTGCCCGAAAATAATAATAATCAATAGCCACAACAATAGCAACCAAAAAAATAGCAACAGACACCCCAAACACCTGAAAGTGGTGTCAAAAGATCTATCAGGATAAATAGACCCCCTAAATGATACTCTGCTTCATTATATTATTTATTGTTGACTGATTCTTGTAAAACCAAATGTTATGAAGAAGCAATGCAGGTTGAAACCAGGAAGAAGTGGGAGTTAGCCATGGAAGAAGAGATGGACTCCTTAATGCATAACCAGACTTGGGACTTAGTAAGGTTTCCTGCAGGTAAAACTATGTTGTAGAATAAATGTGTTTACAAGTTGAAGGAAGAAGATGGAGGAAAACAAAGGTACAAAGGTAGACTTGTGGTGAAGGGTTTTGCACAAAAGAAATGTATTGGTTTTGATGAAATATTTTCTTCTATTGTTAAGATGACTTCAATCAGAACTATTCTAATTCTTGTAGCAGCAGAAGATTTACATCTTGAATGCTTATATGTAAAGACAACATTTTTCCATGGAGATTTGGAGGAAGAGATCTATATGGAGCAGCCAGAAGGATATGAGGTCAAAGGGAAAACAAAATTAGTGTGCAGGTTAAAGAAGAGCTTCTATGGCTTAAAACAGGCTCCAAGGTAGTGGCATCTAAAATTTTACAGGTTTATGTCTGAACAAGGTTATACTAGATTTCACTCTGATCATTGTGTCTATCTAAAAAAGAAAAATGATGGTAGCTATTTTATATTGTTATTGTATGTAGATGACATGCTTGTTGCAGGGTCTAACATGCAGGAAATAAATGTGCTCAAAAGAAAATTGAAAAATTCATTTGCAGTGAAGGATTTGGGAGCTGCAAAACAAATCCTTGGTATGAGAATAACTAGAGACAGGAAAAATCGCAAATTAACACTGTCTCAGAATGAGTACATACAAAAGATGTTGAAAAGATTCAATATGCAGAATACAAAACCAGTTAGTACACCTTTTTCTAGCCATTTCAAACTTACTAAGGAGATGTGCCCGAAGACCCAAGAAGAAATGAACTATATGTCTAAAGTTCCATATGTATCAGCAGTTGGAAGCTTAATGTATGCCATGGTCTACACAAGCCTGATATTGTACATGCAGTGGGAGTTGTAAGAAGGTACATGAAAAATCCAGGAAAAGAACAATAGATGGCAGTGAAGTGGATTCTCATATATCTGAGAGGTACCACAAATCAAGCATTATGATTTGGTGGTTCAAACGTTGCTCCATAGGGATATGTTGATGCAGATATGGCAGGTGACAGAGATAACAGTAGGAGCATTGCAAGATATGTATTTATTGTAGGTGGAACAACTGTCAGTTGGGTTTCAAAATTCCAAAGTGTTGTTGCACTTTCAACAATGGAAGCAGAGTATGTTTCTGCTATTGAGGCTAGTAAAGAAATGATTTGGTTACAAAGGTTTATGGATGAATTGTGTAAGAAGCATGATATGTGCATGTTATACAGTGATAGCCAGAGTGGCATTCTTCTTGCAAATAACTCAGCATTTAATTCTAGGACTAAACACATACAACTCAAGTACCATTTCATATGATTAGTATTGGAAGATGGACAATTGAAGCTGGAAAAGATACACACTAGCCATAATCCTACAGATATTATAACAAAAGTTGTAACCAGGGAGAAACTGAGATTATGCTTAGTTTCAATTGGTTTTCAAGGATGACGATGAATATGAGAAACATCCAGGTCCAAAGAGGAGTCATTGTCCAGCAAATGAAGCAGCAGTGGAGTTACTACAATCAGTCTCCAAGTGGGAGATTATTGGGTGTGGAGCTTGATTATCTTGTTTATTTTATATCACAGTGTTGGACCCCTATACCTTAATCGGGTGGCAACACTGCCCGAAATTAAACATTGCCTGGGGGGTCTAGGGGGCAGCAGCTGTGAGTTTATGCAGCCCCTCTCTAGCAAGGGGTTTCGAGGGCAGCGCCTCCGAAGATAAAGACAGATGTAAAATTGCCTTGTAAAAGTATAGTAATTTCTAGTCAATCTGGGTCGTTCATTAGGAGGATGATCTGACGGTAGAAGTTATGTTTAGTTTGGGGTTTTCTTTGACCTAAAAGGCAATCGCCTCACTTTTTATGAGGGTATTGTATTGCAGTTGTGTATTGTATGAGTATTCTCAGAGCAAGAAATATATAGGGACACTATGAGAGAGAACAAAAGATATTACAATGGATCTGACGTAGGTTGTGTCTCTTCATTTTGCTGGATAATAAAAAGGAAGGACTCACTGTTAGTAGCCCAAACTAGGTGAACCACATATATTTGTGTCTCTCTGATTTTATGTGTCTCTTGTGTTTGTGTTTCCTCATATATTTTATTTGTTCCATTGCTATATAATATATAATTTTCTAACAAAATTAGCAAAAAAAATCCACACGCATTGGAAAAACCAAATTCTTGCTATTTATATTCTTTAATTTCCTAAGATTTTTTTGAGTCAAAATAGAGGTATTGAGTTATATGGGTAAGGATTATGGAATGCATGTGAAATGGGTATGGAATGGGGAAGGATTATGGAAAGTATATGAGATGGGTATGGAATGGACCGACTATATATATATAAACCCCAACGTATGAAGTCGGGAGGTCAGGATTATGAATCCTAAGTTAATAATAAAAAATAAAATAATATATAATAATTAAAAATTAATAAAATAAATATCTTAAAAACATAAAACTTCGAATAGTCACATTTTTTTATATCTTGGAGTTGAAATTTGACAACTTGTATATCGTTGAAAAGTTATCAATGAAGCTTAAAAATTATAAGGTAAACAAACTAAAAATCACTAAAAATAGGAATCTGAATGCAAAGCAAGTCAATATTTCAAAATTTTATATGAGATACCCTTTATTTTTATGAAAAAAAAAGGTGGTTTTGGAGCAACAACACATCAGTAACTAATTTAGTTTGAGGACCCATAAAAGGCCATATGTTGTAACATACAACTCTAATAGAACTTCTAATAATGTTCATAAAGACCCAAATTATTATTAATTTCACATCTTCGTCAAATATCACTTTACAATAATACTTCTTAACAATTGCTTTTATTTTAATATGGAATTTTTAATTCTATGTTTATCACAACACAATTTCTTACCCTCTATTGAAATAGTCTATAAGCATTTGACATATTATGAAATTTTGATATATTATGTAGCATATAAGTGGGTAATTTCCAAATTTAAAGCCTAATTCTATATTTCCTCAAAATAATTGATATAACTCACATATTACTTTTCTATACACAAATTGTCCACCAAGTATCTTCCAAATTCATCAGATAGATTTGTTATCCTAATTATCCATGTTTTCTTGATAAGGTTATTATATGTATTTCTGTTTCTTCAACATATAAAAACACATTGCTAGGATTTCATTATAGTTTTCATTTAGAAGTATTGCTAGGATTTCATTATAGTTTTCATTTAGAGGTAGCGATATTTACCAAAAATATTTTGTGAACATTGTTATAAGTTATTATAATAAAGTAAGGGTTTACTTACATTGTGATGACATAACTCTATAACACTGTGGAGATTGGTATATGCATAACTTATATTCTTCTCTGAAATAAATTTACCTAAACTATATAATCAACTCTGTTTCTCTTATCATATTGCATGTGGTATTACACTTATGATAAAGTTATGCATACAACTGTGATTCTCCACAAGGTTCTTCCGACAGACATGATATGCTATTCGAGTTGATAGTAGTTATACGTTTGATATACTGAACGATTGCTCAAGATTAAATACTATGTGATCAATTGTGGAGCAAGACTTCGGTTTTATCGAAGATTTAATGACTACACCACCAATGTCAAGACTAATTCGTCTCTTGTTTTTTTCTCTCCAATGACCTTGGCTCTGCAACTACGATATTTTTAGAGTATTTTTTCTTTTAAAAATTTTCGCATCATTTGTTGATACAACCAATAAAGTATCGATGTAGTGATTGTTTCACACCTTCTCTATGAAATTTTCTCTTCTTTTGACTTCATGACATCCTATGTTACATGTAAATGGGAACGAAGACCCTTTTCTAAACTTTCTGTTGATTTAATGTTTGTTCTATGAATTATCTATTAGTTCTCTCTTCTAGAAGAGTTTGTAATGTTTCCACTATTGCATTTTCGTGGGTTATGAAAGGGTTTACCTCTCTTATAGGGAATTTTTTTTAATATCTTACTATCAGTGTTCTCAAAGAGTTTTCTATGATCAAATTTAAGGTGCCCTTTTTTTGAAGGTGCTCGATTGAAGAGACACTCGTATTTTTACCATGCCCTATCATAAGTAAGTCACAATTTTATCCTGTAATTCCTACTACTAAATGACCATAAGTTATTTACAATTCCTCAATATTGTAGTTGGTTTATTAATTATATTTGATAGCAGTTATACGTTTTATCTACTGAATGAATTCTCAAGATTAAATACTATGCGATCAATTGTGGAGAAATACTTAGGATTTATCAAAGTTATAATGAATACTCCACCAATGTCAAGCCTCATTCATCTTTTTTTGTTTTCTCTGCCGTGACCCTGGCTCTGCAAGTACAATTTTTTTAGAGTAATTTTTCTTTTATAAACTTTAGCACCCTTTGTTGATACAAATAAAAAAGTATCAATGTAGTGATTGTTTCACGCTTTCTCTATGGATTGTTCTCTTCTTTTGATTTCATGGCATCCGTTATTACAGGTAAATGGGTACAAATACCCTTTTCTAAATTTTATGTTGAATGTAATGTTTGTTCCATGAATTCTATATTAGTTCTCTCTTCTAGAAGAGTTTTTAATATTTCCACTATTGTATTTTCGTGGGTTAGAAAATCATTTACCTCTCTTATGGGGGATATTATTTAATGTCTTACTATCATGGTTCTGAAAGGGTTTTCTATGACAAAATTTAAGGTTATTCCCTTTTAGAGAATGTTTTCGATGGAAGAGACACTCATATTTTTACCGTCGTCTACCATAAATCACAATTTTATTCTCTAATTACTAATAAGAAATGACCATAAATCGTTTCCAATTTCTCACTATAGTAGTTGGTTTGTTAATTAAATATCTTCCACAAGGCTTTATACAATTTTCAAGTCATAAAATTTCTATTCTCAAACATCCTAGTTTTATTTAAAAAAATTAATGAAAATTGTTTTTAGGATAGCCTAATATATTTATATCGAAATTGTTATGATGGATAAATTAAAAAGTATGAAAAATTTTATTTTAGCATATATTTTATAAATTTATTTAATGAAACAAATCATTTATAATTTTAAAGATGTTTAAATTTTAATAAAGGAATTTTCAATGTGTGACGGCTCCACCAATTAAGCTAATAGTTCAAACTTGTGTTCAATGATTTATTTTTAAACTCCTACTCATAAAATTTCGATACCTCAATATTCAACAATCATTAAAAGAAAGATAATTTTATTTTTGTTAAAAATGTGACAACGAATATTGTAATTTACCTATGTAGTTAGAATAACTAAAATGTAGGTTGAATAACGAAATATGATTGTAATAACGAAATAGACTAAGTTTAAAGAGATGGCCCAAGAGGCTTGTAGACACGAAGAATTTCATCAATAAAGTTTTAAGAGATTTTATCCTTCAGTTGTTCAATTTCAATTACATTTCTCCTATTATCTTGTGTGTTTCCTTGTTTTACCGCAACAAGTGGTATTTGTTATTTAGTTAACAGATCACCTTCAGTTGCAATAAATTGTCAAATTCCTCAAGAAGTTTGGTCGGGTCAGTCTTCTAATTATTCGCATTTGAAGATTTTTGGTTGTGATGCCTATGTTCTTATTCCTAGAAATCAGCGTTCAAAATTAGATCCAAAATCAAAATGTTGTGTCTTTGTTGGATATGATTATTCAGTGAAGGGATATAGGTTGTGGGATCCTACTTCATGGAAGATAGTCACTAGTAGAGATGTAACATTTGATGAATCATCTCTTTTAAAATCAGATGTTGAAAAAGTTGAACAGAAGCAGGTATCGCCAGGCAGCAGATTCAATTGGAGACTGTAGCTTTTCCAGAAAGTCAAAAGGAAGGAGAGACTTATGAAAAAGGTGGAGAAGCAGAGGAAACTAGAGAAATTCCAGAATCCAGTCAGTAACCAGTCACCCTAAGAAGGTCTACGAGGGAAAGAAGAACACAAAAAAGGTATGAAGACTCTGCTTCATCATTTGCATTGATTAATGAAGATGGGGAACCATCTTGTTATCAGGAAAAAGTTGATGATGCAGATAGCGAGGTATGGAAAAAGGCTATGGAAGAAGAAATGGAATCCTTAGCCAAAAACAATACTTGGGATGTTGTAGAACTTATTGAAGGGAGAAGCATTGTTGGGTGCAAATGGGTCTTCAAGTTGAAGAGAAAAATTGATGGAAGTACCGAAAGGTATAAGGCGAGACTGGTTGCAAAAGGGTATTCTCAGGTTGAAGGTATTGACTTTCATGATATATTTTCACCAGTAGTTAAATTTGTTTCTATTCATACTGTGTTAGCACTAACGGCTTTACTTGACCTTGAGTTAAAATATTTAGATGTTAAAACAACCTTTCTTCATGGTGATTTGGATGAAGAGATATATATGGATCAGCCATAAGGTTTTAGGTTGCAGCAAAATATTAGTTTGCAAGCTCAGGAAATCATTGTATGGCCTGAGGCAGTCGCCGAGGCAATGGTACAAGAAGATTGATTCCTTCATGATGAGCCAGAATTTTATCAGAAGTGAGTATGATCATTGTGTATACTTCAAAAGTTTCAATGGCATATTCATTATCTTGGTGTTGTATGTTGATGATATGCTTATTGCAAGCAAAAGCATGAAAGAAATCAGCAGGCTAAAGGCTCAGCTATCTAGGACGTTTGAAATGAAGGATCTTGGAGCAGCAAAACATATCTTGGGCATGGAGATACACAGAGACAGGAAGAATGCTAAGCTTTGGTTATCACAACAGAAGTATGTGGAGAAAATACTTGAAAAGTTCGGTATGAACAATGTGAAACATGTTAATGTTCCATTAGCTTCCCATTTTAAGCTTTCTTCAAATTTGAGTCCTAGAACTAATGAAGAAAAGCAGTATATGTCTCGTGTACCATATGCAAATGCGGTAGGCAACTTAATGTATGCTATGGTATCCACAAGAGCTGACATTTCACATGCAGTTGGAGTTGTCAGCAGGTTCATGGCAAATCCAGGGGAAGAACATTGGCGAGCAGTGAAATGGGTGCTTCGGTATTTGAGAGGCACAAGTGACCATTGCATCATCTTTTATGGTCGTGAAGGTACGGTCTGCAGATATGTGGATGCTGATTATGCAGGTGATTTGGACAAAAGGAGGTCTACTACAGGTTATGTTTTTACTCTTCCAGGTGGAGTAATCAGTTGGATGTCAAAGATTCAGGAGACAGTTGCTTTGTCTACTACTGAAGCAGAGTATATAGCTGCTTGAGATTCCTGTAAAGAGGCAATCTGGTTAAAAGGTCTACTTGATGAGATTGGAAGGACGCACGAGAAAGTGACTGTGTTTTGTGACAGTCAGAGCGCTATTCATTTGGCTACAAATACAGCCTATCACAACAAGACCAAGAACATCGATGTAAGGTATCCCTTTGTGAGACATGTAATCGAAGGCAGAAAAGTAGTTCTCAAGAATTTTCGCACACAGGAGAATCATGCAGATATATTCACAAAGCCTGTTACAGTAGAGAAGCTGAGATGGTGTCTTGCTTCTCTCGGCTTGCAGAAAATATGATGAATGGACAATTTGTTGTCAAGGTGCAGTTTGTTAAAAATGTGACAACGAATATTGTAATTCACCTATGTAGTTAGAATAACTAAAATGTAGGTTGAATAAGGAAATATGGTTGTAATAACAAAATAGACTAAGTTTAAAGAAATGGCCCGAGAGGCTTGTAGACACGAAGAATTTCATCAATAAATTTTTAAGAGATTTTATCCTTCAGTTGTTCAATTTCAATTACGTTTCTCCTATTATCTTGTGTGTTTCCTTGTTTTCCCACAACAATTTTTAAGCATATAATTAATATTTTATAATAAAGAATCATTAAAAAAATAAATTAGCAACATGTTAATAAATATTATGCCCAAGGGAAACTGAAATGGTAAGTGTTGCTAAAGTAAATTGTTGGGCATCGAAAGATTTAAGGTTCAAATCCAACCAACTCACTAATATATGGATAAGGTGCATACATACACCTATGAGGTTTAGTGGGTCTGTAGTTGAATTCTAAATCTTGTCACAATTTGTCACAATAGTACCAAACCAACCCAATTTCTAATTATTTTACTAAAAAGGGAAAACATATTGATAAATATTGATCATTAACACTTATGTTATGAAGAAATGGTAAAAAATTATCAAATTTTGTTAGATCTAAAATTAAAGAAATATCCCATTAAAAAGGAACAAAATTTATAGGAAAACACAAGCATACAAAATGTATAATATTTTTATTAAAATTTAAATTATTCAAGTAATAATAATGGTTAAATAATATATAATGTCATATATCTATAAATCTATCAAATTTAATATTTCGAAATATTTAAAAAATAATTTAATTGTAAAATAATTTAATTTCTAAAATTATAAATATTAAAAATAAAAGGATAGGATTGAGGTTTGGCTTTTGAAGAAGAATAGTTGGGAAGATATACCATCGAGGCTTCACAAAACTTTGTTCCCTCTGCTCTCTGTAATTCACACAAAAAAAATGTAGATTTGAAATGCGCTGCAAAAATGGATTGTTCGGGAGAATAATTATAACTAAATCCGCCGCCGAGGATAGATCCTTTCAGAGCCCCTCTGCTAATATACGAAGCTGAATGAAAGCTCATAAATTTGAAGCTGCAGAAATGTGGAGGTCCATTTTATATGGTTTAGACATTTCCTGTAATATCCCTATTTTTACTGTTTTTATTACATAGCTGAACAATCCTAATGGTTAAGTGGACCCAAAGGAAAACAATTATTGTAGACATATTTTATTATTTTAAATTAAATAAAAATGGAAATTGAATTATTGTGCAAAGACTAGAGTATAATTAGAGGTTAGGAATTCAAGTCCATGAGGATGGATAAGATCTCAAAGACTTTCTTAGATTCTCCAAAAATCCTTGGAGAAAAGAAATTAAATTTAAATATTATATTGGAGATAAAAATCTAAAAAGATACCTCAGTAAAGTGGAAAATTACTAGGAAGTGATGGATTAAAACTAGAAAGAGGAAAAATCTCGTTTTAAAGTACCTTTGTGGATAAAACAAAAGGAAAGCCTAGGAAAAAAGGAAAATGACATCATGATTAACTGGATGCGGTTATGGAAACAAGCTTATGGGAAATCAGGCTTAAATAAGCAATTCCTAGGTTGACAAGAGGTTGTCTACACCTTGGAGGAATTGGTCTTTGCTCAGGCAAAGCTGTGGAGAGAAAGCTCAAGGTTGGGTGGAAAATAGTCTTACCATAAGTGGTTTGCACAATTAATTTAATTCGAGATTATGATTCTATTTTCATGATTAGAATGATAATTTAGATAAATAATGTTTATTTAGAAATATAAGTGGGAAATTATATTTATGAGCTAATTGGTACAATGGAATTATGTTAGTTTTAAAGTATAGAGTCTGATGTATTTAATAGAACATAACTATAGCGAATATAGTTTCGTTCTGTATAGTTACATTTACAAAATAAGTTAGTAAACCAACAGACAAAATGTCTAAACCAATTAGGAGGGTTTAAATATATTGTTAGGTTGTGAGAAATCATATTTTCAATTTAGAAAATACATCATATTAATTAGAACAGATGGTAAAAGAAATAATTAACATAATTATCCTGCAAATAAAAAAGAAACAAAAATCTAGGTACAAAGGGAGATAACTAACAATATAGAAAGAAACATAATTCTACAATTAACACTTAAACATATCTATTGTACTTTGATTTCAAACATAGCTTATATCTATTCATTCTTATGGACAAACAAGAAATTAAGTATCAGATATACACTTCAGTACTAGAAGATTTTACAAAACCTGTATACAAAATTCTTATAAAGAGGAATTCTTATTATCAAAATAAGAACTGAATTTTGTAGAAATAACTGATAAAATGTATTATTATACATTGTCCATAGTGCATTAGCTGAAGAAAAATATTCTGTCTATTAATTACAAAATATATACAGGAATAGTTATCTTGGAATTCAGTGGAATGAATTCTACTAGGTTATCGAACAACCTGTAAATAGAAGAAATAAAATAAATTGTCAATTCTTGTGAGAGGAATGCACATAATGATGAGAATAAATTGATGAAAGGTGAAATACCTGTACAATAAAACAAAATACAAAGGGCTATAACTTAATTATTAAGATAATTAAATTAATCACATTAAATATGGAAAAGGAACAATTGAAATTTTAATATCAAATTACATTATGAGTTAAGGAAATTTTCCAAGATCATTCCCATGGAAAAATAGAAAATAAGTTAAGTTTCAAAGATGTAAAAATACAAGTAAATATATTTTTAATGAGTAACCATAAGGAAAGCATAGAAATCAAATTACCTGTATTATGACAGAGTAAAAACATGATGAAGATTCATGACTAGTTTCAGAACAGTAAGAGGAGAGACTGCAAAGCAAATCATTCTATTAGTTGAGGGAACTAGTTCAAATGTTTAGTACGTCCTGAAGGAAGAAATTTAATATCTTCTATAAATCTATTTTTGATGTATCTCAAAAATTATGAAGGAAATTGTAGAGATTGAAAATAGATGATATAGGTATAAGTTATACCTTAAAACTTATAAATATACTTCTGCAATTAAAGACACAGAATTAAAAACATTACCTCTCTGTATGAAACTCTCTAATTTAATATTCATATCATTAAGTTAGAGTTATATGGAAAACTAAGGAATTCTATTTATGCATACTTGCGAATAAAATCTTAAACCTTTAAACAAAGACTATTTACAATTTAAATGGGAGAAACGAAAAATATTTGATGTCAATTCAAACTTCGTATGGGATATTACTACATTCCAGAGTAAGGGTAATACAAGATTATTTATGAAAATTAATCGACCTAAGACAGAATACCCTAAAAATGAGATGAAAATTTATTTATGAAGCCGTAAATGACTTACCAAGTGTAATTGATATGCGTATTCATAATTCCAAAAGAAATTCATGTGAATAATACGAATTTCATGAGGAGATTGTATTATAAAAGATGCGAAAGGATAAAAACAATTTATATAATATTCTCATAAAGGGAGAAATAAACATAGAAAATAGAATCTAAACTAAGAAATAATAGACAATCGATGTATGCATACTGCAACCAAGAATCTTGTCAATTTACAAAAGAGGGATAAAATACATAGTTATAGAAAACACAAAGAAATATTGACCATTAAAAATCGTAGTACCCAATGGAAAAACTAAAGAGGAATAATTATAACCATTTATTTGCTTAATAGATAGGGTTCCAATGAAAATACAAGGGAAATCCATGGTTCAAGGACCGCATACCATAATCTAGAAATCTTTGATATTAAATTTCTCAAATGATGGAATAGTGGGTATGCGAGAACCAAACCAGCAAAGGAAAAATGGGCATAGAACGATTTCAAAGTTTGAATCTTCTTACATATAGAATTTTGGAAGAAAATGGAAATATATCCATGTCCACTTCCATTAAAACTACAAGAGATATCAATGACGGGTCAAGTAGAAACAAAATATCAAAAATGTAAATTTAAATGAGTGACAGTCAAACCCATCAATGAAATGGTGTTGGATAACTTAAGTGCAGACTACGCTTACCTTTCCGAGAGACAAAATCTTGTGAAATAAAATGAACAAGGTTGTGACAACCTTTCCTTCTTGCATATAATTCCTCTTCGTAAATCTCTGAAACCTTTTTTTTCTAGCTAAGGTTGCGTGGAGCAAGCCGAGTTAAAGAGCGGAAACAGGAAATTACAAAGTGAAAATTTTCAGAGCCAAGATAGGGTTCGATAGTAGTAAGACCCTCCACAAAATACGAATCGATCCACATCGTCCATGTGGATGACATCGGAAAGGAGAAGTCGAGAAGCCAAGTGAAGACAGTAATGTAAATGTAAACGTATAGGCATAGAGAAATCACAAGGTTTTAAATGCATATCCAAGTAATAAATATGAAATTTAAGTTCAAACCCACAATCGGATATACGATTCTTCAAACCATAAGAATGTGACAAATATTTCATTAATTTTTTATGGAGTCACCATATAATTTGCTTATTGAACCCATCACCATAGTTGTTGATTAATATAATGTCAAACTAGGTAAACTAGAGATGAAGTCATAAACCGTTACGTGAAATGCATGCTAATGGAAGTTCGATTTATACTATATGGATTACAAACTAATGTTTCAAGAATGTAACAAATAATATAATATTAAGGGTGTAATCTAGTATTATAATAACCCTATCGTATAAGATCAGAAGTAATTCTGAAATGAAAAATAAGTGGTGCAATAAATAAATACCTAACGATAAAATATCATAAGATAATTAAAGTGGGATAAAAGTAATGGTTTGAAATACTATTTTCATTTTATTTCATAACTAAGGTTAGAAAGCGGTTATTAGGGACATAACCTAGATTATGCAAAAGATAATAAAATGAGATAGTGAAAACATAAAGTTAGGTTAAGTAGAAGTGGTTCTATACATATATAATTTTGGTTTCATAAATGTCAAAAAGAGTAATCAAGGGAATTTATCTAAGAATGATGAAATATTGAAGAAGGAAAAAGAAAACGATTCACCAAATAATGAAGAAGACAAAAATTAGTGGACATAAACTAAGTAGTTATATTATAATTAGAAAAAAATGAAATAAAAATTTATATATGAAGTCATAACTGAGTTACCAAGTATAATTCGTCTATGTAATCATAACTACAAAAGGAATTCATGACAATAATACGAATTGCATGAGGATATTGTATTATAAATCATGTGAAAGGCTACAAAAAAAATTTATATAGTGTTCTCATAAAGGGAGAAATAAAAGTAGAAATCGCAATGGCCGGAAATAGAATCCAAACTAAGAAATAATAGACAGTCGATGTATGCATCCTACAACCAAAAATATTCTCAATTTACAAAAGAGGGATAAAATACGTAGTTATAGAAAACACAGAGACGTATTGGCCATTCAAAATTGTAGTACTGAATGGAAAAATTAAACACGAATAATTATAACCAATTATATGCTTAATAGATAGGATTCCAATGTAAAAACTATGGAATTTTGTGGTTCAAAGACCAAATACCATACTCCAGAAATCTCTGATATGAAATTTCTCAAATGATGGAATAGTGGGTATGCGAGAACAAAACTAGCCAAGGAAAAATGGGTGTAGAATGATTTTAAAGTCTGAGTCTTCATACCTGTAGAGTCTTGGAAACAAATGGACAGAGATCCATGTGTACTTCCATTAAACCTGCAAGAGGTATCAACCAGAATCAGGTTAATAACATAGGAAGGTCAAGTAGAAAAAAATAACAAAAAAGTGAATTTAAATGACTAATGGTAAAACCCATCAATGAAATGGTGTTGGATAACTTAAGTGAAGACTACGCTTACCTTTCGGAGAGAGATAATCTTGTGAAATGAAACTAACAAGGCCGTGAAAACCTTTCCTTCTTGCATATCATTCCTCTACGTAAATATCTGAAATCTTATTTTCAAACTAAGGTTGCGTGGAGCAAGCTGAGTTGCAGAGCTAAAAAAGGAAATTGCAAAGTGAAAATTGAAAGAGGCAAGTTAGGGTTGGATAATCATAAATCCCTGCAGAAAATGTGAATCGATCCAAACTTTCCACATGGATGACATCGAACGGAGAAGCCAAGAAGCAATGTGAAGACACTCATGTAAATGTAAAACGTACGAGCATAGAGAAATCCCGAGGTTTTAAATGCGGATCCAAGGAATAAATACGAAATGTAGCCTCAAACCCACAATCGGATATACGATTCTTCAAGCCATAAAAATATGACAAAGATGTCATTAAATTTTGAATGGATATATATGGAGTCACCAAATCCCAATGTAATCCCAATGTACAATTTGATTATTGAACCCCTCACCATAGTTGTTGATTATTATAATGTTAAACTAGGTAAACTAGAGTTGAAGTCATAAACCTTTACGTGATATGCATGAATATGGAAGTTTGATTTATACTATATGTATTACTAACTAATGTTGCTATAATGTAACAACTACTATCATATTAAGGGTGTCATCTAGTAGTAGAACTACATCGTATAAGATTAGAAGTAATTCTGAAATGAAAAATAAGTGGTGCAATAAATAAATACCTAAGGGTAAAATATCATAAGATCTTTAAAGTGGGCTAAAAGTAATAGATTGAAATACTATTTTCATTTTAGTTCATAACTAAGGTTATAAAGAGGTTATTAGGGACATCACCTAGATTATGCAAAAGATAATAAAATAAGACAATGACAACATTAAGCTAGGTTAAGTTGAAGTGGTTCTATAAAGATATAACTTTGGTTTCATAAATGTAAAAAAAAAATAATCAACGGAATTCTTATGAGAATGACGAAATATTGACAAAGGAACAAGAACAAGATTTCTCAAATACTGAAGAAGATAGAAATTCGTGGACATAAAGTAAGTAGCTATACTATAATTGAAAAAATAATAATTTGTGGTAAGTGTAGTTGTTATAGATTTTATTAGAGATCCTGTTGAAACAATGGGCCTATATGTGTCTTCACACCAGAAATTAAAAATCCAAGATTTATGCTACTGTAAATTGTTTGTTTTTTATTGAAAATTTTTGCACTAATTTCATTTCTATGTACAGTGAATTAGTGAAGAAAAGTACAGCTGAAACTATGAACGAAGGGGATGAGTTGTATGTAGATCTAGGTGGTGCAGAAAATCTACCAGATCCAAATGCTCCATTGCTGGCTATGATGAGGGAAATGAAATGAGAAATTATTCACCTGAGAACCAGTAATGAAAGATTGTTGCAAGCCAACAAAGATAAAAAAAGCTTGATCAAAGAATTAACCTCCAAATCTAGTAAAAAAGGTGAAGGCTCTGGGAAAAAGAGAAAGGAAGCTAAAACCAACTTTTCGAAAGCAGTCCAGAAAGAAAAATGAATTGCAAGGAGAATTCCGAAAAATTAAACCTCCCACTTATGATGGTGAGAATATGAAAGATGCAGAAGCTTGGCTTCTAAACATGGTGAAATACTTTAAATCTTATGAATATGGAAGTAACTTGAAAGCCAGATTGGCTATTTACCAACTACAAGGTATGGCTACCTTGTGGTGGGAAGAAACCAAAATGGTACATGTACTAGGTGAGAAAACTTTCACTTGGGAGGATTTTCAAAGAGAATTTAAATCAAGATATCTGAATTATAGATACTATGATGACAAGGCCAAGGAGTTTCATGAGATGATGTTTGGAAAGCTCACAATAGATGATTTTGTTACCAAATTCCCAAATATGCTTCGTTATGTACCTTATATTAGAGAAGAGAAGGCTAAGGTACAACGATTTTTAAACTTCCTACCTACAATCCACAAGGAGAGAATAGAATTTGATAATCCCAAGATAATGGATGAAGTTGTGTGCAAAGAAATATTTTTTTATCAACAGTTCAAAGGCAGAAATTATCAGCTAAAAAATTGGAAGAAAAAAGAAAAAGGAAAAGGTGACTCTAGTGGGAATAGAGTAAAACCAACATACTTGAAAAACTTTGGCAAAAATCATCAAAGGAAGAATTTTAACAAAACTGGAGAAAATCAACTCGCCCAATCACAAACTAGATCTAAACAACAAGAGAAATAGAACTGTAAAAATGAAGGAACCATTAATGTGCTGGGGTTGTGGAGAACCTCATCTGTTACAAGACTGTACTCATTGACCAGTTCAAAATATTCAATTGTTTAGAGAGGCAACTACTGTAAGTGATAAGGCAAGAAACATTCCAAGAATCAGTGCTGCCCTAGAATATCATCAAGCTGAACATGAATCAACAATGGTAGAAATAAAAGGTATGATCGTTGGAAAACATGTTTATGTTTTGATAGATCCAGGATAAAATTTAAGTTATATAAGTCTCCAGATGGTGGAAAAGTGAAAATTAAGATAAAAAAAAATTCAACAAGCATGGTTAGTTCAGTTAGCTATAGGAACCAAAAGAAAAGTGACCCATAAATTACCTAATATTTCTCTAAAAATAAATGGGTATGAAACTGAGCTAAATTTGAATATTTTACCTCTAGGTTCCTATGATGTACTAGTAGAAATGGACTGGTTAGAAAAATAGAAAATTCTTAGATAAAACAATTCACTACATAGATGGTGAGGGAAAACTAGTGATAGTGAAAGGAAAACCTAGACCAATATCAATCAGACATATTTCAACACTACAGTTAAAAAGGATAGCAAGGAAAGACTGTCAATTATATGTTGCACAAGTGGAGGAATTGGGACATCAAGCAGAAAAAGAACCTATAGAAAATTTACCAGTAATCAGAGAATTCAAATATGTGTTTCCAGATGAATTTCCTCAACTACCCCCTAGAAGAGAAATTTATTTCACAATTGAGTTAATACTTGGAGGTACACTTGTCTCTACAACACCATACATAATGAGTACCTCAGAGTTGTTAGAATTAAAATTACAACTATAAGAGTTTTTGGACGGAGGTTATATCCAGCCAAGTGTGTCTCCATGGGGAGCACCTTTACTGTTTGTTAAAAGGAAAGATGGCACATTCATAATGTGTATATACTACGGACAACTAAATAAACTAACTATAAAGAATAGATATCCTCTACCCAGAATAGATGGTTTATTTGATCGAGTGAGAGGAGTCACTATAAATTCAAAGTTTGATTTGAGGACAAGATATCATCAACTGAGAATTAAGGATGAAGACATAAATAAGACTGCATTCAGAACTAGATACATACACTATGGTTTGTGGTTCTACATTTTCGGTTGACTAATGCCCCTGCTACCTTTATGTGTCTGATAAACAGTTTTTTAAGTAAGTATTTAGACAATTTTGCATTGGATTTTATTCAATACATTATATTATATTATAAGAATGAAGCATAACATAAAAAACATCTCATAATTGTCTTACAAATACTTAGAGAACATAAGTTATATGACAAACTTAGGAAATGTGAATTTTATGAAGATAAAATTCAGTATTTGGGTCCTCTAATTTCAGAAAAAGGATTGGCAGTGGACCCAGAAAAGACACAAGCTATCATGGATAGGTATGTTCTTACTTATGTTCCATCGATAAGATCATTCATGGGAATTGCGAGATACTACAGGATATTTGTAGAAGGATTTTGATCTTTAGCATATCGTATTACCTCTCTACAGAAGATAGGAGTAAAGTTTGAGTGCAAAGAAAAACGTCAACATAGTTTGAATAGTTAAATCTCAAACTAACAACTGCTCCTATTTTGAATATTGCTGATCAAAAATAAGAATTTTTTGTATGTATAGATTCTTGTGCAGAAGGATTAGAAAGGGTATTATTACAAGAAAACTCAGTCTTAGAATATGAGTTAAGAAAATTAAAGAAAAATGAATATATTTAGACTGTTTATGACTTATAGTTAGCTGATGCAATACATGCTTTGAAGATGTGGAGACATTATCTGTTAGGAAAGAAGTTTGCATTGATGACAAATCACATAATTTTGAAATACTTTTTCACGCAACCTGATTTAAATTCTAGACAAGCTAGGTGGTTGCCTTTCCTGAGTGAGTATGACATAGAAATCAAACATATTAAAGGAATGGAAAATAAAATTTCAGATTCTTTGAGTAGGAATGCTCATTGAATAGTGCAAATTTTTACATTAAAGGATTGATACAAGACGTAATGAGTCAAGATTCAAACTATGAAAAACTTCAAGAAAATTACAGAATAATGAGATATTGGGATATAATAAAAACCGAAAGGGACTGATTTGTTATAAAAATATATCGTACATCCAAAATGCGAGCTCATTAAAATGTGAAAATTTAGATGAGTATCATAAACGACCCTATGCAGGACATCCTGGGTATCAAAAATTGATTTCAGCCTTGAGGAAGAATATCTTTTAGCAAGGTATGGAAAAATATGTCACTAATTATTTAGATAGATGTTTGGAATGTCAATAGGTAAAAGTAGAGCATCAACATCCAATACGATTGTTGAATCCTTTACCCATTCTAGGATGGAAGTGGGAAATAGTTTCCATAGATTTTATAACTGGTCTGCCGAGAACTAGATACCAACATGATTCTGTAATGGTAGTTGTAGACACATTGACCAAAACTTCACACTTCTTACCAATACAATCTAATTTTGGTACAACTCAAGTAGATAATTTGTTTATAAAAGAGTTTGTATAGTTACATGGTATTCCTAAAATGATTATATTAGGGAGAGATGCAAAGTTTACTTTGGCTTTTTGGAAGACTCTGTTTGGTGGAATGGGTACCAAGCTGAACTTTTGTACCGCATACCATCCCCAAACAGATGGAAAAAATAAAAGAACAAATCAGATTTTAGAAGACGTGTTGAGAATGTATGGTATTGTTAAATTTTGAAGATGTTCTATGCTAGATGCAAATACTTTAAACTTCTACGGCTCAATGAAAGTAATATGCAGATAGAACATACCAATATATTGATGGAAGACAAGCCAAAAATAGAGAGAAAGAATGATAGCATTATGGCAGTTAGCAGGATGCTTCAACCAACAAAGTCTTCATAAGGCCAGCCTCCCACATGTGTCACACAACCCCAAGACGTTTAATCAAGAATACTCCACCAAGACGCTGCACCAAGAAGCCCTAAATGCACGAACCAAGAACGTTGCTCCATCACCATCCAAGATGGAAGAAAATATGCCTCCACCAAAACGTGTGTGTAAAATTAACTCCAAGTCTCTCCAGTATATAGGCACATGTGGGAGTGTGTGACACATCTTTTATGCATGTGGGATAAATGAGGGCAACCTTACACATGTGGAATAAATTAAAAATACATGTCTTTCTCATCCGATCAATATGATCTTTAGATCGATCTTGCACCTCTCCCAAAGAGGAATCCAATAAAAATATTGGGATCATCATATGAGCATCACAACATGGAGTTTGGACCTAGATGCCCAAAATTATCACTCCCTCTCAACTAGGGAGAACTCCATCCACCAGTTCCATCCAAACATCGTGTGTCATCCTGCCGCAACATGCTTTGTTGGCTTATTTATTTCAAAACAAAAGGTGAGTGACAAAGACATCACTCCCAGCTAACTTGAATTTCGCTCAGAGGTTTGAAACCTATATAGGACTCAAAGGAGTTACAGACCAACCCAAAGTTGGTTTAACTGGCCAAAAGTCAGTATGAGGTCCCAAACCTCAGTAGAATTTATCCAAAATTAGGTGGTTGGACACGCGTTATCCTAGACATAGAGAGTACAACTATCTCTGATACATCCATCGGTCTTGCTATGGTCTCTATTCATATTTCCCACCTCATTGGCCAAATAAGAGGTACTTCCCATGAGTCTAAAGCTCCATGGGTAAGATGCATACAGGACACAAATTAGAGAGAGGTAAACCAACTCAATATCATCGGGCAGGGTGAAAGCACACCAACAAGGCTCAGCAAGCCTAGCCATGTGGTTCGTTATAGCTCCAAGAAGTTATCCTGAAAGACCCCCTGGAGCTTCCAGAGCTCA
This sequence comes from Pinus albicaulis, assembly GCA_034641835.2. NCBI lineage: Eukaryota > Viridiplantae > Streptophyta > Pinopsida > Pinales > Pinaceae > Pinus > Pinus albicaulis. Next base: position 1,799,192,610 of record CM076575.1, read on the forward strand.
TCATCCAACAAGACCCTTCAAATATGGTCATTCCATGATTCCAATACTCTCACGGAAGGTTAAAAACATGACCTTCACCAAGGGCTTTGTGAGAATATCTAAGACCTGCTCATCAGTTCCTATCGAGCCTTATAGTGCCTCGTGGTACCATATCCCATAAAATTGTACCAGACATCAACATGCTTGGATTGATCCTAGAAAATGGGATTCCTTAGCAAACAAATCCCCCTCTGGTTATCACAAAGGCTAATGTTAGCATATAGCACATGCTTGAACAACTAACTGAAGAGATTTCACAACCAAGTGACTTCAGAACAAGCCATATACGCAGCAATGCATTCAACCTTAGCGATGCTTAGAGCTACCGAATTCTACGTCCCGCTCGAAATAGACCAAAGTGTGAAGCAACATCGAAATGTGCTCTTGCGATCCACCACACTGCCAGCCCAATCATCATCAACATATCCAAAAATTCTCAAACTCCTGAGAGTGTATCTCAGCCCATGGTCTATTGTTCCCGAGAGATATCTCAAGGTTTTCTAGGCACGAACATAGTGAATGTTATGATTATCAACCATGTGTTGAATCAAAGTGTTCACTACATAGCATACGTATAGACAGATTTTCACTAAGAACATCAGGGCCGCTACGAGTTGACGATAATCTGTAGGATTTTCTAGCACAGGCCCAAAAGCGCTTCCACTCAACTTCTTAAATTTAAGCTCCATCAGTGTCAACACAGACTTACAGTCCACCATTCCAAATTTTTCGAGCAGCTTCACAATATATTTTCCCTGAGAAAGGGAAATCTCACCAGGTCTTTGCCAGACCTCCAGGCCTATGAAGTAATGGATCATTCCTAGGTACTTCATCTCGAACTTGAAAGTGAGCTCTCTCCTATACTGATGAATTACACGGTCAACACCTGTCAGGAAGAGATTGTCCACATAGAGAACCAGAATGAGAGGCTTTTCTCTATTAACCTTGAAGTAAAGGGTTCAGATCAACATTACTTCGAGTGAAACCCAGCTTCATCAAGAAGCTATCTATTCTCTCATAACAAGCCCTGGGGGCTTGCTTCAACTCGTAAATGGCTTTCTTCAACCTGCATATATGAGAGTCTCTATCCTCCACTTCGAACCTGTAAGTTCCCACCTTACCTACCATAATTATTATAGAGAAATATTATATTGAATCAAAATGCGATGACATATATTTTTTTTGTAGGACCTAAAAGTTATTTGTGTCCTTTACACTACACCCTAAATTGTACTAACTTATCCTCAAAGCTACAAGGTTCAAGGTTTATCAAGATCCAAAAAATACAACCATAATACTTGCTTCTCAAGACTAAAATCACCTTTAAAATATAAAGTATTTAATGGGATGAATAAATATCAATGTTTATGAACCATAATTTACAATAAGCTAATTGTTAATTCTGTTGTAATTAAATGTGTTCAAGAGTGACTAATTTGATTTTGTTCTAAATAAAATGCTTATGAATTATTTTCTTAAAAGGATAATTAAAATTATATAGGGTTGGTATCCAATAATTAGGAATTCATATGTGCACTAATATTACATCAAATTACTTACCCCAATTATGAATTTCCATCACGACCCCATAACTCAATGGATTTATTACGCTAGAAACAACTTGGTTGAAAATCCTAAATAAAATTAAGCCCCTTTTATGGACAGTTCATAATTTAATTAGATGCAACCATTGAAACATTATGAAAAAAAATTACAAGCATGAAATGTACAGCCATTGAAGCATTTTGTCAAACATTTACAACCATTATCTCTTTAAGGTGTTTTCACAACAATTAGCTAACATGAATCCAAAATTACATGACTTAATTTTTTTGCGAGTAATGCCAATAACTGAACTCAAGATATAAGTAGACTATCAACCATCTTCATTGCTGAATCTATGCCAATAAATGAATATAAATATTTAGGAATTTTGTACATAGCTCAAAAGTTGTAAGGTACAACCATTGGGAAATTTTGACAAACAGTTGGTAGTCATACAACAAGTTGCCATAAAGTAATTTAAATTTTCAAAGTTTTAACCATTTTAGACTTTAAAATAAATTTACAATTGGTTAGAATATATTAGATTCATCAATATAAATTATCAGGAAAATCCAATTTAAAAAGAACCAAACAGCGAAGAAAAAGAACAGGCGATTCCTACATGCAACCAAAAATATGCAAAATAGAGCAGATTTGGGAATCACAGTAAAAAATTTTATTTTTGAAATCAAATTAGGGGTGAAATGGTCTATTGGTATAGATACCCCCTGAGTATTTGCTGAATCACAACAGGGATGCCTAGAAATGCAATTTTTCAAAATAACAAGAAAAAATACATTCTCATTTATGACTTCTATCAAACAAATGGTATGCAAACTTATCTGGAGTTGTACAAATAAGAGGAAAACATAATGTAAGCCATTAAATTTTTTTCATCTAATTCATGGTAGCCTACATGCTTCATCCATTAGCACTAGTTTTCAACTGATTCAACAGTATAGAAGAAAATACTTCTACAACCATTACAAAATTTCCTCACATTTGGCGTGCAACACTTCATATACATGTAAGTTTTAGAAAACAACCAAACAAGAAAAAAATATGAAATAGAATACAAAAATACATAATATAATTTGATCCACATACCTCACAGTGAATTTTTACAACTCCAAAATGATGGGGGAAGCTCTGAATCCAATACAAGTATGCTCCAACACAAATATCCTTACCAACTCATCACGAACCACTTGTTTTTCCTCCCAGCCATATCCAGGAAGAAATTCTCCCCCTCGAACCCCTAAGCTGCAAAATCTGAGAAGTAGTACCAAAAGACAACAATAGAGAGAAATGAAAGGGAAACTAAGGAAGATAGTTTTCACTTCCTCTAAATACCACCCATGTTCAACCTCAATAGATACATAGTAGATTAGTAAGGATTTCAGATTTTCTTTGGAAGCACTTGGATATGATCTATATCTCTCCCTCTGACCATATTGCTCAAGTCTATTCCACTCTTGGCATCACCGTCCTCCCTCAAGTGAGAATACATGAGACTCATATGTAGGGGGAGCAACAAATTCTTGTCATAAATGAGGAGTAATATGCATTCATTGTATTCCATTTAGATGAGTGTAACTTATGCCATTAAGGAGAGGTATGCATACCTTATTTAAGGAGAGTGTAACATATGCATTTAAGAGAGTGTAAGAGGAATATTTTATGACATATCTTAAATGAGTGTAAGATGAATATGCCATTCCTTGATGAGTGCATAAAAGAGAGTGTAATTTAATATTTAAAATAGAGAGAGTTACATAATTCCATGAGATTCATGAAGGATAGAGGTGTTAAGTGATTGAATAGATGAAGTTAATTTGTAATTCCCTTTTAATAAAATATCATAGTCTCATAAAAGATAATTATAATATTAATAATATTTAGGATTAAGTCAATATTGAACTATTAGGATTGATTAATGATAAGTTAATTGAATTTCCTTCAACTATGCTTGATTACCAATTTATGCAAGGAGATTTACTATTTTTTGAAATTCATGGTTGAGATGCTAGACATGAATTTCTATTTTTAGAAAGGCATTGTAGAATTATCAAATTGATATTCTACTTAAGGAAATTTATCCATGAGTGGTACTTTTCTTTCAGAGAATATGGATTTCACACTCCTATTTCATGCATCTCCGTGCCATTGTAGATTGAGGACTTCACGTCCTGATCTACTCCAAAGATCTAAGATTCCATAGCTTGATATTTTTAAATATGTAGGACTCCACACCCTAAATATACAAGACTCTGTGCCTTGTTTGAAGACCTACAAACATCACAATCTCATAGATCAAAGTAATCATATGAAATTAACTTAACCACATTTTACCAAGAATGGTGCATGACTTCCACAATCATTTTGGTTTTGAAGAAATGACTTCCAAAGTCATTCATAATTGAAAATCCTTGTTGGAAAATGATCAGGTCCCCTACCACATCCTTCTCTGTACAATTTTAGACATATATATAATCATACAATTCATGTATCATCCATAAATCATAATTTAACCATTTGTTCCACATAACCATGAGCATTGATGGGTCTATGTGTCTCAATCTAGGATCTCCATCCATTTCATACACCTAATACATAAGTCAGATGCAAGAAGAGAAACATATGCATAACTTTATATAAAACACATAATCAAATATACCACACATAAGGGAAAATACAACTATATAAAACATTTTTCCAAAGCTAGTGATCAATCTTCCGTACATAAACATAAGAGGAAATATAATTATGTATATAAAACATTGTTACCAAATCCAGTGATCAATATGACATACATAAACATAAGAGGAAATATAACTATGTATATAAAACATTGTTACCAAATCCAGTGATCAATATGACATACATAAACATAAGAGGAAATATAACTATGTATATAAAACAATATTCCTCAATCTAGTGATCAATATTCCATATATATATAACTCATCAAAAATCACGCTTAATAGGAGTGAAAAAACTATACTAGGAAAAATAGGACACTACAGAACCCCAGAGAATGCTCCACATACACCTCTTCCTTTATCCAACCATGGAGAAAGGTGATCTTCACATCCACCTAATTAAGACCCAATCCTTGTGTAGCAGCAAGGGTAATATTAGATCATAGGTGCAATAATAATCAATGCCTTCCTAGAGAGAAGTCTTAGGGAACACATCTTGCCTTGTACTTTTCAGCACTCTCATCAGATCCATGCTTCAAATTATAGAGCCATGTCGAGATGGAAATCGCTTTGTCCTCCGGTCTCGAGACCATATCCCAGAAATCATCCTTCATAATGGAATCATACTCTTTGAGTATAGCATTCTCCAAACATGATGATTTACATCTTCTTCACATTGTACTCATGGCTGCTAGATACCCCTGGTATCTGTATGGCTTCTTTCTTTCCCAGAATGTCCCCCTTTGGGGCCATATCGCTCTCGACATCCTTGAGAGTGTCTCAGAGAAATGATGGTCTCTTCTCCTTTCTTCTACCAATGTTATTTTCTCAGGAGAATATACGGTTGTGGTCTCCCTCTTAATTTCAGCTCCTCTACAAAAGGTGCCATTATCAGTCCTTGGAATATTGATATTCTTCTTTAAGAAATATATCCATATGGTAAAAATATCAAATAAATCAGAATGCATCAGCTGCTAGACATTAGATTGTGGTACTTGAGGGAAAAAAGAAATCCACCCCTTTTATGCATTCCTGCGGAACAACACTGGTATATGCCTCTAAAGATATAAAATATGAAGATCATATAGATTCTACCATATGTCATGTTACCTATCTTCCTACAGATCAAGAACAAATAAAATCACTTATTTTTTTAATATGCACTCCACTTACATCCCTTTGGTCTCTTGTCCTTGATGTATCAGGAAGATCTCACATAGAATGTTTCTACTTCAAACTCTGCCTTAACTTCTCAAAAGGTCCTCCCTTGCCTCAAATAAACTTGCACAACCAACTCTTCAATCTTCCTTATATCATTGACAAAGCTCCACCAAGGTCATTGAACACAGGCCTATATTAGTTTGACTTGTTTATAGGGTCTTCAACAAAATTTATGCATACAGTAACTCAGTTGCTACTGAGTCAATAATTATAGGCTCCATGGATATGCCTTCTAATAGTGGATTTATTCTAAAATAATCACCTCTTCCTTTTCAAGGATTTGATCCTTCTTTATGTGTCAACACTTCTTCAATAAGTGTTTATTTTCAACATAAGTGTCTTAGATTTTTTTATTTTTTAGGTAAAATCCATATTGATATTCTATAGACCATATAGGTTATTGAAGGTTGTTATTATTGTCAACATAAGCAATAAAGGATCATACTTAACCTTTCAAGTTTCAAGTCAAAGTGACATGGATACATTGCATCCCTTTTTGCAAAGGATCTCGACCTGCATTATTCTGGTTCCTTATTGCAAATAATATCTCCTCATTTAAAATGAAAATATACAAGATTAAAATGAGATGTGACACCTTATATCAAATAGCACCTCTGTTATGATCCCAAAAATGCATAAGAGAGATTCTCTTCAATAAAGGCAATGCGCTTCCATATATATTCCAAGCATGTCCAATGGGAAGAATAAAGAACAATATCTATATATATTAGTCATATGATAGGAGTTTCATTACCATACTACATCAAACACCCAATGGGCATGAAACAAACCTCTCTCATGTACAACAACACAACGAACTATGTTTTGAGTAAGATAAGGCTCTGAAGAAATATATACTTAATCGAGCTACCAATACGTAACCTAGAATGGTGAAGAATTCATCCACCAGATCGTATGGTGGATTTCAAACTGTATAAGAATAAAAATACACCAGCAAAGATATCATGTTCCACAGGGATATGGAATTTCTCTTTCCCTTCTTTAAGATGATGTCTCTACTCTGAATCAGAACTGCTCTCTGGATAGTGCGTTTACTTACAACCAAACATGAAATGAGTGCAGACCCATTTTGATCAGAAACTCATCCTTAGGTGTTAATTAAAAATTATTTTCCCTTCACTCTGAACTAATCCTCTTTAAAACAGACTTCAATCCAATGAAAAGAGGTGCCAAATTTAGTTTTTTTCAGCTCTTCAATTCACTACTTGAAGGTAGCATGAAATTCCTCTGCAATTAAAAGTAATTACAGTCCTCTTCTTGATCGATGCGGTCTCTACAAAATGTGGTCTTCGAGTTATTGACTCGGACAGGCACCTTGAGGTAGAATTCTACTATAAGAGGGTGTTTCAGTCAGCCTCTAAGCGCAATGTAGCCAACCTTACTTGATCTTGGATTTTGCAGTGGATACACAACGTCTCCTTCGCATAATTAGTTAATCCTCAGGAACCAGAACATGCATTAATTCAACTAAAAAATGGATTGTTCCTCTGCAAATTTCCATCACATTGTCCAAATACACTCAGCCATTAATTTTTCCTTTAATCGCAATAATAACTAATGCTATAGTGGTGTGATATATCTCTATGACTTCATTTGTGATAGTCCCCTTTAAAACCTATATATATATATATATATATATATATATATATATATATATATATATATATATATATATATATATATATATATATATATATATATATATATATAAATTGCCTCATTTTTAGACATGGGCCATGCTCCAATGGTGCCACCAATTAATAAATACCACATACAAGAAATGATGACCACAATAAGATGTTTGATATGTTCGGAAGGCATAAAATTTATTCGAATAAGAAGCTCTCGACGCTCCAAATAAAATGATGCCCTCAGCCTTAGTAAACTTGTTATCAGTCTCCACTGGAAATTATAAGCTTTCATCCTAATAAAAGCTATACTTTACTCTGGTAATCAATTATTTGAAACTGAAATTCTTAGGGGATCATTTGATTTGAGAAAAAATAGAATTTTGCTTCATACAATGTTACAGTAATTTTGTTGTATGAATCCACTATAAATACAGTAGCAACTCGGCCTTTGATAACGTATTATTTTGCTAAGGGGTTCACGATACACGGATGCAAGTTGCTCAATGGCTATGCTTCTTCTTCCACACTGAAGTTTAGGGCACCAACCAACACCAACAGACCTCAAACAAAGGTCTCCTAACTCGGCCTTCTTCCAATAGTTCAGTCACCTGAAAAAAATCCTTATCTCACTACCCTAGATTCTCAACTAGATGGGCTTTTTCTTATCCTAGATATGATACCATGTTAAATTTCTGAAGATGTTCTATGCTAGATGAAGATAATTTAAACTTCTAGGGCTTAGTTAAAGGAAGATGCATATATAACATACCAATAGATCGATGGAAGAGAAGCCAAAAACAGAGATAGAGAATGTTGGCATTATGGCGTTTAGCAAGATTCTTAAACTAGCAAAGTCTTCATAAGGTCAACCTCTTACATGTGTCACACAACCCCAAGACATTTCATCAAGAATACTCCACCAAGACGTTACACCAAGAGGCCCTAAACACAGAACCAAGAACGCTACTCTATCACCATCCAAGAGAGAAGAAAATATGCCTCCACCAAAATGTGTGTAAAATGAACTCCAAGTCTCTCCAATATATAGGCATCTGTGGGAGTGTGTGAGACATCTCTTATGAATGTAGGATAAATCAAGCCAACCTTACACATGTGGAATAAATTCAAAATACATGTTCTGATCATCCGATCAAATGATCTTTAGATCGATCTTGCACCTTTCTGAAAGAGGAATCTAATAAAAATATTGGCATAGTCATCTGAGCATGACAACATGGATTTTTGATCTATTTTCCAAAAATTAATAGCTATGGACATACCTAAAAGGTGGGAAGACTTTTTTCATCTAGCAAAATTTGCATACAATAATAGTTATCAAGCTTCAATAAAAATGAGTCAATTTAAAGCGTTGAATGGCATAAAGTACCACAGGCCTCTGAGTTGGAGTCAACCAAAGGATAAGTTAATACTTGGAGCAAATGCATTGCAAGAAACGCAAAGAACTGTGAAGAAAATTCAGTGAAACATTAAGATAGCACAAGACAGGAAAACGAGCTATGCAGACAAAAAGAGAATTCAAAGTGGGAGATCATGTTTACTTGAGGATTAAGCCCAAAAATATTACTTTATACATGGGTAGTTGCGCTATATCAGCACCATGTTACTATGGACCATTTGAAGTTCTAGAAAGAAGCAGACCAAGAGCTTACAATTTGGCTTTACCTAGTCACATTAAGGTTTAAGAAAGATTTCATTCTTCATTGATAAAAAAATATATACATGATCCTACTCGTAATTGATTGGAATGTGATACAGGTGGAACTGGAAGGAGAATTTATTCTGGAGCCAATTCATATCCTAGCACAGGAAGGAATTGAGCTCTGGAATAGGACAGTATCCAGGGTGAAAGTACAGTGGAAGCACTTTGCACCCAAAGAAGCTACTTGGGAGAAAGAGGAAGATATGAAGGAAAAATATCCATCATTGTTTGAAAAGTGAAGTCATATTGTGCAACACCGAGGACAATGTTTTTTTTTAGAGGGGGAATATGTAATATGTCTATTTTTACTTCTTTTATTAGATAGATGACCAATCCTAAAGGTCAAGTAGACCCAATGGAAAACAATTATTGTGGACATATTTCATTATTTTAAATTAAATAAAAATGGAAATTGAATTATTGTGCAAATACTAGAGTATAATTAGAGATCAGGTATTCAAGTCCATGAGGATGGATAAGATTCCAAAGACTTTCCCAGGTTCTCTAAAAATCCTTGGAGAAAATAAATTAAATTTCAATATTACATTGTAGATAAAAATAAAGAAAGATACCTCAGTAAAGTGGAAATTTACTGGGAAGAGGTGGAATAAAACTAGAAAGAGGAAAAGGCTAGTGTTAAAGTACTTTTACGGAAAAAACAAAAGGAAAGCCTAGGAAAAAAGGAAAACACCATCCAGATTAACTAGACACAGTTATGGAAACAAGATGTGGGAAAGCAGGCTTCAATAAGCCATTATTGGGTAGAAAAGAGGTTATCTACACCTTGGAGGAATTAGTCTCTGCTCATGGGGAGTTGTGGAGAGAATTCTCAAGGTTGGGTGGAAAATAGTCTTACCATAAGTGGTATGCAAAACTAATTTAATTTTAGATTATGATTATGTTTTTATGATTAGAATGATAATTTAGAGAAATAATGTTTATGTAGAAAGGTAAGTGGGAAATTATATTTCTGATTTAATTAGGATAATGGAATTATGTTAGTTTTAAAGTATATAGTCTGATGTATTTAATAGAACATAAATATAGTGAATATAGTTTCATTATGTATAGTTACATAAACAAAATAAGTTAGTAAACCAGCAGATAGAATGTGTAAACCCAATTAGGAGGTTCCAAATCTATTGTTAGGTTGTGAGAATTCATATGTTCAATTCAAAAAATGCATCATATGAATTAGAATATATGGTAAAATAAATAATTAACATAATTATCTTGCAAATCAAAATGAAACAAAAATCTAGGTTCAAAGAGATATAACTCACAATCTAGAAAGAAACATGATTGTACAAATAACACTTAAATATCTCTATTTTACTTCTATTTAAAACATAGCTTATATCTATTCATTCTTATGGAAAAACAGGAAATTAAGTATCAGATATACATTTTAGTACTATAAGACTTTACAAAACATGTATACAAAATTCTTATAAAGGGGAATTCTTATTATCAAAACTGGAAATGAATTTTGTAGAAAGAATTGATAAAGTGTATTATTATACACTTTCCATTGTACTGTAATTGAAGAAAAATATTCTTTCTATTAATTACCAAATATATATAGGGATAGTTATCTTGGAATTCAATGGATTGAATTCTAGCAGGTTAGTGACCAACCTATACATAGAAGAAATAAAATAAATTGTCAATGCCTATGAGAGGAATGCACATATTGACGAGAAGCAATTGTTGAAAGGTGCAATACATGTACAATAAACCAAAATACAAATGGTTATAAATTAATTATTAATATAATAAAATTAATTACATTAAATTTGGGAAAGGAACAACTGAAATTTTAGTATCAAATTACCTTATGAGTTAAGGAAATTTTCCAAGATCATTCCTATCAAAAAATTGAAAATAAGTTAAATTTCAAGGATGTAAAAAGACAAGTAAATATAATGTCAATGACTAACCATAATGAAAACATATAACTGAAATTACATGTATTATGAAAAAGTAAAAACATAATGAAAATTCATGATTGGTTTCAGAATCGTTTTATTAGTTGAGGGAACTAATTAAAATTTTTAGTACTTCCTGAAGGAAGAACTTGAATATCTTCTATAAATATATTTTCAATGGATCTCAATAATTATGAAGGAAATTATAGAGATTGAAAATAGATGATATAGGTATAAGTTATACCTTAAAAATTATAAATATACTTCTCTAATTAAAGACAGAATTAACAACATTACCTCTCTATATGAAACTCTGTAATTTAATAATCGGATGATTATGTTAGAGTTATATGGAAAACCGAGGAATTCCATTTACGCATACTTGCAAATAAATTATTAAACCTTTAAATAAAGACATTTTACAATTTAAATGGTAGAAACGAAAAATATCTGGTGTCAATTCAAACATCGTATGGGATATTATTACATTTCATAGTAAGGATAATACAAGAGTATTTATGCAAATTAATCGACCTGAGATCGAATATCCTTAAAATGAAATAAAAATTTATATATGAAGCCGTAAATGAGTTACCAAGTATTCTTCGTATGCATACTCATAATTCCAAAAGGAATTCATGAGAATAATATGAATTTCATGAGGAGATTGTATTATAAACCATGCAAAAGGCTAAAACAATTTATATATTGTTCTCATAAAGGGAGAAATAAACGTAGAAATTGCAATGGCCGGAAAAATAATCGAAACTAACAAATTACAGACAATCGATGTATGCATAGTGCAACCAAGGATCTTCTTAATTTACAAAAGAGGGGTAAAATACGTAGTTATAGAAAACAAAAAGAAGTATTGGTCATTGAAATTTGTAGTACCAAATGGAAAACTAAACAAGAATAATTATAACCATTTATCTTCCTAATAGATAGGATTCCAATGCAAATAAAGGGAAATCCATGATTCAAAGACCGCATACCATAATCCAGAAATATCTGATATGAAATTTAGCAAACGATGGAATAGTGGGTATGCGAGAACCAAACCAGTAAAAGGAAAAATGCTTATAGAACGATTTTGGATTCTAAATCTTCTTGCCTATAGTATTTTGGAAGAAAATGGACAGATATCCATATTGACTTCCATTAAAACTGCAAGAGATATCAACCAAAATAACATTAATAATAGAGGAAGGTCAAGTGTAAATAAAATAAAAAAAACATAAATTTAAATGGGTGACAGTCAAACACATCAACAAAATGGTGATGGATAACTTAAGTGCAGACTACGCTTACCTTTCTGAGAGACATAATATCGTGAAATAAAATGAACAAGGCCATGGTAGCCTTTCCTTCTTGCATATAATTCCTCTGCGTAAATCTCCAAAATATTATTTTCCAGCTAAGACTATGTGGAGCAAGCCGAGTTGCAGAGCCCAAACAGGAAATTGCAAAGTTAAAATTCACAGAGCCAAGTTAGGGTTGGACAGTCGTAAATCCCTCCAGAAAATATGAATCAATCCACACCATTCACGTGGATGACATTGGAAGGGAGAAGCCGAGAATCCATGTGATGATAGTAATTTAAATGTAAACGTACATGCATAAATAAATCCAAAGGTTTTAAATACAGATCCAAGTAATAAATATGAAATGTAAGTTCAAACCCACAATCATATATACAATTCTTCAAACCATAAAAAAGTGACAGAGATATCATTAAATTTTGAATGCATATACATGGAGTCACCAAATCCCAATGTAATCCCAATGGATAATTCGATTATTGAACCCATCACTGTAATTGTTCATTAATATAATGTCAAACTAGGTAAGCTAGAGATGAAGTCATAAACCTTTATGTGATATGCATGTCTATGGAAGTTTGATTTATACTACATGGATTACAAAATGATGTTGCCAAAATGTAACAAATAATATCATATTAAGGGTGTAATCTAGTAGTATAATAACTTCATAGTATAAGATTAGAAGTAATTCTGAAATAAAAAATAAGCAGTACAATAAATAAATACATAAGGATAAAATATCATAAGATAATTAAAGTGGGCTAAAAGTAGTAGTTTGGAATACTGTTTTCATTTTAGTTCATAACTAAGGTTATAAAGAGGTTATTAGGGACATAACCTAGATTATGCAAAAGATAATAAAATGAGACAGTGACAACATAAAGTTAGGTTAAGTAGAAGTGGTTCTATATATATATATAGCTTTGGTTTCATAAATGTTAGAAAGAGTAAAGAAGAAATTTTTCTAAGAATGACGAAATATTGACAAAGAAACAAGAACAAGATTCATCAAATAATGAAGAAGATAGAAATTAATGGACATAAAGTAAGTAGCTATACTACAATTAGAAAAAAAAATATGTGGTAAGTGGAGTTGTTACATTTCCGAAAAAAATTTCTTACTCAAACTTGCCTGTAGATAAGTAAGAAAGAGTAAGTGGAAATACAAAACCTTTTTGTTTTACAATATGCATAGATACCGTAGTAATAAAAACTTTTCAAATGGATGAGGCTTTTCATGCTAATGTAATATGAATTGATTTATCGTTGCAGGAAAATGATTATGGCAGTATGGGCGAGAAAACTGTTAATTTATAACATTGATAACTGATATGGATTATCGTGCCTATATAATCATTTCTCAATTAAAACCAGATCTATCGTGTTATATCATGAATCATGTGAAATATATTCATTAAATAGTAATGATATTAGCTTTTATTTCAATCGTGACATCGCAATCGGAATATCGGTGAACGTTGGTAGTATCCAACATGTGTTAGTTTAACAAGAGTTCAATGTGTGATGTGCAATATGCTTTATCGCATCAACGAATATGATTGATAACAACAAGAATGGTTAAGCTTTGTGAGAGCACGATGTGATATGTTTTATCGCATCGGGGAATATGAATGGTAACGAATAATACTGTAGAGAAAAAAATGAGATTTGTGAAATGTGATAGCTTACGTGGTAGAAGTAGCTCCCATGGGTATTATTTATAGGATTTACTTATAAATATGGATTTTTCATTTTGAAAAAACATTTTGATTATGTTCATCTGATCGCAAAAATATTTAAAGTGAATATTTTAGACTTATATATGCTTTGCAATCATTTTATGATTGCGATGAGGCGATTTAGCTCCACTTAAGTATTTAGAAAGCCAATTTTTTAAAATTTTCATCCCCTTTTGATCCCTATTCCTATCAAGATAAATACTCTAAGGGTTTATTATCTTTAACTCTAAAACTTAAATGGATCCCCATTATTTTTTAAGGTAACTATTGAGTAAAATAATTGGGGATGTTGAATTACACAACACTAAGGTATGTACCATATTTGAGGGATGAAAAAGAATAGGTAAATCGATTCTTGAGTAGCTCACCTGGCCACATGAAGGAAATGATCGATTTCTTGAATCACAAAACTATGGATGAGATGATTTGAAAGGCACGGATGTGCTACCAACAATCAAATATGAAGGGAGATTCTACTAGGAGTCAGCCACCAAGGAAAGGGCAGAAGAGTAATCAAAATTTTAAAAGTAGTAGACCTAGTAGCTACAAAATTGTTGCAAGGAAACCATTTCATAGACAACGTGGAAAAGGGGAGCACAAACCCAATGGCCAGCACAAGATTGACCTATTGAGGCATCCAACATACTGCACCACGATCAAACCCAAAAACCCCCATTGCAATGTTGGGGCTACGATGACACACATTATTATAAAAATTGTCCTCACTGTGGGAGAAATGAAACTGTAGCTAATTTGAAATAAGCATCCATAATGCGAGATTTTGCAAGGAATATACCAAGGATAAATTCTTCTTTAGAAGTTGGACAAGTGGATTACCAACCAACAATTATAGAACTTGAAGGTAAGTTATTTTCCCAAATTGTATCTATTTTGGTTGATATTGGTGCCATTTTAAGTTATATCAATCCCAAAATAGTTGAAAAATGTAATTTACAAATTTTGAAATTTAAAATTCCCTAGTTAGTGTAATTGGTCACTGGGGAAAAGTGGAGGGTTAATGACAAAGCCTCAAAATTCCCTCTATTCATAGGGAACCAACACATAAATTTTGAGCTTAACATTCTACCCTTGTATTCCTACCACTTACTACTAGGAATGGAGTCTTTATAGGGGTATTGGTCAGTGGCAGACTACAAGTAGAAAACCATCACTTATATGGCTAAATATGGTACTCATTAGGAGATACAAGGTATCAAAAAACCACTCCAATTGGGCCTCATCACTGCAACCCAACTACGAAAAATCATCAGGCAAGGATGTTAGATTTATAACATTCAAGTATGATTCTCCAACTCCAAAGATAAAACCCCTACGCTCGAGAGTGTACAGGTAATCCGGGATTTTACTAATGTGTTTCGTGAAAGCATACTAGGACTACCTCCAAAGTAGGATATCAATTTTAGAATCAAGCTAATGCCAAGGGAAATACGTACATCACGATATCCATACAGAATGAGTGGTGCATACTTTGGACTATCCTACTAAAGTATACACCTAACTGCAAAACCTCCAATTTTCCTCCCATGTTCTACCTTACCATAATTTATTAACTTTAGGCATTGTAAGCCATACACTGATAATGATTATCAAATTCCCTATATTTTTCATTCTTTTTTTTTAGAAATGAGTATTGAATTCAATATTACTTGACCTTTCATCTGACCTGAATAAAAAAATTATTTTCACTATTTACGATCATTTAAATATCAGGCTAGTTAGGTCTTATTTACAACTCGACAATTAGATCGCGACAAGGTCTATCATGATTAAAAATTTATGTTTTGGTGACTAGGACATCCCACTTGGTGCCTAGAGTATAATCACAACTTAAATAATATTATTCACCCTGCATAATTTCTACTTTTCATGAAAGTAGGTACTATGCATAAAAGACAACTTATATCAATTTGTAAGGTCGATTAACATTCCATATATACACATAACCCTTCTGTACTTAATTATAAATATTTGTTGATTTCTTGAAATTACATATCAGTGCATTTTGATTTACATCTAGAATGGGCAGTTAGTAGATATAAAATACAAATTTACCATCAATATATTATAGGAAATAAATACTGGAGAGAATCATACTAATTTGGAAAATATGATTGTTCCTCCCATCCAGGAGCTTCTCCTCCAATATCTCCCCCTGGGCAGAGACCTTTTTCACCACTGAAAGAACAACCCCTTTTCATCCTACTGAATGAAATTTTATTCCAAATTTCCCCAACATAGTTTTTTGTAAGGATGTGTCATTATTCCAGGTTGTTGTTTCCCATAGCCTAGGCTTTTTTTTTTTTTTTTCACAATTTTTTTTTTTTTGTTCCTTACTTTTCCACGATGCTATTTTTCCTATCCTTTCCCAATGAATTTTTCTCCTCACTGGGGTGTTATTGGATATTTTTTTTTCCTGGGAAATTTTGGAAAGTGTAAAAATTCCATCATATCCACATGGATTAGAATTTTGGATCTCTTTATACTCTATCTTTTCCAATTCAGTGTGCATTTTTATCAATAAATATTATTAAAATCAGATAATTCCTATAACATTGTGAATGTTTCATAGGTCCACATGGTATTTTTCCTATCTATAATAATTAAAACTTAAAACATAATGAACCAAAAATATGGGATATTACATAGTCCCCTAAAAAACAAAAACATCGTCCTTGGTGTTAGAAGTGAGCTATTCATTGTTTGAAGAGAATTGGATAAGATTCTTTCATGCTATCCTCTCGCTCCCATGTGGGCTCCTTAGGTGTAAAGTGCTTCCACTGCACCATCACCTGAGTGACGGTTCTATTCCAGATCATGGTTTCTTCCCCACCCAATATACGAAGTGGTTATGGAAGAAACATCCCTTTGGGTTTTACCTGTATCAAATTAAAGTCAACCATGTTAGAAGGATCATGAAAATATTTCTTCAATAATGACATATGAAAAACATTATGTATTTTAACATCACTAGGTAGAGCCAACTAGTATGCCACTGGACCCACTCGATCCAAAACTTCAAAGGACCCACAAAATTAGGGCCTTAACTTGGCATAACTGCGGATGTTGAGGGTACTCTTGCTTGGTTTAACCCTCAATTAGACATGATACCTAGCCTTAAATTCCCTATGTGTATTTTTTTATGCATGAATTTTATGTCAGTCTTGGGTTGCCTTGATGCTATGCTGAATTTTTTGTATTGTTTGCTCCATCTCATGTAATGCCTTTGGTCCAATGACTAATTTGTCCTCTTGTTGAATCTCTCTAAGTGGGGTATGGCATTTTCTTCCATATAGATCCTCAAACAGACTCATTGTTATAGAGGCTTGATAACTGTTGTTATATGAAAATTCTAATAAGTGCATAAAATCCTCCCACTTTATGGGCCTATCCATTACGTACATGTGAAGCATGTCTTCTAGTATTTCATTTGTTCCTTCAGTCTAACCGTCTATCTAGGGATGGCATGCTGTGCTAAATTTAAGCATTGTCCCCATCCCTCCAAACAAAATTTTCCAGAAGGTTGACGTGAACTTTGCATCTCTTTCAGATATTATCATATTTGGTATCCAATGAAGCCTGATGATCTCGTTCATAAAAACATAGGCCACTTGAGTTGTCCCAAACATAGATTGTATAGGAATAAAATGTGTAGTCTGGGTTAGCATGTCCACTACCACCATAATGGAGTAAATTTGGTATCTAGTACGTGGTAACCCCATTATAAAATCCATGGATATTACTTCCCACTTTTATTCTAGAATCAACATTTTGTTTAGCAATCCTGCAGGGTGTTGATGTTCCACTTTTAGTTGTTGGCACTCTAAGAATATTGCCAAATATTCTATTGTATCCTTCTTCGTTAGTGGAAAAAACTAGTTTTTCTGCAATGTTGTCACCATATTTTGGTATCCCAGATGAGTGTAGTAAGCCCCGTTATGGTATTCATCCATTATCATCTGTTTCAAAGTAGGTATGTTAGGAGCATACAATCAATGCTGATAAAAAAATAATCCCTTCGTATTTATGTCATACCCCGAAATCCATTTCTGTGTAATTTTAGCTATAGTTACAGATATCGGTGATCTTGTGACAGGGCTTCCTGAACCTACTATTAAAACTCTATCTTTGCACTGCTACCGATGTCAGATAGCATGAGATGGGAGTTCCTACTTAAGGCATCTACAATTTTTTTTCTTTTCCTTAATATGTTTTATTTCCATGTCAAATTTTCTAAGGAAAGATAATCTATAGGTTGTCTTGCATTCAAATTTTGTTGGATAAAGAAGTATTTCAGGCCAATATGTTCAGTCACTAATACAAAATTTTTACCCAGAAAATAATGTCTCCACATTTTCAACACATGTATGAAAAAAACTATTCCATGTCATAAAATGCATAGTTTTCCTCATGTTTTATTAGTTTTATAGGTTCATAAGATATCACAACATTTTGTTGTCATAACACTCCTCCTAGTCCTTCTCTCTAGGCATCAGTGTACAACGTAAATTCTTTATCTACATCTGCAATTTTTAGGATAGGGTTTCTGGTCAATTTTTGTTTCAGCTTCTCAAATAATTCTGTACACTTGGTTGTCCATTCGAATTTCACCTGCTTTTTACGAAGGGAGGTAGTAGGATAAGATAATGTGGAAAATCCTTCCACAAATATGTAGCAATACACTGCAATCCCCATGAATGAATGGATTGCTAATACATCTACGGGTACCGACCAATTTAAAATTTCTTGTACCTTTTCTGGTTCTACTTCTAACCCTTCTTTGGAGATAACATGTCCCAAATATTGAATCCTTGACTTATAAAACTCCCAATTTATAATTTTTGAATACATTTTTTGTTCTCTTAGTGTTTTCAGTACTACTCATAGGTGT
Organism: Pinus albicaulis; assembly: GCA_034641835.2. Classification (NCBI taxonomy): domain Eukaryota; kingdom Viridiplantae; phylum Streptophyta; class Pinopsida; order Pinales; family Pinaceae; genus Pinus; species Pinus albicaulis. Next base: position 1,799,211,390 of record CM076575.1, read on the forward strand.
TCCTGGTGTTCTTATTCACTCTTAGAATACACCAGGATGTCATCTATGAAAACTAGCACAAATTGATAGATATATTTTTGAAGAATGTTATTCATGACACGTGAAAGTAGCAGGGGCACTAGTTAGACCGAAAGGTATTAAAATGAACTCGAAATGTCCATATCGAGTCCTAAAAGTTTTCTTGTGAATGTATTTGTCTTTTATGCAAAGCTAATGATCACCAGTTTGAAAATAAATCTTTGAAAAGATGGTAGCTCCCCTTACATGGTCAAGAAATTCATCTATTCATGGTAGGGGTTATATTTTTTTGATAGTTAGCTTGTTTATTTTTATATAGTCAATACACATTGTAAGGGCACCATATTTTTTCTTGACAAATAAAACTGGTGCTCCTCGTGGGGACACATTTGGTCTAATATACCCTTTTCTTAGAAATTCTTGCAATTGTAGTTTTAACTCTAATAGTTTTGGTGTACTCATTCTACAGGGGGATCTAGAAACTTGGGTAGCTCCTGGAACAAACTGAATGGAGAAATATATATCTATACAAGGGGGTAACTGAGAAATTTCCTTAGGAAACACATCCTTAAACTCTCTGATTAATAGCAGATTTTCAAAATTAGTGTTTTATAGTTGTTTTTATAACTCTTCAACATGAGACATGTACACTTGAAATCACTTTCATGTTTTTTGGTTCAATTATAGTGCATATATTTGTTGGACATACACAATTTTTTGTTTCGCTCTTATTACCACAAACTTCCCCTGCTCATTTGTGCAATTCAATGGTTTTTCTAAGCCGCCTTTTGTTATTCCAACCAATCCAGGTCGAGCAATATGCCGTAAGATCCTAAAGGACCGATATTAAAATTTAGGTCTATATGATACCCATTTAAGTTTATAGGGTACTTATTTAATTTATGAGTTAACTTTCTCTTGGTGCCTCTAGCCAACTCCACCAACCAAGAGTGTTGAAATTTCTTAGTTGGCAATTTACACCTTTCCATTGCATGTGGGGTAATATAACTTAAACTAGCTCTAAGATGGATAATGATAACTTAAATATACCTTTGATTTTGATCATTATAGATGGATGTTCAGTCTTCCAATATTCTGATGTTGCACTAATTCGTGGAATGATTCTAGCCACATCATTCATCATGGTCGCCTCGTGTACCACTTCAATGTTTTGAATGACAGGGGGGTTGTGTGGAAAATCTTGTAGCAGGTGAGGTTCTCCACATCCCCATAATTTCAGTGGCTCTTTTTCTTTCCATTAAACATCACTTTTGTGGTTAGCTTCCATGGTCATGGACCCTATATGTGACTGTGTTCGCTGATTTTCCCCACCTTTACTAAATTTCATTCTCTGGTGATCCCTTCCAAAATTCTTGAGATATTTTTGGTTTATTTTTTTTTCTTGTCCCAGGCCTCTCATTTTCTTTATTCTGCCATGTCTTGAGGTTATCATTATGACCCTTAAAATTATAATAACAAAGTTAGGACTTTCTAACAACTTCATCCATAGTCTTTGGGTTGTCAAACTCAATCCTTTCATTATATATCGTGGGAAGGAAATTTGGTAACCTTTAAACCTTCCTTTTTTCTTGTCATATGTATGGTTCATAGCTAAGTAATTTTGTTAATTTAGTCACAAATTCATCTATGGTCAATTGTCCCAGTATTAGCTCATGGAATTATGTGGCATGAAAATCATAGTACCATTTACTGAGGTATCTTGATTTCAAATTCTGCTGGAATTCTTCCAATGATACTATCTTCTCATCTAGCAAGTGTAGTATTTCGGATTCTTCCCACTAGAGTTTATCTCTACCCTACGATTGGTAAACTTCCATTCATGCTTTTAGGTTACTTCCATACTCATATAACTAAAAACACTCAACCATATTCAGGAGCTAGGATTCTGCATCCTCCTCCCTTTGACTATCAAAGGTAAGAGGTTTTATCTTTTGAAACTCTCCCTTCAATTCCTTCTTATTTTTCGGGGACTTGGAGTCTACTTTTTGAAACTCTTCTTCACTCGCAAATTTTTTTGAGTTTGTTTCAACCTCCTTTCTTTTCAATTTTTCCTTCCCCCCCTCTTGGTGACTATCTTTGGAAGTTAAATTCCTTATCAAATTCTCTTTTTCATTGATGGCTTACAAGAGACGTTTTTTACTGGTTCTTAGCTGAACTAGTCCCTATTGCAAACTCCTAATGAAAACCAAAATCTGGAAGTTCGGTTATGGAAGAATATCCCCCTCCCCCAGTTCCACATAGAGACCTTCTCTGTCCCACATTACAGTTGCTATAAAATTTATTTGTAGCCTATATCTGTCATATAATCCATCAATAGCATAATCCTTCCACAACACATATTTTCCATAAACAATAAATATAACAGTAAAATATAATTTACAGACAGCAGAGATTTTCAACCGTTGTGGGTCCATACTCGTTCCGGTGTTTAACTTGGGATCTGATACCACTTGTCACATACCAAAAAAAATAATCTAACTACCTTCCTTACTTCTTATAGTTAGGGATATATTTTGTTTCATTCTCCTTCAAGGCCTAATTTTTGCAATTACCTTGCTCTTCTATAATATCTATTATTATAACCAAGGATACGCCTTTATGAAACAATTTGAGTCTTTAGACCTGTTACACCAATTTTTGGTCATCTAATGTGTTACTATTAGATCAACCAAAGTACACCATGTAAGACGAATTTTACCCGTGTAAAATTGCTTTCACTATGAAAACTAACTTATTAATAGGAAACCCCATGAGGAAATATTGAATAAATTTCTATTTGTTTGGTTTTCCTCAAGGGATAATTTGTTAAACCACACTTTAATTAATATTCCTAGTCATATTTGACCTAAAACGGGAAAATTAATTACATAAATCACTATTTATCTTATTATTTTCTAGGAATAATTATTTTAAACGTTATTTAAATAATATTCATTGTTAAATTTGGCTAAATAATTTATAAATAACCGAATAAATAATTATTTATTTAATTATTACTTAACCACATTCTTAAAATAATAAACAAATCATTTATTTATTTATTATTTGCAAATAAAGGGATTTGACCAAATTCAAATTCTTTTTCCCTCCAACAAAAATAATAAAATATTCCATAGAATTTGGATCTAGATTTGGTTAATAATATTTTAATTATGCACCAATATCTAGACTAACTCAATATTTTGTTATAAATAGAAGGGTTTGTCCATTCATTAATTACCTTTTGTTGCCTAAAGATCGGTCTGTATCTATACTTTTGGTCTGACTTTGATCCTCCATCATTGTCATATTTCTCTACTTTTTTTCTTGTGATCTCCCATTGACTTCCATTTTTGTGTGGGTTTTCTACACCATGAACAGAGAGAGATATTAGACTTGAACACATCCCATTGAAGGGGACCAGTAACATCTTTCTATGTCCCCTTCCCAGGTATCATAAATACAGAAATTCTTTAAAAATATTCTTGTCTTGTCTATTGGATGCATGGATCAAATCTTTCTTTTATTTATTGCTTAATGTCTTTAACTGCATATCTCTGGATTTCTGTAGCATTTATTCTTATCAATAAATCATGATCTAAGGACACTGAGAGTCATATTTGATGTTCGGGCTATTTGTTATGCACAATTAAAGTGAGCTTTTTTCATACGCTTGCTATTAGAATTCACACTGACAAGAAAAGTTATAAATTTAGGGTATGGTGTGATATGGTGAATGAAAAGTATATGATTCATAGTCCCAATTATAGTTAGGGCACTTATCCTAACCTTGGATAATTTTTTATTTAACCTCTTAATAGAACACGTATATTAGTGGGGATTTGTAATACTTATGCCATAGCTCTCTGGTAAAAAATATAGGCCAAACTTTAATTTAGTTGCATACTCACCTACCTATTCTTGGAGTTATGGCAGCGCTCCACTTTGAGGTTCCACCCACTCACCTATTGCCACCTGTACATATCCATGTGACGATTATTCATTTTCACGTAACTCACTGAGGCCTCGAGGTAAGTGAATGTAAATGGTCAAGATCAATCCTAAATTGACATACGACCCTCCTGTTATGTTATAAACTGTAATGGTTTTATCCTAATTTCTTCCACCATTCACTCGCTGATGGCACTATGGGTTTGGCAGTGGTGGTTGTGGCTCTCATTCGACTCTCCCAAGGTTGAGTCGCTCACTTACCCCTGATGGTTTGATTAAATGGTGCTATGTGTGGCTCTATTTCCCTAAGTCGTAGGTGTTGAAGCCTTATTCCTTCCGGATGCAACTTTTGTTAGGTAATCCCTTTTTTTGTTGATTCAGTTTAGTTTTTCATAGTCCATATCCCGCTACATTTAAATGAAGATGAAATGTAGTTTATAGTTTGTAATATGATCCAGATGAATTTTTTAAATATAAGTTACCCTTCCATTTTCACTTTCCAATTCTCTAAGTTCTCATCACAGGTGGGTTGATCTTGAGCCTCCATGGGCATCTCATTCTATCGAGGTAAGGATTTCTCCACAGGTATCTTTTCTCTGGTATTTTTTCTAGTTTAGCATCATTCTTGGCTCAAATTCTCGGTTTTCCTTGGTAAGTGGAAGTTTGGTATCGAAATCCTAGGGTGAGGGTTTATGCCATTTCACTGGGACTCCTCCTCTCTGTTAGGTAAATTAACTTGGGGTTCGAGTCAAGTTTGACGAAGTTAAACAGTGATGGTTTTGGGGCACATTGTATTGTTCACCCATGGTTTTCAGCTTGTGGTATTGCATGTAATGGAGCCAATAAAAGGCTCGGAGGACTTCATTGTAATGTATGCCTGAATGTGAGTGGTGAAGGCTCACTTTGTTGGATTGGACAGGGTTTTGGCCAATGCTAATGAGATTTCATTAGGATGGGTTTTCCCTGGAGTTTTGGGTTTTTCCCAGATTCATGTTTATGTGTTTTGTTGATGGTTATTTTTATTAATTCCTCTCGGTAAATAAGTTAATATCTCAAGTAATTATTTCTTCATTTGGTATCAGAGAAAAATTGGCTTCAGAGGGATGCTTATGTTACTAAGCGTTTTATTGGCTCGTGAATGGAAATATGACTTTTTGCACTGAAAATATAGATCTGGAATGTAAGGGTTTATAAGGACTAATGAAATAATTGCAGGTTTTTTATAGATATGATATGGAAGCGGGGGAAATATTTTTTTGTGCCCAAGACGAGACTTTGGAGAGATGAGTGCATGGACTTGGAAGCATGAGAGAGTTCATAACTCTGGTGATAGTAAAATCCTTAGAGGAATCAAAGACGCGTTGTCAGAGCAAGGTCGATTTGGCAGTGCCACGGGGATTGCTAGTAGCTCTATTGGAGAAGTCAAAATCGTCACATGGCTCAAGAAGGGGTTGACCCAGTAAAGGTTACCGACTGTGTGGAGTATCTGCAAATCAGATTCGATGGGAGAAAATTTGATCTGGTTATATCTAGCTAATATTTGACATGATTGAGAATGATTTTTGTGTGAATGGGGCCACATAGGGCCTTGGATGAATGTACTGGCATGTGGAGTTGTTTGGATGCTTGAAGGACGCAGATGTCGTGTGAAAGGGAAGTTGTTTCTCACGCCAGACAAAGGTCGGCCTCGAAGAATAAATTGATCATGTCGGAACGAGCAATAGCTCATGGAAGAAGTCAAAGGTATTGAGTGCAATGGCCCAAATGTGGCAGTTGTCACTATAGAAAATGTACTCCGTCACTGTTTATTTGAGGCTAACTATTCTCAGGCCAAAAATGGATTGAAAGGCATTGAAAAATTCAGGCCAAGGAGAGGTGGTTGTAGCACATGGTTCATGAGAGGCCAGAAGGCCATCAAGGGCGTAGCCCAATCCATGGAGCAATGTCTCTCCATCCAGAGTGGTCCAATTATGTTCATGGTTTATGTTTCCATGGTATATTTTTGGGTTGCAACTTCTTGTTTTCCAATGGAAGTTTGCAGCAGTGATGATTACAAAGCGCAAGAATAGTCTATGGATGCCCAACAGAAGGTGACTATGAACACCATTAACACATGCTTGGGGTATGGCTGCGTGATAAATCACATTGGTGATGAAATTGATCGTGAGACGTTGAATAATACTACATTGGTTTGGATATCGGCCATTGGGAACAATGTAGAGCCCATACAACATTTAAGGGATCCACAGATGGAAGACTCGATGGTGGTTACCGATTGTGCGAAGCAACTGAAAATTAAATATGTGGTTCAATTAAATGGTCTTGAAGCATGGAGATTCGTAATGATGCAAGGTGATGGATGTCAAATACGCTCACAAGTTCTTGACAAAATTCATCTAAGAGATGATTAAGGTAGAATTGGTTGAAGAAGGCTCAATGTAAGCGATGAGCAGCATGGAAAACAGGTCATGAGAGGTCCATGAGAAGAAGAGAGGATGTGTTGAAATAGAAAAAATAAAAAAAAAATGTAATGAAGTCAATTTTTTCATGTAAATGGGCATACCGTTGTGAGACTGTGTATGGCATGTGTACCCGTGGGTAATCACTGGTAAAGTATGGGTTAGACCTAGGTGATAGGGGGATGTCAAGTTAAGAATTACCCTGTGTAAAAAATTTGAGGGGGGTAAGAGCCAAAGTGAGTGGAGCTCACTCACTTGTCAAGGTTGGCTGGATTTAGTCAAGGAACCCCGAGTCATGTTTAAGGGGGGAATGTTAGGTAAATTGACTCAAGGTTAGATTCAATTTTGACCAAGTTAAATAGTGATGGTTTTGAGGCACATGATATTGTGCACCCATGGTTTTTAGCTTATGGTATTACATGTGATGGAGCCAATAAAAGGCTCGGAGGAATTAATTGTAATGTATGCCTGAATGTGAGAAGTGAAGGCTCACTTGGCTGGATTGGCCAGGGTTTTGGCCAAGGCTAATGAAATTTCATTAGGATGGGTTTTTCCCAGAGTTTTGGATTTTTCCCGGATTCATGTTTATGTTTTTTTTTGCCGGTTATTTTTATTAATTCCTCTCGATAAATAAGTTAATATCTCAATTAATTATTTCTTCACTCTGTACCTTTATACCATGCCCTACGTGGAATCCAAGCTTAGGTAGTACTTTTCTATTGGTTTTCATTTATCCGCACTCTAGGTTTTTTTGAAATTTGTTTCTTTTTTTCCACCGGATGTGACCCTTACACCGTCTTTGGTAGGGAATTTCGATGAAGAGGACCTGAGGCAAGTCAATGTCACCCAGGTTTTTGCCACGCATGTTCCCCACGTAATTCGTATGGATCCTTTGGTTTGACTTTGTTGCTTTACATATTTCCTACTTTCCACAACGTTCCAAGAAATGGGTGCTATGTATTCTCTCGTACATTTATAATAAGGTTATTATTGTTTATGCAGGGATCAGAGAAGGTTCAACTCGGTGAGGGTTCTAGATAAGGTAAATATCTCCTTCCTTCTATATTTCTATCAATAATTTTTATTTTCTTTATGCCCAGTTTTGAGTTTTAATCTCGCCTGTGGTTTTTCTTGTGCATGTACTCAAGAGCCTACCTTTTTTTCTTCACCCAGGTTTAAAAGATTATCTGCCTACAAATTTTGGGTTCTCTACATTCATTTCGGTCTCCTGGTGTTATGGCTATCCTTAGAGGTACCACGTTATTCTGGTGTTTTTTTTTTTCATGGTTGTGATACTCGAACTGTTATATTTGAGGGTCTTGTCTTTAGTTTTTAAAATATAATAGACATAAGTAACTAGTTAGTAAACCATGCCTTGAAGCCTACTGCACCCTTTTCGAAGGAGATGTAACTTTTATTAAACACTACACTTATAAATTTACCCTCTTCTATTTGGAGTTTTTGAACTTTTTTGGGAAGATATAAACTATATGCTTACTGTTATAAATTGAACTGTGTTTTGAATGGAAATATTATATTCCTTAGGTTCTCTTGTTTTTCCTCTATGTGCATATAAATTTATCCGTCAAATATTTACTATTATGAATGATTGTTTCTCGTAGTATTGATGTTGCATCAGAATAGAAATATTGTGGTTGTTATTCTTTATGGGTGCATACTTTTCCAGGTTATATAGGGAATCTATTACGATATTTTTAATTCAATGATTCTAACCTAATGCCACATACTCTCTGTATAATTTTGCAACTTTAATCATGAATAAACTATTTTGATACTAAATTTTCCTTTGAACAGTTTGAAGTTCGCTAATGGTTGGAAATGAAATCCCTCAAGGCCTCTATTGTACTCCATGTCTAGGATTCTCTGACCCTAAAATTATTTATATTTTTAGGATTTTCCTTAATACATGAATCTCCAAATTTTATACCACTGGTGGTGCATACTTTATACTATCCTCCTTAGGAATACACCTAAATGGAAACCCTCCAAAATTCCTCCCTTGTTCTACCTTACCATAATTTATTAACTTTAGGCATTGTAAGACATGGACTGATAATGATAATCGAATTACCTATATTATGCTTTCTTCTTTTAGAACTGAGTATTGAATTAAATATTAATTGACCTTTAATCTAATATGAATAACATAATTCTTTCCAATATTTACAATAATTTAAATCTCAAGCTAGTTAGGTCTGAGTTACCTCTCGACAATCAAATCCCGAAAGGGTCTGTCACAATTAAACCTTAATTTTTTGGTGATTAGGACATCCCACTTGGTGCCTAGAATATAAAAGTAACTTAAACACTATTATTCACCCTGCACAGTTTCTAATTTTCATCAAAGCAGGTACTGTGCAAAAATTATAACTTTTATCAGATTCGAAGTTCGATTAAAAATTCATCTATACACATAACCCTTGTGTAGTTATTTATAAATATGTATTAACTCCTTGAAATCACATATAAGCGCATTTAAATTTACATCTAGAATTGGAAGTTATTAGATATAAAATACAATTTATCATCAATATATCATAGTAAATAACTACTGGAGAGAATCATACTAATATCGAAAAAACTATTGTTCCTCCCATCCATGAATTTCTCCTCCAAGTGCTCCCCTGAGCAGAGTCCTTTTTCACGACCAAATTGACAACTCCTTGTCATCCTAGTGAAGGCACTTTTATTCCAACTTTCCCCAGCATAGTTTCCATAACGACGTCCCATTATTCTAGGGTGTTGTTTTCCATAGCCCATGCTTTTGTTTTGTTTGTTTTTCACATTTCTTTTTTTTTTATTCATTAAAGGTTTCTTTTCCACATCGTTGATTTTCCTACCCGTTCCTAGTGTAGTTTCCTCCTCACTTTGGTGTTATTGTATACTTTTATCCAATATAAATTAAATTTAAATTAATTTCTTTCTCCTCAAGCATTTTGTTTCCCAAAGATTTGGGAAACTGTAAAACTTCCATCTTATCCACATGGATTAGAATTTTGGATCTCTTTATACTCTGTCTTTTCCAATTTATTATGCATTTCTTATCACTCAATATTATTAAAATCAAATAATTCTGAGAGCATTATGAATTTTTCATAGGCCCACATAGTATATGTCCTTACTATAATAATTAAAACTTAAAACATAATGAATTGAAAATCTGGGATATTACAACTTGAAACTTTTTTATCTATAAAATGTTTGTCATCTATAATGTCCATATTTTTAGAATCTAAAACATTTTATGGATGAGATTCAATATATTATTTAAATTTGTTATAAATTATTTTCTCATAATTATCGGGGATAGAAATAAGATTTTGAAAACATTCATCGAGAGAAGTCATGTCATCGTAAGGAAATACATAACAAATATGAAATAATATTGCGGATTTTTTTTTTTAATATTAATTAAGTTCTACATTAATATTATTAATTTATTCACATAGTCTATCATAATCATAATAATAAAAAACATACAAAAACACATCTATAAACTGATACAAAGAATGAATAGATGTGGCCAAAACATTTCACACCAAATCTTTACATGTCACCTTCAAATGTAAGAGTGAGAATATTGCACATGAAACCTTTATGAAGGACGTTATGAGAAAAAAAATTGAATAAATTGATAAGTGTGTTCATATGTTGTAATTTTACGCTCACCATAAAATTTATTCTTCAACAAAACATTTACTATATTCAATAGATTGTTGCAAGATATTGGTCTAGATATGAAACTCTAAATACATCTTTCAGAAAGATCCATTAAAAAAGAATAAGTTAATGTGCAAAGCTCCACAAGTCAGCTTGTTGTTCTTCACTCATAGCGCAAAATTAAATATACGTGGAAGAATTACTCCTACAACGAGTGAGTACTGGCCTGATCAGGGTCCCTATTAGACCCCTTTTTGTTTGGTGTGGTTATATACTCTGTGTAATAACGACTTAGTTGCCTATATTAACCTAACTTCAAAATATATACCTAAAAACTAATTAAAAAGAAAACTAATCTCATATAATCATTCTATATACTTGCATGTAAATATGAATAAATAAACTAATTGTTTTGTATGAGTGGATCAACCTGAACAATATTGATAGTAAGGGATAGGGAAATAACTGAAATGCACAACTTAAAAAAAATACTACAAATGTTTCAATTTTTGATAACCCTAACTAGAATGTGTGTCGAGTTAGGCACTTCAATTTTTTTTTTGGCTACTCTTTAAAGATCTTATGACAAACTGATTATATCTTTTATGATTTTTAATTTTTATTTCGATATAATAAAATTAATCTAAATTACAGAAAATATATCTATCTCGATAATGAAAGAAATATTAATCAACTATCTTTTTTAATATTAGAAATGAATGTGGATTCACCTAAAATAAACTAATATAAATATTATTTTATTAAAAAAATTGACAATACAATATACATTACCATTTCAAAGGAAATGACATACATTACCATTTCAAAGGAAATGACAAAAGAACATTTGAACATTCAACGAGTATTGACATAGAGAAATACAATAGAGGAGAACAATGTCAATGTATTTTAAATAATTAAAAAATCATATAGCACTCAAATCACATCATTAAATAAACATCAATTCTTTATTTGTTTTCAAAATTTGAATATAAAATAATGATTATAAAACCAGAGTCTTAAAGCACAACAATTTTCAACTCCCTCGGGACTCCGATTTTAAAAGAAAGATCTCATGATGATATAAGTTCATTATTATTTTTCTTATCCCCCTTCTCTCTTCCATAAAAACTCTATTTATAATCAGAGGGTTCAATTTAAAGCCAAAATAAATTAAAAGTTTGCTTCTTGAAAACTTTATAAAAACTCGTTTCTGATTCCTTGGGATTTGAATAATCTTTTGTTTCTCATCCGCAAGCTCAATCCATGAATCTTAAAGCTCTGTGTGGTAACAATATTCTACAAATTATTCATAAAAGATTCCCAAAATTTATTATTAAAAATATATTTAAAAATAATTCTAGAAAATAATCTAAAATAATCGATGCTAATCACTCAAAGAAAACTTGATTCCTATTAATTAGCAATAAATTCCAAAATCTCAACCAAATCATTTGTTTTTGCTGAGATTTTTATACGTACATAATGTATCGATGAAAATAAAATAACCTAGAAATTTAAATTTGATAAAAAAACATAGCCAATTTTTTGCTGAATTTTTGAGTAGTCTATATTTAAAATTTTTGAAACAATATTTTCAAATTTTCCTATTCGATTTCCTCTTTCCAACGATCTATTCTTGGCATGATTTCATGCCATGTAGCTCAAGATATTCCCTCTGAAACTTGACCTAATGTAATAGGTCATGCGGAATTTCTAGAACAATTTATGTTTTTGTCAAACAATTAACAAAAATCCCACACGCGTGGGAAAAAGCAAATTCTCGTTGTTTATATTCTTTAATGGGCGAAGCCCTTTTTAAGTCGAACAAGAGGTGTTGAGTTATATGTGGAAGGATTATGGAATGTATGTGAGATGGGTATGGAATGGAGGGACATTTTATATATATATAAACCCCAATGTATGAAGTCGGGGGGTTGGGAGGTTGGGATGTTGAATCGTGAGCTAATAATAAAATTATAAAATAGAAAATTAATAATGAATTTGAACTTAAGGAAAAATAATAAAATAAACATATAATAATTAAAAATTAATAAAACAAATACATCAAAAACATAAAACTTCCAATAGTTGCATTTTCTTTTTACCTTGGAGTCCAATTTGACAAATTTTATATTGTTGAAAACTTCTCAATAAAGCTTACAAATGATAAAATAAAAAAACCTAAAATCACTAAAAATAAGAATCCAAATGCAAAGCAGGTCGATATTTCAAAATTTTATATGAGAAACCCTTTATTTTTCTCAAAAATAAAAGGGGGGCTTTCAAGGAACAACACGTGTAAACAATTTAGTTTGAGGACCCATAAAAGGCCATATTTTGTAACATACTACTCTAATACAACTTTTAATAACCCTCATAAATACCCCAAATTACTATTAATTTTGTAAATATTCGTCAAATATCACTTTACTATAATACTTCTTAACAATTGTTTTTCTTTTAATAAGGATTTGATAATTCTATTTTTATCAAAACACAATTTCTTACCCTCTATTGACTATAAATAGTCTATGGGCCTTTGACATATTATGAAATCTTGATATATTATGTATCATATAAGTGGGTAATATCCAAATTTAATCCCTAATTTTATATTTCCTCAAAAAAGACGACACAACTTGTATATTACTTTTCTCGACCAAGATTGTCCACCAAGTATCTTCCAAATTCAACATATAGACTTGTCATCCTAATTACCCATGTTTTCTTGATAAGGTTATTATATGTATTTCTATTTCTTCAACATATAAAAACACATTTCTAGGATTTCATTATAGCTGTCATTTACACATACTGATCTTTACCAACAATGTTCCGTGAGCATTGTTATAGTTTATTGTAACAAGCTAAGGGTTAACTTACATTTTGCTGACATAACTCTATAACACTGTGGAGATTGGTATATCCATAACTTGTGTTTTTTTTCCAAATTAATTTACCTAAATTATATAATAAGCATTGTTTCTCTTATTATATTGCATGCGGTATTATGTTATGGCATGATAATTCACTTGTGATAAAGTTAGGCATACAATTGTGATTCTCCACAAAGTTCTACCAACAAACATGGCATGTTATTCGAGTTGACTACATTTATACGTTTGATCGATTGAACGAATGCTCAAATATTAAATACTATGCGATCAACTATGGAGCAATACTTGGGTTTTATCAAAATTTTGATGACTACTCCACCAATGTCAAGGGTCATTCGTCTCTGTTGTTTTCTCTACCACTACCCTGTTTTTGCAACGATGATTTTTTTAGAGTAATTTTTCTTTTAGAAGTTTTCGCACCATTTGTTGATACAACCAACAAAGTATCAAAGTAGTGATATTTTCACGCCTTCTCTATGTATTTTTCTCTTCCTTTGACTTCATGGCATCCTCTATTAGAGGTAAATGGGTACGAACACCCTTTTCTAAATTTTCTGTTGATTGTAATTTTTGTTTTATCAATTCTAATAGTTTGCAATGTTTCCACTATTTTATTTTCGCGGGTTAGAAAAGGGTTTACCTTTCTTATAGGGGATCTTATTTAATTTCTTACTCTCAGGGTTCTCAAAGGGTTTTCTATGACCAAATTTAAGGTTATGCCTTTTTTGTGAAGGTGCTAAATTGAATAGACACTCATTTTTTTACCCTCCTCTACCACAAGTAAGTCACAATTTTATTTTCTAATTCCTACTACGAAATGATATTATTTTGGTTTGTTAATTATATTTGAAAAAGGGTTTCTTTCTCTTTGATACTCTTGTCTAAATAATTAATTTTTGAAGTCTTCCTCTCCATTTATTTATATATATGTTATTTTCAATAATATTCTCAAATTCTAGGGTTTTTAATTAAAAACACATATTATTTTAGGTTAGTTTAATGTTGAGTTCTCTTATTTTTTTTAAAATAAAATCAGAGTAGTCAATGTTCATGAGGTCTCACAAGAATTTCCTTTTCCTCTTTTTCTTGAATACCAAACTAGGGTTTTACCGATGGTGCTAGACCCATCAACATAAAAGGGATCTCTCTGATATGGGGTCCCAATTAGACCTAACATCATTTGGTGTAGGAGTCTCATCTGGAAATATCGCTCGATTGCCATTAACTTAGATATTTTCAATGGATTACAGAATTAGCATGGGAGAGTAGCACACATGCGATTTTGAGTGATAAATAGATTGTGCATTGTGAACTATTGAACTGTAGATGTATCAAAGTTCTTTCACTAAAACAGAGAGAAAGTGAGCCTCTAAAAGAAAAGTAATAGTACTAATTTTTTGTAGATGCATGCACATAAATGAGGAAGAATTGTTAGACATCATGAAAAATATGTTAAGATTCAACAAGATGATGATCCTAGTGAAAATTAAGCACCTACACAAGGATGGAGCCTCGGGTTATTTTTAGGTGTAAGTCTATTTTTAGAATGGATGAGCAAATTCTATTTATAGCAGAAGTCTATTTATAGATGTTGAGAAAATTCTATTTATAAATGATGTTCTATTTTTAGATGTATGTGTGAAGTCTATTTATAGATGCATGTCGACTATTATTATCCCTTAATAATAGTTGGACAATAAATATTAATCTACTCTCTTGGAGCACTTGAAATCAGTTAACTGAAGTGGTAAACCAATTAGCTGAAAGAATTTTGAGTTCTAAGGTTGGTTGGTGGGACATGCAAATGGAAATAGTTGTAACTGAGTGATTCAAAGTTGTAATAGAGTTGGATATGTAGTTATGTGATTGTAAAGTAGTTTAACTCAGTTAAGTGAGTTAAACTCAGTTGTGCTATTTGTAACTGAAGATACACTAGTGAGAGATCAGTGAATTAAATATTAAATTAATTCAAATGGACTGATCTCACATGCAATTAAATATTTACTACTGTTAACTACATGCATATCAGATCTAGAGGAGACCAGTTGAGAGGTGGGTGAAAGGGACAATTGACTATCATTTGTACTATATTGGATTGCACTCTTGCAAGCCAAACACACATTGGATATGCTCATGAGGATTGTGAAGTCAAGGAGGGTATGATTTCATTAAATTGGTCTTTTTAATCAACTTTGATTGCGCAGTGGAGGTAGGCTCTTATGAGGCATAAATTTGGCTAAGGCATTCGTCAATTTCTACAAGAGAATGTCAGCCGATTGTATATTGTACTGAGAAATATTTGATTAGAATTCTATATGATATTGTTTCATGATACATCATATATACATAATATATGGTAGTGGGGTTTTTAGCTTTATGCTTTCCCCATAGACATATTTTTTATGTGTGAATGATATTTCTTCATGTGTTTACAATTGGCGATCATGTTTTAAATTTCCGCAAGAATTTTGTAGAAGCGATCTTGTACTTAACAGTGGCATATG
The DNA here is from genome assembly GCA_034641835.2 of Pinus albicaulis. Classification (NCBI taxonomy): domain Eukaryota; kingdom Viridiplantae; phylum Streptophyta; class Pinopsida; order Pinales; family Pinaceae; genus Pinus; species Pinus albicaulis. The sequence continues at coordinate 1,799,226,903 of CM076575.1, forward strand.
ATTGTTAGATAAAGATAATCCAGGAAATACATAATTGTATTAAAATTTCTACATGGCATCAGGGAACATAAGATTTTAATTTTGAAGTAGTAGCTGAGTTTATTGGTGGAAGAAATTCGAATTTGCTACAAGAATTTCTTGGTACGACAATTGAGTAAAAATCTAAATGGCTTTCAATGGCTTGAAAATAGAGTATGCACTCGAGGGAAGCTCGAACTACATTGCCTGGAAGGATATTATGGAGGCAGTTCTTAAAGATATTGGCTTTAAGGAATTCATTAACAGTGATGTTCCTAATCCCACTTCAACGGATGATGCAGTACTTGACACATGGCAAAATAAAGTAGCGAAGGCGAGAAGGATTCTATTGGAAGTTGTACGAGACCACATTGCCTGAAGCCTTCATGGGAAAGCCACTCCATATTCTATTTGGAATTATTTAATGGATATTTTCCAAAGTAACAGTGACCATAGGAAATTGGCACTGAAGGATAAACTCAAAAAGGTCAAGATGGAAAAGTGCGACAATATTGCAAAGTATCTCAGAAAGTGTTTCCAATGTCGAGATGAACTGGGGAGTGTGGGAATCACTGTTGTTGATAATTATTTTGTAAGCTTGGCTCTCTTGGCACTTCTTAAGGTTTTTCATAGTTATGTAGACTCTGTCAACGGACGGGAAAAACTATCGGATTGGGAATGACTGTGGTCGAATCTACTGCAGGAGGACTTCAGGCGGAACACCAGAGATGGCTCTTCATTAAAGCATGATGATGAAGATGATTGTGCTTTGGCTGCCAAGGAAAGGAAAGGGAAGGGGAATAAATTCCATTCATAATTCGAATCTAAAGGAAAGAAGATATATTTGTCCAAGGTGAAGTGTTTTCACTGTCATGAACATGGGCATCTCGCCACTAACTCCCCACAGACGAAGAAGAACAATAAGGTTGTTGGAGCTATAGCTAGTGAAGCCCTTGCCTCACAATTTGAACTTTATTTCTCTTTGATCTCATGGTTGTTATCAAGTGAACTAGGATCGGTGTGGTATAGTGGTGCTTCCTTCCATATGATAGCAGATAAGGAGCTTTTCATTGACTTGGACAAGAAAGATCTCCAGATGCATATAGAGATGGACGACGATGGACGATACAGTGCGATCAACATTGGTATAATTACCTTTCAGAAGGAGTCAGGTAATCCATTTCAATTTAAATACGTTATGCATGTTCCAGGTCTGAAGAAAAACTTGGTTTCAGTCGCGATGTTGGACGACAAAAACTATGACGTTGTTTTCATCAATGGAAAAGATTTCCTATGAAATAAAACAATGGTTCAAGCCAAGAGGATATGGATTCAAGTTAACAATCTCTACAAGCTAGAGGTAGAAGGTTGCGCTGCCATGATGGGCAAGGTAGAAAAAATTGTGAGCCGGGATGAGGGCAAATTATGGCACAGGTGATTGGGCCATCTTCATCATGGAGCCTTGAAAGTCATGCAGCAAATATATACTGGACTTCCAATGGGAACACTTTCTCAATTAGATCAGTGCAAGGGTTGCACTATGGGGAAGTATGTAAAGTCCACCTTTCATGAAAACGAGACCGTGCTTTGGTGATTGTGGAGGGAGTCCACATAGATGTGTGTGGACCATTCTCCTTTGCTTCAATATAAAAACACAAGTATTATGTTATTTTTGTTGATTAATTTTCTCGTAAATGTTGGATCTTCTTCATGCAGAAGAAGGATCAAACATTCTCAAAGTTCTGTGAGTTTAAGGCACTGGTGGAGAAAGCGTCGAGGAAGCAAGTGAAGGCTCTACAGAGCGATAATGGTGGAGAATACATTTCCAACGAATTCAAAGACTTCTGTAGCAAAGAAGGAATTCGAAGAGAACTCATAGTGCCTCATAACCCACAAGAAAATTAGGTTGCAGAGAGGAAGAAAAGAACGATCGTGGGTGAAACATGAGTAATGCTACATGATCAGGGCTTACCAATGCATTTGTAGGCAGAAGAATGCAACACTGCGGTTTATGTACAAACCATTGTCATCATTGAGTACTTGGCATGAGTACACCTAGAGAAGCTTTTACTAGTAAGAAACCAGATGTTTCTCACTTTAATATTTTTGGCTCATTTGTTTATGTGCATGTGACCAAGAATGTTAGGAAGAAGATGGAGTCGACTGCTGAAGTAAGGATATTTGTGGGGTACACAAAAACACCTAATAATTATCGTGTGTGTTTTCCTAACAGTAATATGATTATTATGTGACGGGATATAAAATTCGATGAGGGGAAATCCATGCGGTTGTCTCTTGAGAGAGAGCTGGACTTGCATGCAGAGGAGGAACTGTTGGTTCCCAAAGATGAGTCTCTAGATGTGGTCAACATTAGGAGGAGGTTCATCGAGAGGAGGAGTCCACTCACGAAGAGCGAAACATCAGAACGCGCAGAAGGCATACCACAGAAGCTGAGAGGCTGAAACTTGATCCTACACAGAATGTAGGAGTCCCTACTTCACAGCGCAGACAAAGAAAGTCTCCTAACCAATTCATTGGATATGTGGATATCATGAGAAAATGTGTTGTGATGGATCCATCTTCCTTTCAGGATGCAGTGTAGGAGCTCACATGGGTAGATGCAATGGTGGAGGAGTATGACTCCATTGTTAGAAATAGTGCTTGGGAAATTATTGCAAGGCTGGTTGATAAATCAGTGGTAGTTTCGAGATGGATCTACAAGGTAAAGCAAGCTACTAATGGGACTTTTGATAAATACAAGTCAAGATTTATTGCCTGGGGCTTCTCACATATCGAGGGGATTGATTATGAAGAAACCTTTACATCTGTTGCACTGTATTCTTCCATAAGGACCATCCTTGCTCTCTCAGCGCAGATGGGTTGGGACATTCATCAGATGGATGTGAAGGCTACATTACTTAATGAGATCATTGAGGAAGAAGTGAACATTAAGCAGCCTGAAGGATTTTAGATCTTTAGCAGTGAGTCGCATGTGTACAGACTCAAAAGAGTGTTTTATGGGCTGAAGCAAGCACCTTGGTCTTGGTACATGTGGATAGATAGCTATTTCACTGGAATTGTCTTCACCAAGAGTCAGGCGGACGCAAACCTATACGAGGTTGTGGTGGAGGGTAAGGTTTTAATCATTGTTATTTATGTTGATGATTTAATACTAACTGATGATGAGCAACCCATAAACTCATTCAAAGAGGACCTTGGAAAGGATTTTGAGATAAAGGATATGGACCTCCTTCATTATTTCCTTGGGTTGTAAATATGGAAGCGATATGGTGAACTTTTTGTGTCTCAAGCAAAGTATGAAACAAAGATACTCGGTAAGTTTCACATGGAGGCATGCAAACTCATGAATACTCCTCTTCTAGGAAACTAAAGGAAAGAGGACGCTACATCTGGAGAGGTAGTGGATGCTATTATTTATCGACAACTAGTGGGTTTGCTAATGTATTTAGTGAATACAAGACCGGACATATGCTATGCGTTGAACCAGCTTAGTCAACCGATGGTTAAGCCTACCAAGCTCTTTTGGAAGGCAAGCAAGCATGTCCTAAGATACATGAGGGGCACATTTGAGTATGGCTTCTGGTACAGAGAGACAGATGAGGTGAATTTTCATGGCTTCATAGATACAAATTGGGAGGGCAACCCAACAGACAAAAAGAGCACATTAGCATGGATATTCAGTATCAAATCTCTATTTGTTTCTTGGTAGAGCAGGAAGCAAAGACCCGTGGCACTCAGTTCAATGGAAGAGGAATACATGGTAGCAAGTCAAGCTACATGTGAGGCTATCTGAATGAGAAAGATCCTGGTTGGTTTTTTTGGTTCTCATTTAGATCATACAGTGATTCATTGTGATAATCAGAGTTACATCAAACTATTGATTAATCATGTGTTTCATGATAGATCTAAGAATATAGATATCTGGTATCATCATATCAAATATTTTGTGCAGCGAAAGTTCATGTTTCTTCAGTACATTCCTACCTAAGATCAGGATGCATATATTCTGACGAAGGCGCTTACCAGGAGAAAATTCGAATACCATAGAGACAGGATCGGGGTGAAGGATAATCCATTTTTTGTTTAGAGGGAGTGTTGATATTCAACAAGATGATGATCCTAATGAAAATTAAGCACCTACACTAGGATGGAGCCTCGAGCTATTTTTAGGTGTAAGTCTATTTGTAGAACGAATGAGAAAATTCTATTTATAGCGGAAGTTTATTTATAGATTGCATGTCTATTTATAGATGCATGTTGACTATTATTATCCCTTAATAACAGTTGGACAATAAATATTAATCTATTTTCATCGAGGACTTGAAATTAGTTAACTGAAGCGGAAAACCAGTTAGTTGAAGGAAGTTCAAGTTCTAAGGTTGGTTGGTGGGACATGCAAGTGGAATTAGTTGTAACTAAGTGATTCGAAGTTGTAACAAAGTTGGATGTGTAGTTATGTAAGTTGTAAAGTAGTTTAACTCATTTAACTGAGTTAAAATTAGTTGTGCTAGTTGTAACTGAAGATACACTACTGAGAGATCAGTGAATTAAATATTAAATTAATTCACATGGACAGATCTCACATGCAACTAAAGTTTTGCTACTATTAACTACATGCATGTCAGATCCAATGGAGAGGTAGGTGAAAGGGACAGTTGAGTATCAGTCATACTATATTGGATTGCACTCTTGCAATCCAAACACACATTGGATATGCTCATGAGAATTGCATATTCAATGAGGGTATGATTGCATGGAATTGGTCTTTGTAATCAACCTAGATTGCGTAATGGAGGCACGGTGTTGTGAGGCAGAAATTTTGCTAAGGCATTTGTGAATTGTTGCAAGATAGTATGAGACGATTGTATATTGTATTGAGAGCTCTTGGATTAGATTTTTGTATGATATTGTTTTGTGATCCATGATATATACATAATATATGATATTGGGGGTTTTAGATTTATGCTTTCCTGGTAAACATCTATGTTAGGTGTGAATGATCTTTCTTCATGTGTTTGCAATTGGCAACCGTGTTTTAAATTTCAGCAAGAATTTTGTAGAAGAGATTATGTATTTAAAAGTGTCATATAATTGTTAGATCAGTAGAATATAGGCAATACATAATTGTATTAAAATTTCTACAAAATATTTCACATAGATGCAACGATCGTTAAAATCATCACAACAAATTTCCAATAATTTCAACACCAAACTCACCCAAATAGTTCAATTACTTTAGTACATAAGGAGGTAAACATAAAATGTAAACATTACAATAGTAGTCTTAAAATAACCATGGTCCATGTATGAAAATTTATTGGCAAAATGGATTCAAGTACTAAGAAACATTGAACAGATAGATAAGTTTAATGAACATTACTAGTTCCAATATTGGAGCATTAGAGCAACTACCTGCTGCCTAAAAGTACTATCTCTATCTCCTTGATGCCTTTTGGGGGAAGCCAATGTTAAAATTCCTTTGCTTAAGAAATCAGGGCCCTTTTATAACTTTAGGCATGACCTTTCATATCCTCGTGAATCTTGATTTTCACTTATGACTTTTCAACTTCTAATGACCTTTGGACTTCTATATAATTCTTGGACTCCCAAATGAATTTTGAAATTACATATGACTCTTGGAATTATATGTCTTTTTTTCTTCTACACATGGATATTCTCTCTATACATGACTCTTAAACTTCCATGTCTTTTTCTTTACAATAATTACATAATTACAACATCATTATTGTAACAACTCTGCTTAAAATACATGTATAAAATATAAGACCAAGGTCATGGGAGATTTATTCCAAGCTAAATGGTGGGAAAAACATACTAAAGAGGTATCCATTTGGTTTATTGTGGCTAAAGGAAACTGGAAAAGTAAATGGAAAAGGCTTTGGAAATGCATGAGGCATCAATTGGAATTTTATTTATGAAAATAATGCAAAATAGAGAAAAGGAAGGTGAAAGCTCATAAGTTGCATGTGAGATTGAAAGTGAAGGAAAATAATGTAAAATTGAGAAATTATAGGCCTCATTGATAATAAGGATTTTTACGATCAGTTGCTAATACATTTTTCAGTTCTATGGTGGACCTCTCTCTATTCTCTCTCTCTCTCTTATACTCTTAGACACTTAGAGTTTTCTTGTAGAACTCATAGAGGAGTGTTGCATACTTTGGATTTGGACCAAGAAGGAAAATTAAGAGCAGGAAAGCACAAGAGGACATTTTCATCAACAACTACAATGGGTTTTTCTTATAGTACCGAGTTACATGTATGATTTCCTTTCTAGTTTTGGCATGCATGGCATATTCATGTGGTTTATTGGTTATGATATGTCATTGGTGTGGATGATTGCCTCGATTGATAGTGTATTTTTCTAGCATTTCCATTTCCTAGATAGCCATTGTATTATGGGTTTTCACTTTTTATTTTTGGTTGGTTCTCATGTTCCTTTGGCTATAGGTTGAGTTATTAGTTCCTGGAATCCTTAGTTGGAAAAACACTATGGAATCCATATAATAACTTTGATCAAGTTACTAGTCTAGGAATCCTTGTTTGGAAAAACACTTTGCAAGCCATTGTTGGGTTGAGTTACTATTCCTAGAATTCTTGGTTCGAAAAATGATCTGGAAGCACAACACTAGTTGTGAGTTGAGTGACTAGTCCTGGAAATGGGCCAGAACAAATGCTCTAGAGCCATAGATATTTTTGGTAGAGATCGATCTCGTGATGGTTAGTGATGTCTAACTATGAGATAGAATCAGTAGTTGAGGGTTGATGCAGTTTTATGTGGAATATGGCACGAGGGTGATTGGATAAAAAGGTGATTCGGTTCAGCCCAATATATGCTCGGGTGGTACATGGAAGTTCAAGGCTTAGTTTCATTTTGCATATGATAATAAGATATATGTATTTCTTTTATTTTTGGGTTTATGTAATTTCTCAAGTGTTTTTTATGGTTTTTATATCATTTTTATTTCTTTTGGTTATGAGTATGTTTTATGGTAGACTAGATGTATGGTTGTCATCTAGTTTTGATTAATAAATGAGGGAACAATTAATATATGACTTAGTATATGACAATTCATCTATTTAGATAAGGCATCAATGTATCTTATCGATTCTAAGATAAGTATGAGGCTCCTATGCTTAAATATGTGTTTATGACCTGTAGATTACATATTTGTGACATGTTTGATGAAATTCCTATCATGGCTAGTAGGTATAATATCAATTATTTGTATCAATGTTTGCATTATTAGCCTTGTTTTTATGTTATCATTTATTTCTAGAAGTTCCATGGAGTTCTGGGTAGTGGCCTAAGACTTAGCATGAAAAAGTGGCTCATAATCTAGGTTTGTTGGCACAAAACTACCTGGAAAATTCCATAGTCTTTGGAATGCCTTGCTATAGAGGTGACTAGAAAGACTTAGTTGCATGAATGGCCTATAATTGCAGAATTTGAGGGTCCAAATCATGAAATTTTCAATTGGTGTTAGTGGTTGATCACCAAAAAGGGTTGGTTGCCTCCTAAACATTCTATAGCATTTTTAGAAGGTTAGATCAATTGTGTCTTATGAGTTCCACTTCCTCAACCATAAATAGGGATTTGAATCACATAATAGTAGCCTATTGTCACATGTTTACCCCTATAGACCTGTTAACTTGGGTAAATGTGGGAGGAGGGTGTGTTACATGGTGGTGTCATAGCATAGTTCCATTCTCCTTGGGTGATGCCTGGTTTCTGTTCTCCTTGGATGAATGTCTTGTCATGTGTACATGCTAATTCCATATGTATCCTTATTCTTGGGCTCTCTATGCTTGTTGTGTATGCATGATGGTTTTCAGTGTTTATGTGGTGTTATGAAACGAGCTCCAAAAATAGAAGAAAAGAGATATCAACGCCTTAGAAATAAGCCACTTCGAGGGGGAAACCTCAAATACATTAAATAAATGAACAATTCTTGGATGATACAAATTACAAAACCACCTTTCTATATATAGGAGTCCATGGGGCCACAAGGTAATCCTAGCCGACCTAACAATAATAATGTAAGGGCACAATAATAACAATATGGGGGTTAGAGAGGTACAAAAATAACAGTAAGGGGGTTACACTAACAACAATAAGGGACTATACTAGTAATATAGGGAGCTAACATAATCCTCTCCTTCAAAAAAGAGTTCTACTCATCGCTTGAGTAGCTCTAGGTGATTCTGTATAAAATTATCATCCTCCCATGTAGAATCTTCACTCGTTAAGTTCTTCCATTCGATGAGATACTCTGAAATTGATTGATTTCGTAGCTGTCGAGTTCTTGTTTTCGTGACTGCTTCAGGTTACAATATGGTTTTTCCTTCCTCATCAACTTCTGGCAATATTGTTTGAACAATAATTTTGTCCCAGATAACCTTATTTAAGCATGAAACATGGAAAACTGGATGCACTCGCGAAGAAGTAGGAAGCTCCAATTTGTATGCCTTAGTACCAATATTTTGCAACACATTGTGAGGACCATAGTACTTTGGCACTAATTTATTATCCTTCTTAGCTTTCTTGAGGGACATCTATTTGTATCATTCTAGCTATAGAAATACCCATTCTCCTACATCAAAACTTCTCTCATTGCAATGTTTATCTACCTATTGTTTCATTAGATTTTGTGCCAAATTTAAGTTATCCTTTAAGAGTTGGAGAACTTCTTGTTGATACTCGATGTGATCTTCCACTACTTAAACACTAGAATTTTCCCTCAAAGAAGATGTGATGGACGGTGGATGATATCCATAAAGTGCCATAACTGGGGTAATTTTTGCTACAATATGGAAGGAAGTGTTATACCACCACTCAATGAGAGGTAACCACTTGACCCATTGTTCTTGCTTATCAGATACAAAACAACAAAGATATTCTTCCAAACATTTATTCACTATCTCAGTTTGACCATCATATTGAGGATGATAAGATGAGCTCTGAGCTAGTTGAGTACCCAAAAAAGAAAATAATTTCATCCAAAAATTTCCCGTAAATATTGGGTCTATGTCACTTACAATACTATTTGGGTTTCCATGTAGCTTTTTAATTGTTTCCATAAATGCAGTAGAAATTGTACTTTCTTTAAATCAATGAGATAATGCAGAAAAGTGTGCATACTTGGTAACTCTATCAACTATGACCATGATGACACTCTTTCCTTCGGACTTAGGTAAACCTGTGATAAAATCCATTGAAATCTCCTCCCAACATTTACTTGGAATGTATAAAGGTTGTAGAAGACTTGGGGTCTTAATTGTCTCAACTTTATTTTGCTGGAAAACCAAACATTATGCCACAAAATTTTAAATATCATATTTAAGGCCATCCAAAAAAAAATCTTTCTTCACCTTGTGGTAAGTTTTTAAAAATCCCGAGTGTCTTCCTAAACAAGAAGTGTGCAATTCCAAAAGAATATTTTGTTTTAGTTGGGAATTCTTGCAAATCTATAAGCGATCTTTGTACCATAAGGAATCATTTTTGCAAAAAAATGTATCATATGTACTAGGATATTGTTACAACTTTTGAATGAGTGTCCACATTTCTTCGTCCTTCTTCCATTCCTCCCTTTCTTCGGTTATCCAATCTGGTTGGATAATAGAAATGGCACAAAGAAATTCTTCCACCTCTTCATCCTTTCTTGCGAGTGCATATACAACAACATTTAGCTTCCCTTTTTTGTAAATGATTTCAAAGTCATAACCCAATATCTTTGTGACCCATTTTTTTTGGTCTTCTAAAGATATTATTTGTTCCAAGAGGTGTTTAAGACTATAATGATCAATTTTTACCTTCAAGTGTCTTCCCATTAGGTAAGGTCACCATTGCTTTAGTGCATGTAGTATTTCCAACATTTCCTTCTCATAAATAGCCTTTTGAAAATACTTTCCTTTGATTGCATGAATTTGAAAAGAAATGGGTCTTCCTTCTTGCATTAAAAAAGCACCAATTCCATTTCCCGAGGCATCACATTCCATAATAAAGGTTTTTGTGAAGTGTGGCATAGCTAAGAATAGTGATAAGCACATTGCCTATTTAAGATGTTCAAAGGCCTTAGTTGCTTCAGGAGTCCATGAAAATATATCTTTATTCAATAATTTTGTTCAAGGTGCTACTGTTATCCCATAATTATTAACAAACTTGCGATAATACGCTGTTAACCTGAGAAATCCACAAAATTTATTTATGGTTGTGGGGACTTTCCATTCCTTAATGACTTTATTTTTGTTAGGGTGTACCTTAAGACCCTCGGAAGATACAATATGACCTAGATATTCCACCTCTTGTACTCCAAAGAAATATTTGGATGTTTTTTCATATAATTGTTTCTCCTCCAATAGTTTGAGCACCCTATCAACATGTTGAACATGATCCTTCCAAGACCTGTTGTAGATTAGTATATCATAAAAAAATACTAGGACAAATTTTCTAACGAAGGGTTTGAAAATGGAATTCATCAACCCTTTAAATGTATAAGGTGCATTGGTAAGACCAAAAGGCATGACCAAAAATTCATAATGACCCTCATGAGTTTGAAATGATGTTTTCGAAATATCTTCAGTCTTCATTCTAATTTGATGATATCCTGAATGAAGATCCAACTTGGTAAAATAAATTTCTCTATGTAATTCATCCAATAATTCATCAATCACAAGAATGGGAAATTTATCTTTAATAGTGAGCTTATATATCTCCCTATAATCCGGACACATGCACCATGATCCATCCTTCTTATGCACCAATACTAATGGAGCGGAGAAAGAAATTTGACTAGGTTAAATTATACCATCCTCTAACATTTATGCAATCATATGTTCAATTTTTCTCTTTTGGACAAAAGGATATGTGTAAGGTCTGATGTTTGGAGGAACACTTCCTAGAATAAAATGAATAGCATGATCATGATCATTAATAGGTGGGAGTCCTTTGGGAGTTTCAAACCCCTTGGAATGATTGTCCAAGGCTTTTTGGAGATCTAGAGAAATAGATGATTTTGATGTTGGAACTTATAGTGAGCATAATTGTGAAATTATGCAATGTTGTTATTTCTTTAGAAGCTTTGTCGTGACATTAGAGCTTACTATCTTTCCTTGCTTCCCTGCGACACCTCATAATTCAATTTCCTTTCCTTATGAGAAAAAAAAATCAAGAAAAGTTCTTGAAAATTAAAATCTACCGTCCCCAAAGATTGTAACCGTTGTACTCCTCGTGCAATATCAGCAACTCCCATTGGGATGGAAATCATTAGAATATTCAATACATATTCCCCCATGGATAGCTTGATATTATGGTATTTTCTACAGCAATTTATAGTTCCTCCATTTGCAACGATCATGTGACATTTTGGTGCTGGGTATAGGAAACAATTCAATTCCTTGGCTACCTTACAATGAACAAAATTATAGGTACTACCTAAATCAATCAACACTATTACCTTTTTCTTCTTGATGTGTCCTTCTCTCTTGAGAGTTTGAGGAGTGTTAATTCCTGCCAATGCATTACACGATCTGGTCGGACTCATTTATTCTTCTTCTAGGGTTGGTTCCCAGTGTATATCCTCTTCTTTTGAAGTTCCTTGTTAATTTTCCTCCTCCTCTTCACAATCTATGTAAAATAATTTCTTCTCAACACATTTATGATGTTTAGTGTATTTTCTATCACAACTGTAGTGAAGCTCTTTTTCTCTTTTTTCTTCCAATTGTAGTGGTGTAAAACTTGTAGATTGTGGAAGTCTAGGAGTAGAACCACTTCCGTCTTTATAGATGTGAGTGGTAGGCTTCCTTGTCGCTGTAATTTTACGTTCATTTTTTCTTACCAACCTGAATGCCTTCTCCAATGAATCAGGTTCCCAAACGCGAACTTCATGTTGGATGTTATCCTTTAAATTCCCTATGAAGACATCAATCATGTGTTCCTCTAGAATATCAGTTACCCTTATATTCAATTTTTGGAAGTCCTCAATGTGCTCCACCACTAATTCTTTATAGATGTGAGTGGTAGGCTTCCTTGTCGCTGTAATTTTACATTCATTTTTTCTTACCAACCTGAATGATTTCTCCAATGAATCAGGTTCCCAAACGCGAAATTCATGTTGGATGTTATCCATTAAAGTCCCTATGAAGACATCAATCATGTGTTCCTCTAGAATATCAGTTACCCTTATATTAAATTTTTGGAAGTCCTCAATGTGCTCCACCACTAAACCCTTTTGTTTGAGATTTATCAATTGGCTAAAGAAGGTGTTGCTATTTGTATACTCATAATGTGCTATCATTTCCTCTGTAAGAATTGACCAATTGACAATTTGTATTACAAGATCAAAACCATCAATACCATACAAATGTATTTTTTTTCTAAATGTAAAGTTGCAATGCATACCTTTTGTGTGTTTTTCACCTTATTGAGATCAAAATATTGCTCCATATGTAGTATCCATGTTAGAGGATCCTTGAAATCAAACTTCCCCATATCCATCTTTGGAATATGGTGGTTCTTCAATGCAACATTAGAGTTTATGAAATCACGACTAACATTTATTTTGTTCTCATCATGAGTTTCCTCTATTGTCTTTTCACCATTATGATTAATTTCTTGCATCAAATTTGACAAGCCTTCCTTAAAAACTTCCATTTCTTCCTTCAAACCTTCCATTTTTTCTTCCATACCATTCTTCAAACCATCCATCATAGCTTGCATGCTTTTCTTCAAAACATCCATTTTATTTTATTTTTGTCTCTAGGAGACTGAAATTTGGTGCACTTACTCTTCTAATTTTGATATGTCATGTTGCATTTCTTCATCTTCATGAGCCATAGTAGAGCCTTATTAAGGCTTAATGGGTGTTGAATTCTTTTTAGGGGGGATTTTAAAACCCAATACTGATATCTATTCTACAATATTCCCTTCAAATCAATTCAAATTGATTCTTCAAACAAGACTTATGCAATTCAGAAAAAAATAGACACTTTTTTCTTGATCTTGAGGAGCTCGATATTGAAATTGAATTATATCTATGGTTTTGGGTCATCAATATCTGAAATTAGGCCCTGTAGTAGCACTCTGAATATTATTTCGAATGCCATGAGTCTGACCTGATTTGGATTCTTCAAGACAAAGTTATGCCCAATCTCCCACAATGGCCTAATTATGAACTGGTTTAGTAGATCAAACTTGTACGATGTGCCATGTGTCACTGATTCCTCCTTGGGCTCTGAAATTGATACACAGGGAACTATAATCCGTGTAATTGCGGTCACTTTTTACATAATACCAATCTAACGCTTAGAGAGAGAGTTATGACGATCTTCCCAGGGTCACATCTTTGAGATGAAATTCAGGTGCTAGGAAAAATCCTAACTTCCACGGATCATATCTCTGAGCATATTGTGAACCAAGATTGAAATTTGTACAGAAAGTTCCACAGGGTTTCAGCTTCGCTCTTTAAAAATTTCAGCTTCTGAACCTTCGTAGAAAATAACTTATAGCGTGCATGCCACGATGACCTATTTTAGGTGAAATTCGGGAGCCTAAAAAAAACATAAATTCCACAAATCATATCTCTGAAAATACTGTGAACCGAGATCTATAATTTTTACACCACATTTCTCAAGATTTTCGCTTTGTGCTGTAAAAATTTAAGCTTCTGAACCTTTTTAGAAAAAAAAATTATAGCGAAAATTCCACGATGACCTGTTTAGTGAAGTGAAACCCTAGAATCCAAAGCTCTGATACCAAATGTTATGAAACCAACGCCAAAAATGGAAGAAAATAGAGATCAACGCCTTAGAAATAAGCCACATCGAGGGGGAAACCTCCAATAAATTACATAAATGAACAATTCTTGGATGATACAAATGATAAAACCTCATTTCTATATATGGGAGTCCATGGGGCTACAATGTAATCCTAGCCGACCTGGCAATAATAATGTAAGGGCACAATAATAAGAATATGAGGGTTACATGGGTACAACAATAAAAATAAGGGGGTTACACTAACAACAATAAGGAACTATAATAGTAAGACAGGGACCTAACACGTAGTGTTGTTATGGAAAAGTTAATGGTTTTTATTTTTGAATGTGTTTTTTATGAATGCATGTCGGTTGTATATGACTTTGTTATGCATGTCAGCATCTGTGTGTTGTTATGCATGCATTGTCATGGTTATGCCTATGTATGCATGATATATCAAGCATGCATCATCGTGGTCATTATGCAGTTTGTTGCAACATGATCTTGTTGGTATGTCATAATGTTGATATGTTGGCTTAGATGAAGTAAGACGAGCAGATAATTAGGGTGAGTTTACAACACTAGACCTAGGAGAAACAACAAATCACCATACATGTTTGTATTATGGGTATGTTGGATAATTTTTTCTATAAGAATTACAATTATGTATATTTCTATTAGTCTATGCTTTTACGGTTACATGTATGATATATGATAGTTGATCAGTGTGATCACCTGTACATGTGTTATTTAGTTGTGAAGAATAGTAACATGTTGTTATATACATTGTGGTCATATGCATGATTGTTATGGTCATTGAAGCTAAAATATTGATGTTATATGTATCTTGCTAAATTGGATTTTTCTATGCATATAGTTAAGATTATGGAATTCAGGTATCAGTTAATTATTTTGATATTATGTCATACTAATCTAGACCAACTGTACATATGTGATTTTTATGCATGAATAACAATTAGTTATGATATTATGAGGTGAACATGACAGCTAGTTATTGTGTGGATTGCATGACCTTATTTATGTTTGAGTTGATATGTTATGAAGTTATACCATGCTAATCTAGATTGATTGTGTAGACAAGGTAGCCTCCCATGAGATACATTGATGTATGAGTTTCATTATGCATCTATTTGGTTTATCTTACATGGATTTTTATAGGTTGTTTGATTTTCTGATTTAATGGGTAATAAGAGTACGTGTCTTTAATATTTCCTAAATGAATGATTTTGTTTGAAGACAGTTGTACTAACACATATGTGATGAGAAAAATTCTATGTACTTGAGTGAAAGTAGGTGCTAGCCATAGTAATATTATTAATGATTGCTACTTGCTAGTTGTAGTATTATTATTAATGATTGTTAGTTGCTAATTGTACTATTATGATTAATGATTTTTAATTACTAGTTTTATTATATGATTAATGATTTTTAGTTTCTATTTGTAGTATTAAGATTAATGATTGTTATTAGATTATGACATGGCTATTAGTCTTGGTAAAGGTTGATTTCAAGTTATTAGACATGATGACTTCATATTTGGAACATGTGAATTACATGTGTGAATAGCTGCAGAAAAACATATGTGACATTATATGGATATGTGTTATATTCATGAACATGATGTATTTGATAGGTATAACATTTGGTTTCTATTTATGGATAGATTCGTCAAGGAATTGGATTCCGTTAAGAGATGATATATGTATGTATCCAATTACAATGCAACATGCTTGGCACAACAAGTTAAGATAATTGGTATATTGTTATATTTATTTATGAGTTGATAGTTGTGTGTTTATGGTAATGTAAGGGATTTCATGGAAAAGAGACTGCCATGGAATCTTGAAGAAGGCTTGGATCAGGATTCTTTTGGGAACCTCGGGATCGAGTCATAGTGTTTGTTTTTAGTCTTGTCATTTTGGCATTTTTTTTTTTGCACTTGATTTGTAGTTTTTGTTATGTCTAGTGCATGGCCATGCAAATTTGTTTGTGGTTTCATATTTCTATTGGTTTTTCATGTTTTTCTTATTGGTTTCTTCTCTTTCTTTCCATTCATGTTTTGAGGGTCTTGGGAATTTTTTGGGAAAGATGAAAATTCATGGAGTTTGTGAAGAAGTGAATGAAACTTGTAATATATGTGGTGTAAGCTACTGTAAAAAATCTCATACAATGAGGTTGTTGAATAATTGAATATTATTAATTATTATGATATTACATGAAGAATATTCCTGTCATTCTTAATGATAATAAAATTACCAGAATTGATTATTAATTATAGTATTTAGACGAATTTATGTTCTTTTATATAAATAAATTATATTCCGAAGTTGGTATATTTTATTTTTTTTAGAAATAATCAGCAATAGTTTAATAAAAAATATGGGTAAGTGATATTTTGTCCATAAGGAAAAGGAAAATCTACTTTGGGAAAGCATGAATGTGTTAGAAAAATTGTATATGACAGAGAAATGGAACACATAAAATATGCAGAAACACAAACACATAAAACATATAAAACAAGAGAGACACAGATATATGTGGTTCACCCAATTTGGGCTATTTCCACCCCAAACAACCAGTCCTTCAATTACATTATCCACCAAGATGTAGAAACACAACCTATAGAAAATCCATTGTAATATAATATACTCTCTCTCATAGTCCCCCTTTCTGTTTCTCGCTCATAAAATACATAAAATACACAGCCGCAATACAATACCCTCATACAAAATAGGGGGTTTACTTCTAGGGAAAAAAGCCTACATTAAACATAACTTATACAATCATATCATCCACCTAATGAACGACCTAGACTGACTTCGAAATTACAATATTTTACAGGGAAATTTTAAATCTATTTTTAGATTCGGGGGCATTGCTACCGAAACCCGTACCACAGGACCATTGGATCCTAGATCCCCGAGTCGAGGTGTATCATCCCCCTCAAAACCCCACGATGGGGACAAGTCCCCCTCGCATCGCCCCCCCACATGGAGGGGTATACACTCAACTGAAACAAAGGCCTATGAATCAACATGAAAATCATACTCCATGCCCATTAGAATGATTTGTGGAATGATTTTATAATTTATGAAAAATCAAATTTACGGGTGATTTATGGAATTCTTTTAAGATTTAGACAATTTTTTCCATTTTCTTAATTCTATTTATTGTAAACCTATTAAAAAACTACTAGAAATGCAAAAAACATGTATAATCGAGCCAAGAGAGTGGAAAGAAGGATTCTAAGCATGCATTAAGAGATAAGTAAGTATGCTATTTTAAAATTATTGTGTTTTCATATGGTCCATGAAGAAATAAGAATCAAATTTATTTTCTTGTAAATTTGCATATGATGAAGAGCCATAGTTATTTTATTGCAAAAATATCCATGGACTTTCATTCATAGAGGAACAAGTGTTTTGTTCATTTAATTTTTAAAATATTTCCTGTGAATTCAATTCTCAAAATATTATCATGGGTAAATAATTGTGTGAATTGCATGATTTATTGGAAAATAGGGTTCAAATATATCTTCGTATCTCCCAAACAATGATAAATGTGTAAAAATTGAAAGACGTTTTTATAAATGTGCGCGTTCTTGCCAAAAGAATATTTCAAATTTGGAGAATTGTTTTTCAACTTCTTGAAACCCATGTTCAAAGTTGATGACAAAAATATGGAATTATTTAATATTTAAATATGGAAAAATGGGCTACAAAGATTCATTCTGACCTTCCAAAGCGTGAAACCTATGTAAAACCTGAGTGACGATTTTTTTAATGAACCCGTTCCAAACAAAAATCTCTTTTTGTTTTCAAAAAATAGTTTTGATATGTCTGGAAACTATGTTCAAATTTGATGACAAAAACAGGGAATTATTAAATAATTAAATCTGGAAGAATGGGTTGCAAAGATTCATTTGAATCTTCCAAACCGTTAGTGAGTTAGTGAGTTGGCAATTCATTTTAATTTTAATTTCATGCATAATATTTAGTGAGTTGACTAAATTTTGGCAAAAATCATAATTAGTGTGTTAGATTCCTTGGAAAATAAATATTTATTTTTCTACAAAGAAGTATCTGTTGTGTTAGAAATCATTAAAAAGGAGAGAATAGAAAAACATGTCCATGCATCCATTATTTAATTATACCTTTGGAAAGGAAAACTAGTAATCACATGCTTTATTGTGTTCACACCCCTTTGGGAGATTCTTTAGAGAAACACATACAATTGCATGCATTTAAAAGTATAGTTTTGGTATTAGATTTCTAGAGAAAAGGAATGTGTAATCACATAATATTGATTGTGTTAGCCTTCTCTTGGGAAAACTAATATGTAATTGCGTACCTAAATGGATTAGATATGGTATTAGATTCAATTTTGGAGAATATTATGCATAGTTATTTGGCTAGATATTTTGGGTTAGAGGGAAATGGCCCTTTGCATGAATGAAAGAATAAACGGCATGTGTTTGATCCCTTCGAAACTAAATGTGTTTATTTTTCCATGCAAAATTTAGTTAATTTCAATTGACAAGAAATATATGTTTCACATGAAAGAAGAAAAAAAAATTATGTTATTATTTTGGAGATGACAAGTAGTTGCATGCAATAAAATATGACTATTATGTTAATTTTTTATGGAATAGAGCTTGAATTTTTATATATAATGACAATGGTGAATAGCTCTATTATGGAAAATATGTTCTTGGAAAATAACATGCATTCACATGCGTAATTGTATAATCTATTATGCTAATCCCTTTGGAAAATAAAAATTAATAGCAGGCGCAATGAAAATTCCTTCTTTAGATAGTCCTCTTGAAAGCTTGTGATGCATTTTCATGCCCAAGAATATTATCTAGTATGTTATATTTCCTTTGGAAAGAGTATGAAAGTGCATGCAAGATTTCGTTAGCATTTGTTACAAAGATGACGCTTGATAGTTATTTATTTGTTAGTTATGCATGTGAAATGATGTTAAAGAAGCCATTTAATGGAATTTTGTTTATGTTTTATACATGCATACAAATAGTTATTGAAGTTTCAAAAATAAATATTTATTATTAGTTTATTATTATTCTATCTAATCATGATATAAAGTGTGCCAACGACAACAATGGGAGAAAAGGATAGTGACTTTAACAAAGAATTGTTCATGTTTAACATTATGGAAGATAAATATTTGTTACTCCATGCATGTTTAGAAGTTCAAACTAGAAGATGACCCATTGATGGAAACAGTCCAACCACAATGGCAGAGATTGAGAATTCGTTGGTAAATGATATCATAATGATTGTAATAGCTTATAGTTAGTTATGTTGTATTTAATATTATCTTTATATTCAATATTTTATGATAATAGTCAAGGGATGGACTCCCTTATAACCATTGATTGAGGGATGAACACTCTCACAAGCATTTAATAGTAAAGCTAATTTTTTGTTGGTTTTCACACTATGGGGTTTCAATGGTATACCATTTTCTAATGATGTGATTGTTCATTGTGTCATTTTCATGATATTACTATATTTTATAATGTGATGTTTATATTATCATGTTATTTACTAATTGAGTTAAAATGATCATGGAATTGATGCAAAGTTATAGAAATTGAAGTTAATATCCTACAACGAGGACAGTTATTGTTCGTGTAACTCACTATGATTTTATTAAATATATCTCTAGGTAATAATGACGGTTATTCTAACGGTGAGTGAGGGAATACAGAAATTAATTTATAAAGTTACATATTGGTAAATGTTGAAACAATTTCCCAACTCCATGCATTTTACTGTGAGCCTACCGGTGTATGTTATAAATGGTATCAGAGAAAATTTTTGCAACACTCGTGCTTTTTGGGAATCGTTAAGAAAAAATAAGGTAGAGGTATGATGCCAGTGGACACCATCTTAACTATGATACTAATTGAACTTGTAGTAGACTAAAATTAATATGAGATGTAGGATGCATGATTAATGACTGCATTAAAGAGTTTAAAGTGCTAATGTTTCTTTAAAAAATATGCTCACGAAGTTAAAATATGGATGCAGATAAAATACATTTAAAATTTTATTGCATATATGAGAAATTTTGAGAACTCAGTGGTTATAGTGAAGATTAATTACCAGCCTTACATGCATACTATTACAACAATGATTATGGTGCAAAAGAAAAAAGAAAAAGCATGAGTAAAGTTACAATGCACTAGTTATAAATAATGAATCCATGTATCACTTGTTTGATAAGTAAAGAAATTAAAAGTTGGGGTTGAACCTAAAGAGGAAAATGGAATCTTGTTAAAAAAAACATTGAAAGAATCTCTTTAGATGTTAAAATGATCAATGTGCCAAGTTGAATTCATGTAGTGAATTTAAATTCAATGAAGAAATCCTAATAGCATAATGTCGGGTTGTATTTATTCATGTAGAGTTGTAGATGTAAGCTTGCATTCCATGTGGTTGAAAAAAGTGGTAAATAAAATCCAAAGTTTTGTTGTTGTAAAGAATTGCATCGTTGGGAATTTTAGATGTGATTAAACTTAACATCATGGGGTATTCATACCCGAAGGGCATGTAACCGATGCTTTGATTCTAAAAAAAAAAAATTTCATACTCAAATCCATAATTTGGTCAATTTTTTAGATTTCACACTACCTGCACGGATTGGTTGTTGTGTTGTTTTACATAAATTTTACCATTGATGATATTAATAGCAATCATGTTATTTTTTAAATTCTAGTTTTACTATCTATCTAGTATTTTAAACATATTTATGGAAATTTATTGCATTCCCACTAATTGTTTGTTTTAATGTCTCAATGGTTGTAGGTTGCATGTTTGCAAACAGTTTCTTAAACTTCTTCAATGGCTATAGATTAGATGCTTGCAAACTATTTGTTAAAATGAATTTTTGGTTTTAAATTGCATGCTTATAAAAAAATTGATAAAATTCCACTATGGTTGTAGATTTCATTATTGAAAATGATTTTCCCAAATTTTGTTAGTGGTTTTCACTCATATTTTTTGTCCTAGTTTTCAATGGGACTATTATTTGTCTATATTATTGATGGTTGGTAAGGTGATACCTTAAAGAGAGTATGATTCTATGGTATGCAATATATGTTAATTTTTTTTTCTAAGTTGCATGATTGTTTTTATGTTGAAATTTTGAATGTATATGACCTATATGACATAAGAGGAATTGTTGTCAATGAACTTTTACAAAATTATGGGACCCCATTGGAGAGTCAAGAATAGATGAATGGTGTACATAAATATTCCTTTACTTGAATGATAATATTCAAATAGAAAATTATGTAAATTACAATGGATTTTTATACATTGACTATATTAGACATTAAATTATTATTGGATTGAATGGTTATGGAAGCCATGATGAGACTCATTTGATGATGTAATAATGTATGCTATTATGAGTTATTGAATACATTGTTTTGGATATTCAGAAAATAACTCTAGACCTTTATAAGACTTATTTTAATCTTATGTAAATATATTAATGGGCAAGTCCAACTTGATGGACCTTCCCTAAATGTCTCCTAAAAATCCCCAAGAGAAAATAATAAAGAGGAAAATATTAAAATAATGGGAGAAGAAGATTATGTTAATCCCTTAATTTGAGAGAAATACTAACTGGGGTGAAATAAATCATAGGGAAGAGAAAGGTGTGCTTTAATGAAAAATAAAATATTTTTTTTTTGAAAAAACTAGAAGAAAAAAGGCCTCGGAAAAATGTTTGTAGAACTTAAAGGAGGATGCTGCTAAAAATCATCTAGGAAGAAATTTATAAAATAAACCACCAAGGAATTAATGAGGTTGTTGATTCCAGTGGCAAGTAAATCTTAGATTGGTGGCAAACTATTGTAGATAGTTCACAGTTGGTTGGAATATGCTCGATTTCTCAATAATTCTCTGGCATTAACTAAGGCTTGATGAAATTTTGTCTATATTTTTATATTTATTTCGAAACCGTCTAACAATGTTGGATTTATAATATACCATAAGATGCATGTCTCTATTTTTTTTATATTAGTTATAGTTTTTCATCCATGGTCTACTAATTTTTCTAAGTGGAACTTTCAATGAAATAGGTTGTGTTTGTATTTTTGTCTAAGAAAATGAACATGTCAGAAATGAATTATCTAAATGCATGCATAAAGGAAATAAATTGCTAATGCATGTACTTATGATTTAACTTATGATGTAGATGGAAATAGTGAAACGAGAGGAAAAATGGTTGGAGGTAAATTCCATGAGTTTGAATTTGATTTAAATTATTGTGAGAGAGAAAGACAATAATTTAGAAACAACACTAGTGGGAAAAAAATATTCGTGTAAACCCTAAATAATATACAACAAGCACTTTATACAAGTTATTTTTATCATTTTGATGATTAGCAGGCTCGTGTTCTCTGAGTAATTATGGAAGTATTGTCATTAAAGTATTTTTTTCACATTGCATATATAGTTAGTAATTAATGGTAAAATTTAATGTTGTGAAACAAGAGAAGAACACCAATTGCAGTGCTCTCTTAATAGGGGGAGTATGTAATATCTTTGGTAGAAGATATTTTAAAAACTCTCGTAAAATGATGGTTGTTGAATAATTAAATATTATTAATTATTATATTTATATTGCATGAATAATATTTGTGTAATACTTAATGATAAGAATATTCTAAGAATTAATTTTTAATTCTTTCATTTATAAGAATTTATATTCTCCTATATAAATAAATTAGATTTCTAAGTTGGTATATTTTATTATATTTAGAAATAATGGGCAAGTGGTATTTTTTGCATAAGGAAAAATCAAATATACCTTGGAAAAGAATCAGTGATTTATGGATGATTTATGGAGTGATTTTAAAATTTATGAAAAATAATATTTATGGAGCGATTTGTGGGTGATTTAAAAAATGATTTTAATATTTAGAAAATTTACTCCATTTTATTAATTCTATTTATTGTAAGCCTATGGGAAAAATAGGAAAGGAAAAGGACAAGACACATGTAGAATGGAGCCAAGAGAGAGGACGGAAAGACTCTAAGCATGCATTAAGAGATAAGTAAGTATGCTCTTTGAAAATTATTGTGTTTTCATATGCTTCATGAAGAAATCAGAATCAAATTTATTTTCATGAAAATTTGCATATGATGAAGAGTCATGGTAATTTTCTTGAAAAAATCTTCATGAAATTTTGTGCATAGAGGAATAAGCATTTTTTTCACTGAATTTTTAAAATATTTCATGTGAATTTAATTCTTAAAATATTCTCATGGCTAATTAATTGTGAATTGCATGATTTATTGGAAAATAGGGTCCAAATATGTCTTCATATATCCCAAACCATGATTGATGTGAAAGAGGTTTTTGTAAATGTGTTCGATATCGCTAAAAGCCTCTTTCAATGAAAAAATAGTTTTCAACTTCTTGAAACATGTGTTCAAGTTGATGAAAAAACAGGGAATTATTTAATATTCAACTTTTTTAAAATGGGCTGCAAAGATTCATTCGAATCTCCCAAACCATGAAACCTGTGTAAGGCCCAAATGAGGTTTCTTTAAATGAACCTGGTGCAAACAAAAAACTCTTTTGTTTTCAAAAAATAATTTTCATATGTTTGGAAACTATGTTCAAAGTTGATAACAAAAACAGGGAATTATTTAATATTTAAATATAGAACAATGGGCTGCAAATCTTCATTTGAATATTCGTGTAAAAATGGAGAGACAATTTTTTTAATGAACCTGTTTCAAGAAAAAACCTCTTTTTTCTCATAAATTTGTTCCGAGATGTTCCAAAAGTGCATCCAAATTTGATGACTAAAACATGAAAAATAGAGTAAAACAGAGTGCTTCCATTTTTTTTCTGTTGAATAACAATAGTTCTTTATGTACATATATAGATAAGTATTGTGTTAATATTATTGAAAAGAAATAAACTATTCCCATGCATAAAGAAATAACTATTAAGTTTGATATTTCTTAAAAAGAAATAAGTTATTCACATGAATAAAAAAATAGAACAATTATGTTGATAATTCTTGAAAAAGAATTGATTTTTTTCATTTAAGATATTACCAAGGATGTTCTCATCATGCATATGCATTAAAAATTTAAAGAGAAATATCGTACTCTTAAAGATAATATATGCCTATGTGGATAGGAATAATATCTTGTATATTGTATCTACTTGAATGAATACGTGATTTTACATGCACAGGAAGCTTCAGTCGTGTCGAATGAGATAAGTAATTTGTTTTAGAAAGAGTTGACATAAAACCTTTAATACAATAATATTGGTTGTTTTATTTGAGAAGGAAAATGATTTGTATTTCATGCGTAATAGTTAGTGAGTTAGCTAACTTTTGGAAGATAGAATAATTAATGTCTTAGATTCTTTGGAATATATATATATATATATATATATATATATATATATATATATATATGCAAAGAAGTATTTATTGTTTTAGAATTGTCTAAAAAGAAGAGAAGAGAAAAACATGTTCTTGTATCAATTATTGAATTACATATTTGGAGAGGAAAACTAGTAATCACGTGGTTTATTATGTTAATATTCCTTTGAAAAATTCTTTAGAGAAACATAAATAGTTGCATGCATGGAAAAATATAGCGTTGGCATTATATTTATAGAGAAAATGAAGGTGCAATCACATAATATTGATTGTGTTAGCCTTGTTTTGGGAAAGATAATATGTAATTGCACACCTAAAGGGATTAGGTATGGTATTAGTTAGATCTTTTGGGTAAGAGGGAAATGTCCCTTTTCATGCATGAAAGAATAAAATGGCATGAATTTGATCCCTTAGAAAATAAATGTGTTTATTTTCCATGCAAGATTTAGTTAGTTTCAATTGGAAATAAATATATGTTTGAAATGCAAGAAAAAAAAACTTTCATGTTATTCTTTTGGATAGGATAGGTAGTTGTATGTAAGAAACTATAACCATTAAGGTCATTTTGTGTGGAATAAAGCTTGCATTTTTATATATAACAGCCATTATAAATAGCTCTCTTGTGGAATATATGTTTCTAGAAAAGAAAATGCATTTACACACATAAATGTATAATCTATTACGTTAATCCCTTTGGAAAAGAAAACATAGTAGTAGGCACAAGGAAAATTTCTTGTTTCGATAGTTACCTTGAAATCTTGTTATGCATTTGCATGGAAAATAATATTATATAGTATGTTATCTTTCCTTTGTAAAGAATATTAAAGTGCGTGTAATATTATGCTAGCTTTTTTTGGAAATATGATGGCTGATAGTCATTTATTTGTTACCAATGCATGTGAAATGATGTTGAAGAAGGCATTTCATGAAATTTTGGTTTGTGTTTTATACATGCATACAAATAGTTGTTGAAGTGTCACAAACAAATATTGATTATTAGTTTATTAATATTTTATATAATAATGATATTAAGTGTATTGGCGATAAAAATGGGAGGGAAGGATAGTGACTTCAGCAAAGAATTGTTCATGTTTAACATTGTGGAAGAAAAAAATTTGTTATTCCATGCTTGTTTATAAGTTCCAACTGCATGATGACCCATTGATGGAAACATTTGGACCACAATTACATAGATTGAGGATTTTTTTGTAAATGATATCATGATTATTGCAATATCTTATAGCTATTGAAGAGCTTTCCGGATTATCCACAATACTAATGAACATTTGTCAACGTTTTGAATCCCAACATGGATCCATCTTCAGGACATTTGAATGAATGATTGAAAGAAGGGTTTTAGGCCATTAATTGTAAAGAAAAATATAAAAGAGTGAACGAGAATTATTATTTATGTTTAATTTTATTTTATAAATTATTTATTTATTTTTATTTTAATTCAAAAAACATTAAGATAATTTTATTTCTAATTTAATAATTTTATTTCAATTTTGTAATAATTAATTTTAATTAAATAAACTCATTTTAATTTCATTATATATTATGTTTAATAATAATAGTTATTATAATTGGTAAAAACCCTTTATTTAAACTAATAAATAATTAATATTTATAATGTAAGTAAATTAAAATCCTAAAAATATTATAAGATGAGTTAGTTAGGATAGTTAATAATTAATATAATTAGTAGTCAATATATATTATTGTTATAATTAATAAATAATTAAATAAAATAACTATTTACTAATTAATATTAAAAATTATTTATTCAAAAAAAATTAACTAAGTAAATAATTATTTATTTTATTATGTTTTATAGTTACTAATTAAATTAATTTTATTAATTGATTTATTTAATTATTATTTAATTTTGTTAGGATTTATGTTAGGGCTAAATTTTTAATATATCTAATTATTAATAAACTATAAATAATAATAAATATAATCTAACTAAAAAAACTCTAAAATGAGATGGTTAGGATAAATAGAAATCGAAATTATAATCTATAATTGTTATAATTAATAAGAAGAGAAAACCTTAACTAATTAATATAATAGAAATAAACTAATTATTTACTAATTAATATTAAGATTTATTTAAAGAAATAATTATTAATAAAGTAAATAATTATTTATTTCTATTGAATTCTCTAATAATAACTAGTTTAATTAATTATGTTTATTTTATTTAATAAATTTTTATTTTATTTGATATTTGATAGGATCAATATGGGGTCAATTTTAATTTGGAATTTAAGATAGTACATACTAATAATAATTACTAATTAATTAATTTTTATGTTTTAAGCAAATAAAATTGAATTAATGAGGATAATTATTAAAAGCAAATACTTTAATTATTAAAACGACCCTATAATTCAAAATAAAAGAAACAAACCTAAGATCAATACGTGAAACTATACCTGGGAGGAGGGTGTTTTTTATGAACAAAATTGTCGAAGAAGAGGTCACCAACTGTCATTGATTTCACATGGCCCATCCCTATTAAGGTTATAGGGTGTTTTATAATCTCAAGGGCCTATCTCACTTTCCTTATTTGATAGTGCTCCTATCTCAGAATGATCCTTGCATCTTCTAAACACACTTGATTCTGAGCTTTCAAGGAGTCATCTGCAAGGGCTGAGGTACGAGATCTCTCATACTTAATATCAGCTTCGTACTCTTTAAGTAATTTCTGAAGAAAATGCCTAGTTTCCCCAATATAAATTTTCCCGCACGAACAGTCAATTTTGTACACTACTTTAAGTTGCTCAAGGTTTATACTATCTTTGACTAATCGCATTCTCTGTCTAATAGTTCCAGCTACTGAAAATTGCATGAAAATATCATTCCTTCTTAGAACCTTGGCGATTTTATCAGTAAAACCCTTAATGTATAGTATAAAATCCCTACCATCGTTTCCTTCAGGTTCATGGCACTTCTGAGGCAAGATCAAACCTTCAACTCTTTTTAGGGATTTTTTGATATCTCTTTATTTATAACCTATGCCCCTAAATACAGACGACAAGTGATTGATTTCCTCTATAAGTTGTCCATATCAGATATTGTCATGGCTCTAATAATAAGAGTATTAAGGACACCAAAATTTCGAGTTGGATGATGGTAGGACTCAACATGCGAATAGCTATCAGTATGAGTTTTATTTCTAAACACATGATGCCCTAATGTTCCATCATCCTTCTTGGTGACAAGAACATCCAAAAAATGAATGCTTTTTTTTCCTAAACCTCCATAGTAAACTTAATTTCTAAGGAAATTTAATTAAGGTGATTAAAAAGTCTCTCACGATTTTCCTTTCCATGAGTCAACTTTATGTTGGTGTCGTCTACAAATATTTTCCACCAAGCTCATTTGAAGGGATATGAGGCAAAAGCCTCCTTCTCAAAGTGTTCCATGTATAAGTTGGTGACAATAGGAGATAGCGGAGATCCCATTACGACACCTAATTCTTGCTCATAATATTCCCCTTATAAGTTGAAGAAAGTGGAACCTATACAGATTTTCGCAAGCTTGGTTGTTCTTGGATCTGTGACCTCTTTAATGAGCTAAATTACCTCATCTAAAGGAATCTTCATAAATAATGATACCACATCAAAAATTACAAAATTTTCATTTTCCTCCACCCTCTCATCCTTAAGGATCTTAGCAACATATTTCGCCAGCTCATAGGTGGGGGATCCTATGGTATTAAAAATCATTCTAAGGGGGATTCTTGCTTTATGACTCTTAGGTGATCCATAAATTATTGGAATAACATCACACGAAGGTGATTCAAAACGTTGACACATTTTCATTAATACTGTGGATAATCCAGAAAGCTCTTCAATAACTGATAACCACCAGAGCTTAAAAACCAAAACCTTATAGCTAATTATGTTGCATTTAACATTATTTTTCTATGTAATATTTTATGGAAATGCTCAAGGGATGGACTCCCTTATAACCATTAAGAGAGGGGTGAACACCCCCAGGAGTTTTTAATAATAAAATTAAATGTTTGTTGGTTTTCACCCTACAAGGTTTCCAATGTATATTAGTTTCTAATGATGTCATTGTTCATTGTGTCATTTTAATTATGTTAATTTATTTCATGATGTGATGTTTTTATTATCAAGTATGTGATTTACTAATTGAGTTAAAATGATCATGGAATTGATGCCTAGTTATAGGAGGAAATTTAAGCTGATATGCTACAACAAGGAATTTTAATGGTCTTGTAACTCAAAACACTTTTACTAAATATTTCTCTAGGAAGTGATTAAGTTTATTAGAATGCTAAATTAATGAATATAGAAAGTAATTTAGGAAGTTACACATTGGTAAATGTTAAAAAAAAAATCTAACTCCACGCATTTTTCTGTGAGGTTACCGATGTATGTTACGAAACTCAATAGTCAATGTAAGACCTGGATGAAGCCCGATGCATGAGTAAAGGGCAGCGAAAGGCAAGAGGTTAACAACCAGTTCGATTGGTTTGGTGGATTGGTGTAAATGGAAAGTTCTTGGGCAGTAATGATAAAGGTAATAAGGTAAGGTAAAGTGAATGGATTTGGGGTGTGAGATGCCTTAGCTATGTTGGGAACTATTTTTCTCAATGTTGTGCATGTTTTGCATGGATAATGGAAGTTCTCTTAACATTAACCTTCTGATATCTGGTGATGATTTTATTATTATGATTATTCTAATGTCTATATATGTGTATATGTACATACTTATGTTGTTGTTTAACAGGGTTTTGAGGGATCATGATTGTCTTATGTTGATGTCTATATATGTATATACATATATATGCATGTATACCATTGTGTGATAGGGTCATGAGGGATCATATTTGTTTTATGATGATGATTATATGTATACATGTATGTATGTATTTCATTGTCTGACAAGGTAAATAATAATTCTTGTGGAGGAATGATTGCTTATGTAGGTCAATTGCATGAAGAGGTTCCTTGTTTATGAGGAATCAAGTGGGAAGAGTAGCCCTAATAGGTTTATGAGGTTACTATCATGTCGATATGATTTGATATTATGTGATTTCATTATGTATATATTTATTTTATGGAAGGTAATGTTGAAGGATATATCAACGCAATGGAAGTAGTTGGATCCGCACCATGCTGGAACATGCATGAATAGTGGAAAGACACTAGAAGCAAGGTTTTTTGGTAGTGTGAGTGTGTGTTCTATGGATGTGCAATATTATTTTTGTATGTATGATGTACATGTTTCACCTATGATGTTGTGTGCATGTGTTGTTGTGTACCTTTTTTTTATGCAATGATATGTACTAATGTTGTTTTCCACATGATATTTATGCAATTCTATTTACAAATGGTGTTGTGTACATTTTTTTATGTAATGTTATGTTTAGATGGTGTGTGTACATGTTTTTTATGTAATTTTATGTTTATATGTTGTGTGTACATGTTTTTTATGCAGTGTTGTCTACAAATGGTCATGTGCGCATGCTCAATATGCGGTGATGTGTAAATATGGTGTTATGTGGATGTTGGATATGCAGTGTTGTGTACATGTGGTGCTTGTGCATGTTGCATACACAGTTTTGTGTACATATGGAATGGTGTGCATGTTGTATATATGGTGATATGTATATGTGGTGTCGTGTGTATGATTTTACATGTTGGGTTGTGTGCATGTGGTGTCATGTACATGTTGTACATGGGGTGTTGTGTGCACGTGGTGTTGTGTACATGTCGTGCATGTGGTTTTGTGTACATGTGGTGTTATGTACACATTATGTAGGTGGTATTATATACATGTGGTGTTGTGTACACATTGTGCAAATGGTGTAGTGTACATGTGGTGTCCTGTACATGTTCTGCAGGTGGTTTTTTGTATAGGTGGTACATGTGGTATTTTGTGCATATCGTACATGTTGGGTTGTGCACGTGGCATTGTGTGTATGTTGTACATGTTGTTTTGTGTACATGTCGTACTATGTATCTGCATGGCATAGTCGTGGTATCGTGACATGTGTATTTGTTATGTTGTACTCAGTGTATTTATTGTGTTGTGTTGTACACCAGATGTAGGTGTATGTATTCTATTGTTTTGTACAATGGATGCATGTGTATGTGTTGTGCTCTATGTCAGATGTAGGTGTATGTATTGGATCTTAGATGTAGGTGCATGTATTATATGGTGTTCTATGTTGTGCGTTGTTTTATATGTGTCATGCAAAGTATGTGTATGTGTGTGACATTGAGGAGAAGACACTCGGTCTTGTTAGGTGTGGTAACTGATCTGGTGTGCATAAAGAAAATACCAAGGATAAAGGTAGAAACTAAGGATATATTGAACGAGAAGTATTAATATTTTATTTCAGTATTAATTATGCATGTGATCTATGATTCTAGTTTATGATGGTTACATGTGATATACGATTTTCATTATGATGGTTTAATTTTGAGCTAACTGGATCTGATATGTTTATACATGATGATTTGATCAAATACTTAGTTTGAATTTTTGTTATAGGAAGTGAAAAAATTTGAAAATATACCTTATTCACGGGCCACCTATGAGGTATTTTGTGAATTTATTTCAATTTATTTTCGAATCCAATGGAATTTATGTGCTTTGTACAGGAGAGCATGAAAATTCTAGGTTGGGTGGGTGAAATAGACTGCATGAATTAGCAGTAGCAACAAAATGAATTGGAAAAAGTAGAAGTATGTTGATAAATCACTTCAGGAGACGACCATTGTGGGAAAGTCATACACAATGGTGTCCATTGACTTTCATGACCATGCTATGACTGGTTTTATGGTTTTGAGGCAAGAATGTGCCTTTGCTTTTGGACCTTCCCAAATGAGGAAACCTTGCCAAGAAAGGGTTTACCTGAGTGATTGTGCAGTAGAGAAGGTTATGTACACAAAACTTGGATGGTGTGTGACTGTAGGGAAGGTGTGTGAGTACACAGAAGGGGGTGACCAGATTTCCCAAGGGACTTTGTAGCAGAAAGGGGAATTTCGAGAATGCATTTTTTTTTTCATTAGCATTTCTAGATGGAATGATGTGCACATTAGGAGTGTGCCCTCGAAAAATGAGTCAATAACTACTCACTGAAAGGACAACATTAAAGGATTGTAGCGCCATACATTGGATGTTGACTTTGATTTTAGCAGTGGCTTCTAGACTTCCTATAAAGGAAGTCAATCCTGGCACTACTTTTGAAGGTGGAGGTTTGAGCCTCCAGATTCCATTGTTCTTAATACAAGCATTATATCCTTTTATTTTGTGGTTGAGAAAATGTTTATATATATATGTGTATTATTTTCAATATTTTATTTAGTTTGGTTTACAAAGCTCCATAAATATTATGGTTGTTTTTTGGTTGAGAAATTTTTGTTATTATTGTAAATATCATAATTATTTGTGTTATAAAGAATTAATAAACGGTATGATCATTGTGTTTTAAGTAGTATTTTATTGTAAATATTGCAATGAGGTGTGTTATAAAGGTGCATAGGCAATATGTTTTGGTTTTTCACTGGTTTGTTCAGTGTAGTTTTCATTGAACACCGAGGCTGGTGTCCCCCCAAGCTGGAGGGTTCTATAATAAAGTTGGTTAAAAATACATGTAAAAAACATAAGACCAAGGTCATGGGACATGTATTCCAAGTTGAATGTTGCGAAAAAATTCCTATAGGGGTATTCATTTTCTTTATTATGGTTAAAGGAAATTGGAAAAGGAAATGGAAAAGGATTTCAAAAGGAATGAGGCGTTAGTTGGAATTTTATTTATGAAAATAGTGGAAAATATAAAAAAAGGAAGGAGAAAGGTAAGAGGTTGCATTTGAGGAGGAAAATGAAGAAAAATAATGGAAAATTGAATAGATTAGAGGCCTCATTGAACAAAATTCTTCTGAGTATCAATTGGTAAGATTTTTTCAGTTCTATGGTGGAACTGTCTCTATATTCTCTCTCTCTCATACTCTTGGACACTTAGAGTTCTCTTGGAACACTCTTGGAGGGGTGTGGTACACTTAGGATTTGGAGAAAAGATGAAAAGGTAGAGTACAAAAGTGTAAGAGGGCATCAAGGTTAACATCTACAACATGTCTTTCTTTTAGGTACCAAGTTGCATGTAAGATTTCCTTGATATATTTTTCATGCATGGTATGTGCATGTGGTTTCCTGGTAATGATTTGTCATTCACATGGAGGATTTCCTCAATTGAGTGTGTTGTCTCCTAGCCTTTCTGTTTCCTATGTAGCCATGGTGTTGTGGGCTTTTACCATTTTTTTCTAGTTTGTTATCATGTTCCTTTGGTTGTGGGTTTAGATATTACTTCCCAAAATCCTTGGTCCGCCAAATATTTTGGAAGCCTTGTAACAGCTTCATTTGAGTTACTAGTCCTAGAATCCTTGGTTGGACAAATGATTTGGAACACCTTGGTTATTTGAGTTACTATTCCTAGAAGTATTGGTTGGACAAGTGCTCTGGAATTTTGATGGAAGTTGTGGGTTGAGTTAATAGTCCTAGAAGTTAGGTTGGAAAAATTACTC
Organism: Pinus albicaulis; assembly: GCA_034641835.2. Classification (NCBI taxonomy): domain Eukaryota; kingdom Viridiplantae; phylum Streptophyta; class Pinopsida; order Pinales; family Pinaceae; genus Pinus; species Pinus albicaulis. Next base: position 1,799,259,758 of record CM076575.1, read on the forward strand.
TAGAGCCCTTGATAGCATTGGTAGAGGCAAATCTAGTGATAATTATTCATGTATGACCTTGAGGAGTGAATCATTGGTTTAGGTTTCACGTGGTTTGGCCTCTAGAACACTTGGTTTGATTTTGTTTGGTTTGTTCCGTGAGTTCCCACATTCATGCTTGGGCTATGGCATTGGGGTGATTGGATGAAAGAGAGATTTGGTTTAGCCCAATTTATGGTCGAGTGGTGCATGGAATTCACAAACCTGGTTCCCTTTTACATATGTTAATAAGAGCTCTTTCGCTCTTAAATTTTGTTGGTAAAATTACTTGCCACATATGTGGTTTTTATGGTTTCTATACCATTTTTACTTATGTTGGTTATATGTTGGATATGACTATGCTTTATGATAAAGTATATGTATGGAAATCATCATGTTTTAATTAATAAATGAAGGAAAAATGAATATATGACCTAATTTATGATAATTTAACTATTATGATAAGGCATCAATGATTCATATCTATTCTCAGATAATTATGATACCCCTATGCTCAGATCCATGGTTATGACCTGTATATTGCATATTTTTGACATGTTTGACGAAATGCATGCCCTAGCTAGTATGGGTTGAATCAATTTCTTATATCAATGTTTTCATTATTAGCCTTGTTTGAATGTTATCATTCATTTATGGATGTTTTGTGGAGTTCTAGGAAGTGGCCTGAGACCTAGCCATGAAACTGTGTATCACAATATGGGGTCGATGGTACAAAACTACCTAGAAAAGGGTTATATTTCACTAGCATGTCTTTCGACGGGATCAAATGGAAACCATCAGTCTCATGCATGGATTTTCCTGGGAGTGGCTAAGGGTCCATATCAACAAAATTTCAAGTGGTCTCAGGGGTTTATCACCTCAAAGGTTTTTTTGGCTCCTAGAGGTCCTGTAACATGTGGGGAAGGTTAGATTGGTTGTGTCTTATCAGTTCCACTTCCTTAACCGTACATTTGGATTTGAAGCAAATCATGGTAGCCTCTTTTCACATGTTTACCCCAGCCAACTAGTTAACTTGGGAAAATTTTGAGGGAGGAGTGTGTGTTACAATTACCATATCATCATGTTATGTGAACATGCTAAGTCATCAAAATTTATGACTTCGACTCATGGTGGCTCATGACATGTAATTTCTTTGATAGGTGACAAGGTTGGCATATTTTTTCGATGTTGCATGGAACTTCCATGTTATTGGTGTTTTCACCCTCGAAAGCATCTCCGATCGCATGGGATATTTTGGGTTATTTTTATCATTGGGATTTCAATGTGTTATTTGTTATTCATTTCTTCCTTTGAATGCCCTCTTTGTCTCATCTGGTTCATTCATATTTTCCATGTTGTGCTTCAAATACCTACAATTGTAATCACTCATTGAAATAAAACATCAACCTAAAAAATATCTTATTCTAACATATTACATGTAATTTTTTGGTTCATGGCTTAAAAATGTGCTATGAAAGGAAAAGGAAACTTCTGGGTGCAAGGGCCCACTATGAAAGGATCAATGGATAGAGCTTCAAGGCTTCATGATGCGCTCATGTGCTCAATAGGAGAGAGGAACCTCAAAGGCAGTTACAAGGTGTAGTTATGAATGATGAAGGAATAGCATTTGAGATTCAAGTGCATTATTTTCTCAAGGGAAACAAGAAGGGCACAGGGTGCACTACTAAAGGATGAAGGGATGAAGCTTCATGGTTGTGGGCCGCACTCATGCTCTCAATAGATCCAGGAATGGCATAGGGATCATTACTCAATGACAAAGGAAAAATCATTCTTTAGTTGAAGGTGTTATCTTAAGCTTAAGGAGGGCACAGTTCTTCGAGTTGAAGTAGTACTCTTAAGGGGAATATTATATGTTTCTATGTGAAATTTAGAACAAGGAATGGGAATTATCTTAGGAGTTCACTATGTGCCCTTGAACATCACAGGTCACACTGTGGAATAATGAAGGATTTCCCATCAACACTTAAAAGTGAAATTTTGTGCTCCTAGCCTTAACGGGTTAACTTTTACAACAAAAATTATCTATGTATTAAAGATAGGTTAAGCGAAAAACATAGATAGTTTAGACATGGAATCAATTGTGACACATAACAACTCATCAATAAAAATTAGACAATATTGATAAATGATAAACACATAAACATAAAAAATTCATTTTACAAAAATTCCCCAAGTTAAATAAATAAATTGTGTTTGATTGTCACCAAAAGTGTTTTTTTTACAAAATGAAAGGTGTTATAACCATGAAGAGCACCAGAGATATTTTATAAAAAAAGTGGCAACACTTGGGAATGATTAAGAACACTTGGAACATGTGGAATAACACATCATGAAAAAAGTGTATTAGGTGCCTATATTACAAGTGTAGCGCCTTATTGTTGTTATTGCAGCCCCCTTATTGTTATTGTTGTACCCATATAACTCCAATATTTTTATTATTGTTCCCTTACATTATTATTGTTAGGTCTGATAGGATTATATTTTGATCCCATGGACTCTTATATATAGAAGGAGGTTTTGTCATTTGTATCATCGAATAATTGTTCATTTACGGAATGTAAAGGAGGTTTCCCCATAGAAGTGACTTATTTATAATGTGTTGATATCTCTTTTATTCTATTTTTGCACTTGGTTTCATAACATTTGAGATCAGAGCATTGGATTCTAGGGTTTCACTGCTCAAAATAGGTCATCATGGAATTTTCACTATAATCGTATACGAATTTTAGATCTTGGTTTGCAATATGGTCGGAGATATGATCTATGGAAGTTATGGTTTTTTCAGGCTCCCAAATTTCAACTAAGCAGGTTATCATGAAATTTTCACTATATCATCTTGTCTATGAATTTTTAGAAGCGGAAATGTTTACAGAGTTAATCTGAAAGTATGAGGAACATCGTGTAAAAATTTTAGATCTTGGATCCCGATATTTTCGGAGATATTATTTGTGAAATTTAGGGTTTGTGCAAACTCCCGAATTTCATCTCAAAGAGATGACTTTGGTAAAATCATCATAACTATCTCTCTAAGCATCCAATTAGAATTATGTAAACATTTGTCGCAAGTAAACTGACTATAGTTTTCTATATATCAATTTCAGAGTCGAAGGAGGAAACAGTGACACATGGCACACTGTACAAGTTCTCTCTATAGAACTAGTCCATAATTAGGTCATGGTGGGAGATTGGGCATAAATTTTACTTGAATAATACAAATCAGGTCAGACCTATGGAATTCGAAGGAAGATTTATAGGGCTACTATAGGACCAAATTTCAGATAGTGAAGATCCTAAATCACAGAGATAATTCGGTTTCAATATAGAGCTCCCCAAACATAGGAAAAAGGTGTGTATTTATTTTCTAAATTGCATAAGTCTTGTTTGAAGAATCAACTTGAATTGATTCCAACGACATATTGTAGAGTGGATATCAATACTGGGTTCTAAAATTCCCACTAAAAAAATTCAACACCCATTAAGCCTTCAAAAGTCTCTACTATGACTCATGAAGATGAAGAAATGAAACATGACATATCAAAATTAAAAGAGCACGTGCACCAAATTGCGCTCTCGAAAAGAGAAACAAAAAATGAAATTCATATTTTGAAGAAAATCATAGAAGCTAATATGGATGGTTTGAAGAAAGGATTTGAAGCTACGATGGATGGTTTGAAAAATGGTATGGAAGAAAAAATGGAAGGTTTGAAGGAAGGTTTGTCAAAGTTGATACAAGAAACAATTCCTAATGGCAAAAATATAGCAGAGGAAACTCGTGATGAGAGAAAATTAAATGTTAATAGTGATTTCATAAACTCGAATGTTGGATGGAAAACCCACCATTTTCCAAAGATCGATATGAGGAAGTTTGATGGCAAGGATCCTGTAACATGGATACTATAGATGGAGCAATATTTTGATATCAATAATGTGCAAAACAAACAAAAGGTACGCATTTGAACTTTATATTTAGAAAAAGATACATTTGTATGGTATCCATGTCTTTTATCCCATAAAACAATTGTCCCTTGGTCAATTTTTATGGAGGAAATAATAGCACATTATGAGGATACAAAGAGAAACATCTTCTTTAGCCAATTGATAAATCTAAAACAAAAGGGTTCAGTGGTGGAGAAAATTGAGGACTTCCAAAAATAAAATATAAGGGTAGTTGATATTCTAGAGGAACACAGGATTGATGTCTTCATAGGGAATTTAAAGGATAACACCCAACATGAGGTTCGTGTTTGGGAACCTGACTCAATAGAGAAGGAATTCAGGTTGTCAAGAAAAAATGAATGTAAAATTATGATGACAAGGAAGCTTATGTTAGAAAATTATATATTACAGACCAATGCAACACATAGAATATGTGAAAAACACAAGCACACAAAACACATAAAACCAAAGAGACACAGATATACATGTTTCACCCAGTTTGTGCTACATCCACCCCAAACAACCAGTGCTTCCTTTCTATTATCCAACAAAATGAGGAGACACAACCTACAACAGATCCACTGTAATATCCTCTATTCTCTCTCACAGTCTCCCTATCTATTTCTCTCTCTAAGAATACACATACAATACACAGCCACAATACAATATCCTCATACAATCGACAGGTTTCCTTCTAGGGCAAAAAACCATAAACTAAACATAACTTCTACCTTCAGATAATCCACCTAATGAATGGCCCAGACTGACTATAAATTACTATACTTTTACAAGGCAATTTTACATATGTTTTTAGCTTCGGGGGCGTTGCCCCACAAACCAACCCCCCCCCCCCACCCAAGACCCCCCAGGCAGTGTTTAATTATGGGCTACGTTGCCTCCCCATTAAGGTACAGGGGTCCAACACTGTGATACAAAATAAACAAGATAATCATGCTCCACACCAAACAACCTACCACTCACTATAAATATTTTAGTGTTTCTACTCTTATAATTCCACAGCCTACAATGTTGACACCACAAAAATTCGAAGCGAAAAGAACCATTAGGGGAATTTTGAAGTCTAAAATGGGCCTCTTAAGGGAAATTGTAAAATAATAGTGAAATAATAAAATAATATTTGATGTCATCATCAAATTTTAGAGGGAAAAAAAGAAAAAACTACTTTTTCAACTCGTATTTTAAACTTATCTCCCAAAGTCTTGACTCAAATTTCGAGTGAGAGTACTCGTGGGATGCAAAATTTAATTCCTCATACAAGGAGTACCCATTTTCCATACTTTTGATGGACCATTCTATGCATAAAATGAGGATTACATGAAAAACGTGATTATACCCTGCTAAGAGAAAAATGAGAAATAGATGAAAAAACATGATTGTAATCACGTTTTTCATGTATTCCTCATTTTATGCTTAGCAGGGTCCATCAAAAGTATGCAACATGGGTAATCCTTGGATGATGAATTAAATTTTGCATCCAATGAGTATTCTCACTCGAAATTTGAGAAAAAACATTGGGAGATAAGTTGAAAATATGAGTTGAAAAAGTAGTTTTATTATTTTATTATTTTCTAATCTTTTTAACATTTTACTTAAAAAATGGTGAATCATCCCCCATGGTCTAAATCATCATATTGAATCCTATTGGTTATTATAAATTTTATTTTGGTTGTAAAATTTTCTTTAGAGGTCCATTTTAGACCTCAAAGTTCCCCTAATGAAAAGGACTTTGCTACAGTTGTGATAGAAAATACACTAAAGGTCATAAGTGTGCTGAGAATAAATTATTTTACATAGATTTTGAAGAGGAGGAATAAAATGAACTGGAAACTTCAAAAGAAGAGGATATACACCATGAACCAACTCTAGAAGAAGAAGAAATGAGTCTGACCATATCATGTAATGCATTGGCAAGAACTACCACTCCTCAAACTCTCAATATAGAAGGACATATCAAGAAGAAAAGGGTAATAGTATTTATTGATTCGAGTAGTACCCATAATTTTATTCATTGTAACGTAGCCAAGGAATTGAATTGTTTCCTATACGCAGCACCAGAATGTCAAGTGATGGTTTCAAATGGAAAAACTATAAATTGCTCTGGAAAATGCCATAATATCAAGCTAACAATGGGGAAATATGTATTGAATAGTCCAATGTTGTCCATTCCAATGGGAAGTGCTGATGTTGTACTAGGAGTACAATGGTTACAATATTTTGGGATGGTAGCTTTTACTTTTGAAGAACGTTTCTTGAAATTTCTTTCGGATGGAAAGGAAGTTGAATTATGGGGTATCGCAGGGAAGTCCAGAAATATAATAAGCTCTAATTTCATAACAAATCTTCTTAATAAATAAAAAGAAGGCCTAATTGAACAATTATGCTCACTAGAAGTTCCAACATCAAAGTTATCTATTTCTCTATATCTCCAAAAATTCTTCGACAACCATTACAAGATGTTATAAATTTCTTAAGGACTCCCACTTATTTCTGATCATGATCATGCGATTAATTTGGTTCGAGGAACTATTCCTCTAAACATCATGCCTTATAGATATCCTTATGTCAAAAAGAGTGAAATTGAATGTATGATTGCAGGATTGTTAGAGGCTGGTATAATTCAACCTAGTGAAAGTTATTTCTCTGCTCCATAATTATTGGTGCACAAGAAGGATGAATCATAGCGCATGTATTCAGATTATAGGGAACTAAATAGTCTCACTATTAAGGATAAATTTCCCATTCCTATGATTTATGAATTATTGGATGAATTATATGGAGCAATTTATTTTACCAAGTTCGATCTTCATTCAGGATATCATCAAATTCGAATGAAGACTGAATATATTCTGAAAACAACATTTTGAACTCATCAGGGTCATCATGAATTTTTGCTCATGCCTTTTGGCCTTACCAATGCACCTTAAACATTTCAATGGTTGATGAATTCCATTTTCAAACACTTCCTTAGAAAATTTGTTCTAGTACTTTTTGATTATATACTAATCTATAATAGGTCTTGCAAGGATCATGTTCAACATGTTGACAGGGTGCTCAAACTATTGGAGGAGAAAAAATTATATGCAAAAGCATCCAAATTCTTCTTTGGAGTATAAGAGGTAGAATATATGGATCATATTGTATCTCACGAGGGTGTTAAGGTAGACCCTAACAAAATTAAAGCCATTAAGTAATGAAAAGTCCCCACAACTGTAAATAAGTTGCGAGGATTTCTTGGGTTAATAGGGTATTATTTCAATTTTTTTAAGAATTATGGGAGAATAGCAACACCTCTAACAACATTATTGAATAAATATGAATTTTCATGGACTACTGAAGCAACTAAGGCCTTTGAACATCTTAAAGAGGAAATGTTCCTAGCACCGGTCTTAGCTACCCCAAACTTCATAAAAACCTTTATTGTGGAATGTGATGCCTCAAGAAATGGAATTGGTGTTATTTTAATGCAAGAAAGAAGACCCATTTCTTTTGAAAGCCGTCCAATCAAAGGAAATTATTTATAGAAAGCTATTTATGAGAAGGAAATGTTAGCAATACTACATGCACTAAATAAATGGCGACCTTACCTAATGTGAAGACACTTCAAGGTAAAAAATGATCATGATAGTCTTAAATACTATTTGGAACAAATACTATCTTCATAAGAGCAGAAAAAATGGGTCACAAAGATGTTGGGTTATGAATTTGGAATCATCTACAAAAAAGGGAAGCTAAATGTTGTTGCAAATGCACTCTCAAGAAATAATGAAGAGGTGGAAGCATTGCTTTGTGCCATTTTTATTATCCAACCAGATTGGATAACCGAAGCAAGGGGTGAATGGAAGAAGGATGAAGAAGTGTGCACTCTCATTCAAAAATTTTGCCAAGATCCTAGTACATTTGATGCACTTTGTTGGAAAAATGATTCCTTATGGTACAAATATCACTTCGATATTTGTAAAAATTCCTAACTAAAACAAAATATTCTTTTGGAATTGCACACTTCTCCTTTAGGAGGACAATCAAGATTTTTATAAACTTACCATAGGGTGAAGAAAAAAAAAATTGGGATGGCCTTAAATCTAATAATTGAAGGTTTGTGGTGCACTGTTTGGTTTTCCAGCAAAATAAAGTTTAGAAAATTAAGACCCTAGGTCTTCTACAACCTTTATCCATTCCAAGTCAATTTTGGGATGATATTTCAATCGATTGTATCACAGGTTTACCTAAGTCCGAAGGAAAAAGTGTAATCATGGTGGTAGTTGATAGACTTACGAAGTATGCACACTTTTGTACATTATCTCATCCATTTAAAGCAAGTACAGTTGCTACTACATTTATGGAAACAATTCAAAACCTACATGGATACCCAAAGATTATTGTAAGTGACATCGATCCCTTTTTTACATGAAAATTTTCAACGAAATTATTTTGTTGTTTGGGTACTCAACTAGCTCATAGCTCATATTATCATTCTCAATCCAATGGTAAAACTGAGATAGTTAATAAATGTTTGGAAGGATATCTTTTTTTTTTTTTGTATTTGATAATCAAACACAATGGGTCAAGTGGTTTCCTCTCACTGTATCCTGGTATAAAACTTCATTCCATACTACAGAAAAAATGACCCCATTTATGGAACTTTATGGATATCATCCACCATCCATGACATCATATTTAAGAGAAAATTCTAAGGTTAAAGTAATGGAATATCACATTGAGCATCAACAAGAATTTCTCCAACTCTTAAAGGATAACGTAAATTTGGCACAAAATTGAAAAAAAAAACATGCAAATCAACATCGCAGCGAGAGAAGTTTTGATGTAGGAGACTAGGTATTTTTACGGCTACAACCATATAAACAAATTTCCCCCAAGAAAGCTAAGAAGGATAAGAAATTATTGCCAAAGTAATATGGTCCTTACAAGGTGTTGCAAAAGATTGGTACCATGGAATACAAATTGGAGCTTCCTCCTTCTTCGCGAGTGCATCTGGTTTTACATGTTTCATGCTTGAAGAAGGTTATGGGTGAGAAACTTCCAGTTCAAAAAATATTTCCATAACTTGATGAGGAAGGAAAAATAATATTGGAACCTAAAGCAGTCACGGAAACAAGAACTTGATAGTGACGAAATTGATCAATTTGAGATATCTCATCAAGTGGAAGAACTTACCCACTAAAGAGTCTACATGGGAGAATGAAAATTTTATACAGAAGCACCGAGAGCTACTCAAGCGTTCAAGAAAACACTTTTTTGAATGATAGGGGCATGTTAGGTCCCTATATTGCTATGGTAGTCCCTTACTGTTTTTAGTGCATCCCCCTTATTGTTATTTTCGTACCCCTGTAACCCCAATATTTCTATTATTGTTCCCTTACATTATTATTGTTAGGCCGGCTAGGATTATATTGTGACCCCATGGACTCCTATATATAAAAGGATGTTTTTTCATTTGTATCATCCAAGGATTTTTCATTTATGTAATGTAAAAGAGGTTTCCCCCTCTAAGTGGTTTATTTCTAAGGTGTTGATCTTCATTTTCTTCTATTTTGAAGTTGGTTTTATAACAAATTGACACTTGATGGGATGGTCGGGTAGGCTCCAAAATTTTAATGTATTGAAATTTTGGAGGTGATCGTAGTAGTGACAACACTTGGCCACACACTAGATGAACTTTAGCTTCTCTATCGAGGCATAACTTTCAGTTAACTTGTTATCCCTTTAGGAATTATTGGTTCGACAATTAGATTTCCTTGAATTCCCCTTTCGGTGTTGTGGTATACATAACACCTTAAATCCCTTTACTTTATTTTAACAGAGAAAATATATGCCATATCTCAATTGTTTCAATTGAGGAAAGGGTAATATGTGCAAAAATTTTATCATATTTAGAGTATGTGTTTCTTCGTTTGTGTGGCTAAGCTGCCAGGAGGCCTAGAAAGTACCCTTAAAAAGTCACTACAAGACCACAAGCACTGCTTCACTATCGGTGAGCCTAAATAATACCCCAATGAAGTCAGTTTGTTCACCTCCCTGTTCAGGAAGAATTTCTCTTCTTTCAACATTTATTTATTTATTTAATAGGACTATGCTTACACACTTATTATTTTCAACAAATGGAAGAGATATCTCAACTCATTCAGAGAGGAAGGGGTTTCCCCTTCATAGAAGCATGTATATAACCTATGATATTGGTTTTTTTCTATATATTTCCTCTTATACTTTCTCTGCTATATTGGATAATAATCTAAAACAACAAGTAGATTTAACACCAAGCTAAGGAGTTGGGATACTAGAACATATGTGTATCTAATAGGTCCCATCAACAGTCTCCTTTTGGATATATCATATTTTCCGACTAGAATTGGCTCAACCTATGTAATCTTCCCAAAAAAAATAAGAGGAACTAACAGATAGCCAAGTCGGTTGGTTGCCACATTTCCTCTTTACTACACCACAAATACCTTTTAAGCCAGGCGCTCTTCCCACACAACATCTCATTTATGTACAATGACCTAGATATAAAACATGATGGGACATGGCTAGACACAACAAACATGAGAGATTCAGCATATGGTGAAGAAATGAAAATGGTGGAAAAAATGTACAGGAAATGAAGCTTAGAGATACCACAAAAATGAGTGCTTCAAATATCGGTCATTAACGGGAAGAGGGGCAGTCCTCCCGCTTAAGGATTTGAGCTTGAAAGCATTATGCCCAAATTTCTCTTTAATGGTATAGGGGCTTATCCACAAATATTGGAAATTTGTGTGTTTTCTTTTCTCTTCATGGTATTTCTGCCACTTGAATACTAATTCACCCACATAGAAACTATTCACCCCTGCATATTTTTTGTTAAACCAAGTCTTAATATGGTTTTTGTCTATGTAAAATATTTCTTTAGATTTGATCCTTTGTTCTTCAACTTTAATCAAAATATTTATCCTTCTTTGAACTAGAAGGAAATGTCTTCCTTGGTACTCATAGGAGAGTTGCAAGGCTCGGAGATACACGTTTGGAGGTAAGATAATTTCCTTACCATATACTAGAACTTATTGTCATATTTTGAGGGAAGGTTTAGGGGTGACACGGTCAACTCATAATTCATTTATCAAATCATTATGGCAATTCCTTTGCTTTCAAAAAATATTTTTCTTGATTATGTGAATGAGATTTTTTTGTTGAATTTGCTAAACCATTTCCCTAAGAGTGATAATTTGATGCATTCTTTAAAAAAATACCATTTTCTAATGCGAATTCATAAATTTTAAATGAAGATGTTGGAATGCCAAACCTAGTTATAATGTTTTGCTTTACGAATTGGGTGACTTTATTATGCAACCAACTCACAAAATAGAACAAAATATAAATCAACGACTTAAAAATTATCCTCTTCGAGGGGGAAGCCTCCTTTACATTACATAAATGAAAAATTCTTTGATGAATCAAATGAGAAAACCTCCTTTCTATATATAGGAGTCTAATGGGTCACAATATAATCAGAACCTACATAAAAATAATAATGTAACTGCATAATAATAAAAATAGTGGGATTCTATAGAGAACAATGATAACAATATGGGGACTACATGAGCACAAAAATGATAGTAAGGGGGCTACACTAACAATAACAATAAGGGGATACACTAGTATTATAAGGATCTAACATGTCCCTATCCTTCAAAAAAGTGTTGTCCTAAATGCTTGAGTTTTTCTGCATTCTTCGATATAAAATTATCATCCTCCCATGTGGAATATTCAACGGGTAAGTCCTTCCACTTGATCATATACTCTGAAATTAGTAGATTTCATAGTTGTCGAGTTCTTTCTTACTTACTGCTCCAGGTTCGAATATTATTTTTCCTTCCTCGTCAAGTTCTGAAAATATTGTTTGAATTGGGAGCTTGGCACCTATAACCTTATTTAAGCATGAAACATGCAAGACTTCGAGCACTCGAGAAGATGCAAGAAGCTCCAATTTGTATGTCATAGTACTAATCTTTTTCAACATTTTGAAAGGACCATAGTACTTTAGTGCTAATTCATTATCTTTCTAAGCTTGCTTAAGGGAACATTGTTTCTATGGTTGGAGTAGTAAAAATACCTACTTGCATACATCAAAACTTATTTCATTGTGATATTGATCTGCTTATTGTATCATTTGATTTTGTTCCAAAGTGAGGCTATCCTTTAAGAGTGGAAAACTTGTTTTTGATGCTAAATGTGATGTGCCACTACTTGAACCATAGAATTTTCTCTTAAATATGATGTGATGGATGGTGGATGATATCCATAAAGTGCCATAAATGGGGTCATTTTTTCTGTAGTATGGAAGGAATTTTTTTGCTTTATGGGGCCTAAACCCAAGTTCAGATATGGTTGCATGAACAAAAGACACCCACTATTACTGGCCCTTTCAACAATGATCTATTGCGCAGACTGAAGTCTCACCCGAGCCAATATAGGGTGATGATCGAGCAAGGTTTTTTCATCTAGAGGGACAATGGAGTGTGGCTTTGGGGTTTCTCTTCCTTTAAATACTTGACAGAGCTTCGCAGAATAGACCAATTAATTCTATAGTCGTTGTTCAACACTACTATTAAACTAACTTGCAAAGTGTTTAATCTTACTTTAACAAGAATAAAAAAACATAAATAACAATAACGATGGAATTATAGATTATAATCCATAACTTGCATAAATAGTATAAAATATAAGGAAAGAGAATGTATAGACTTAAAACACAGATATGTTTTCAAGAGTCTTTCATTAATTCTCAGATCTTCCCAGTACAATCAGTTCCACCATGCGCACTCAGCTATAGCGATCTACGCACTCAAATGCAGACTTTCTAAGTTCTCCACACACTCAGCTGCAAGATCCTTTTCTCTAACCAAAACCGCGGAACATAGAGTCAAAATAATGTTACATACAATTGGATTATATCATTTCATATCAGGTACATCTTTAATTTATATCCTATACTCCTTATATAGATTTTACATTTACAATACCATCATTGGAAAACCATGGGAGGAGCTCAACGTATACAAAATATTCCCATCCTTTTAAGAAAAAATGGGCTTTGACCCACACCTAAGCCCCTAAGACTATAACTTAACTCCGGGTTGCGTGCTTCACTCCTCAATCTGCAAAGTCTTTCTCACAATCATTCATTCGAGGGGTAGTCTGTTGGGAATTTTTTCATTGATGGCAAAGGAGCGGAGAGCTAGCAGAGGGCATGTATGAATAGGAATCTGAATAAGACTCTGTAATGGCTCATATCCCCTTTATAATAATTCTGTGGTGACCGAATACATAAGCCTGGAAAGTGATAGTAATATAAGCCTATGTGAGTATTGCAAAATGGAAGTGTTATGGCATAACAGAGTATGAGCGCAAGTTGAATATGAAATCGAGAACAAAATCGATGGCATAACAGAGTATGAGCGCAGTTTGAATATGAAAGCGATAACAGAATCGATGGAAAGGCATGGTGCATTTAGGAGTTATCGTTCTCCACCTAATAGTTGTATAGGCCTGTAGAAATGAGTCGTTGGTAATTGCAATATGGACCAAGAAACTGAGTTGAGGAATTTCACATGAAAGAAAGAGTTAATATATATATATAAGTGCGACGGAACCCTGAGGGAAAAGGAGAGGAACCACGAGTACTGTGAACAGTAACACTGGGATTGTCAAACCAACCCCACCCATATCGCACCGCCTTTATACGGTAAGTTTTATTTCCAATTCAAACACGATCAATGCCATAGGTTGACATGTGGCCTTAAGCGGTTTGGAGAGAGCACTCTCATCCTGAGTTAAAATCCCATGCATCCAAGTCACGCGAGATTTGATTGAGGACGTTGGATCATCAGAAGCAGTGCAACGTGCTGTCCGTCGTTGGATGTGGAAGGGTCGTTAGTGCAGGGCCCAATTCTATTTTATATTGATCGAGACTGTTCAAAATACGGTTGCAAGTTTAACCAAGGTATGTCTGATGTGGTTCAGTTTTGTTATAATGCTTCCAAAATTGAAGAAGGCCGTAATATATATATATATCTATATCTATATATATATATATATCTATATCTATATATATATATATATATATATATATATATATATATATATTGATATATTGTAAGGCACATATAATGGTTGAATATGTGAAGTTGGCGCAATATGAATTGTGTGATATATGGGTTAATATATGTACATGCCAAGCGTTGAGTTTGGATTGAACCAGGGTTGAGTTGTAAGATTGAATGTACAAGGTTGACTAGTGAACGTCGAGTCAATGTATGCAAAGGTATTGTCAATGTCCTATATAAGCTCAAACTTTATTGTTATATGGAGAACTGACGAGGGTGATTAGTAGAGCATGGGACCCGTGATCCATAAGATGATATATGTGCCGCATTAATATAGATAAAATTTGAGTGAATGCTATAAGCTTGGTGTATGTAATTAAAAGAACCAGAACCATTTATAGCATTAAGACTAAGGTTTTCTAATGAAGTACATGGCTAAGTCTATGCTAGGAGTGGAAACATTAAACGAACTACGTAGCCCGAGAAGTTATATATATACATAGATATGAGTGCTGGGCTTATGTCCAAGTCCAAGACTTAATATAATGTTGACAGAAGATATTGGGTGTGTAGGGTGGGACACCCCTACATATTATTCCAAGAATCATAACCCAAGTTGGAGGATACACTAAAGCTGAAGCAGAAAGTCTATATATATATATATATATGTAGGTCCCTATGTATGTTGCACCTTATACACAAAGTTTCAAAGCACACACACACACACACACACATATATATATATATATATATATTTATATGGAGCGCTTTATGGATAAGGGACCAAAGGTATAATGCAAAGCATATGTATTATATCTTTTGGCACGAGATCAAAAGAACGAAAGGTTTTTTCGCTTGGTTTTAAAACAAACAAAGTCTCATATTGTGGGACCCTCACCCAATCGCATCAGAGAAAGTTCGCAGTGGAGCATGTTAACAAAATATCGTGATTGCGATGAAGTTCCAGACTCGATGGGCTTATAAACTATGGTTCATATATGTTTGAGTTCCATTAAATAGTGTTTCATCGCATCGGAGAAGGAGTAGGGCATCAGACATGCAAATGAAAGTTGTGATTGTGATTAATCGCAATCGGAAGTATTCGAAAAGTGACCCATCGCATCAGCATATCAAAGTGAACAGTGACTATTTTAAATTGGAAATAGTGATCGCATAACATCTAATCAGAGTGATCACATCACATCGAAGGATAATACAAGCTCGGCAAGTGGGCCCGAAAGGGCATTTTTATGTATTAAAATGATACTTTATTGTTATATTGAACACATCAGTTTATATGTTAAAAACAATTCTTATCATGCCAAGAGTTAAAATTTCATTATATATAAAAAGAGTTGTTACAGATACATAGCAGTTACACCACGTAAGAGAACAGGAGGGCTAGCAAAGCCGAAAGGGACAAAACAATGTCACAGAAAAGACAAGCACAGTAAGAGGCTGAATGGGTGAGCTGGAATTCACATTGTAATCAAATGTAAATGTTTTAACTGATTTATATTGTTTGTGATGCATTAGAAAGTCTTCGGAGGAGAAAAAATATCCCACTGTAGTATTAAAACTAGTACATATAGTTATACTTTCTGAGTGAGCTGGAAAAGAAATGAAAAGGTAGAAGACTAAGAGGTATGGCTATCTGTTTCAAATTCCAAAGAGGAAAAAAAAAAGTCATCAGGAATTCTCTATAAGTTATATCATCTTGATATGCAGAGAGAGGATAGAGAGAGTAAGGATAGAGAATGCAAAGTATAGAAGATTGAGGCAGAGAAGATAAGAAAGAGAGGAGCAGAACGAGATGATACAGAACAGAGCTGATATCTGAGGTAACTGAAAAGATGTTTCTTTTGATAAATTGAGGAATTTGGAGCTTCCCTATCAAGTTGAAGCTTGATAGCTGTCAGTTGTAGCTGACTGAGGTTGGAGCCTTCTGTAGGTTGGTGCCTTTGCATCACAACAATAATAAGATGTGGTTTTCTCCCTTTATGTGTTTCCACTTACATCTGTTGTCTCTATGTGTGTTGCATATATGTTGATATGATCCACTCAATCTGTTTAATTGTTTGCTGCTCTGAAAATAAGATTGATGTCACATTAATTTAATACTTGCTGCAACATTTTAAGATTGTTCACATATTAAGCTGTAAATAACTTTGATGAAAATTTTCAAATCTAATGCATGTGTTAAACTGATTCACCCCCCCCTCTCATTTTAACTAAAGATTCAACATAGTCTGTCCAACAGGCCCCCAACACAAAAATTTGACTCATCCTAAGTCACTCTATCGATGCACCCTTTATCTTCGCCTTGATGTCGCTCAAGGCATCCTTCAGAAGTGTAACTCCTTTAGCACACTTTTTTCAACTTCACAAATTTTGGTCATCAACGTCTCACTAGCTGGCCAAACAAGTTTTTCAGAAATAACCTTTTGTGTTTGGCACAAGCCCTTCAATTGCTTCTCAACAGTCTATAAGAGTTGTCTTGCTTCTGCTTCCCATGGATTTGTCCTGGTTGTGATAATTTTTTCTTTTCTGTGTAGGTCATTGATTTTTCCTACAAAAATTTACCCTCCTAGAGATGGGCATATGACTGTATTGGTGTGAGATTCTTCTCTGTGAGCTTAATTTGGTCCATCTATTCTAACTTCTCGCGAACATCCTACTCAAACCTTTGTACCTATGGGTCCTCCTGCAGTGAGGCCCATACATCCATGACCTCTTCGAATAATACCACACTCTCCTGGATGGTCGATTCAATATGTTCAGTGGTAGCCTTGAGCTCAGCTACGTGTTGCTATTGAACCTATCATGGAGAGGTGGGCTACTATTGCATCTACAGCTGGACTATATTCATGTGCATTTCTAGTTGTGTTGTGTCAACTTCAGCCTTATATTATTTTACTTCCATGGCGAGCTTTGCCAATTTTTCCTCTGGGGCGGATGGAGCCTGAATCTTTAGCTGATATACCTCGCTACAAGACTTCTAGTAGACTTCGTCCAACTTGTGTTTTGGTGTAACCTCCGCATTGCGCTCTTGTGTGACCAACTATTTTTCCTTGATCATCTAATGTACTTCCTGCTTAACATATTAGATAACCAATAGGTCACGCTACTCTCAAATCTATAATTATTCAATCATGCCTTGGCAGAGCTCATGCAATGTCTACAGAGGTAGAGTGAAAAGGTTAAGCCTTGTGTTCTCCTAATGCCCCTCCTGCTTTAGCGACTCCGTAGTATCAAAAAATAATGTCCCCGTAGGGATTGGTACCACGCGGGTATCAGTGGTAATGGCCATTTCATGGTTTTGTGTACTTGCACCTAATCAGGCCTCGCTTGGTTGAGCTAATACTCACCTGAAGCCTGCTCGCTTGACTCACGCTTTCTTTATGCTTTCTTTCTTAATTCACACTCGCTTATACTCTGCTCGTCTGAACCTACAACTACTTGAGGACTTGATGGACTTCTACTATAACCTTCTTATTTAGGTCCTCATTTTTACCCTAAAGATTCTTGGTGAGATGTCGAATAGTGTCTCCTATCTCATCGAGGTCCCCTTCATTGAGAACTATTTCTTTCAGACTAGCAGTCATACCAGAGTTCATTTTCTTCTACGCATTACCACTCCATGACTATCGTCTTTTAGTAATAAAAGGGAAGGGGAGGTCAGTTAGATACATAATTGTATCATCACCGTGATCATTGTCCTCTAAATTTTTTGGAACCTTTCTCATTTTTTTACCACTTAGCTTCTTTTTCAGAATCCTTAGTTGTTACAAAGGAGACGTGCTTAGGCATTTTTTCGGTGTCCTTCCTTCCTATATGCATGTTTTTCTTCATGCCACTTGTTCCTGCCTACTCTTCCTTCAACCTTTAGTGGGCGTAGTTAAAAAATCAATTGGCTAATTTCTTACTATGGCTACAACATCTTCTTCTGTCACTAGTTACGAGAGCTCGTACCAGATCCTAGTAAGGTCCTTCTTCACCGAGATATGTAGATTGTGGAAATATGCTTTTAAGTGTGTGGCGTGTTGATATTCTTTCAAAATAATTGGTCATAGATGAGGCTTTTGGCTGATCACCGTATCCAGAAACATATCAAATCCGACCCAAAATATCTTGTTTGCCATCACCTAGGTCGACTCTTTGCAATGCCACAATGAGGCATACCATGTAGCCTCTCAAAGATCTAGGCCCGTAGAGGAGAAATGAAACTCCTTGGGCTCCTTCCAGACCATCAACGCTATTAAAATAAAGAGCCAAGCATCGTAAAATTGCTTTGTGGAAGTCATCTAAGAATCTGTTAGATAGGTATCCTACCAAATTATATACAACACCCTTATTGTACCTCATAGAAAAAGACACAAATAGCACAGAAAACTCCACTGCATAGCACTTTCGCATGTTTTTCTTTCCAAAATATGTGTGGAAAAGTGCACTGACCTATGAGAGATGTACTTAATAGAGTAGCCCATTCTTCCCTTTTTTAGAATGTAATATTTCTCCATCTGGTCTTCTAGCTTCTTGTCCTGATCCTTATCCACAAAATCTTCTGCAAGATCCAAGTAGGTACAAGGAAATGTTGTTATCTTCCTTATCAACATCACGTCAATAGGGATCCTCTTCCGCAACCATAAGCTTTCATCGTGCACCAGCACCAACAGTTGGAGCACGGAAATTGTATTGATGTTTCTTTGCCCGAAGTGTGGAAAATAGACTAGCATATTTGGGCCAATTTCCAACGGCCAAAATGTCTCTATTACACACATAGGTGTCCCAACGGCCACACTTTGAGGTTGGGAAAAACACCCCTTCCTATACCATCACATATGCAAAACTTCTAATAACCGTCGGTAGAGTGATACTAGATATGACACATGTATTCATTTAGTCAATATGTGAATTGTGTTTTTTATTTTTGCTATTCTGACATCATGTGGATATGTCCTTATTATGACACTAATGCCTTGCCAAAATGTGTTGCAATACCAAGGGCATGTCATTGCACATTTCATTGCACGTCTGGCTCTATTATTTTTCTAGTGACGAAAACCACTGTCGAAAGTGTCATGACAATGGTCACTATTATGACAACTAGAATAACATTGTTGTGATGGTTGGGCCATATTAGAAACGGAAACAAACGTCAAAAGTGACACCATAGTCGTCATTATTCTAACACTGTGCCTTACATTTTGGCAACAGTTGGGCCATACGAGTGACATAAGAAACCATTGGAAGTTCCAGCATAGTCATTGTTGTTCCGACAATGGGCATAACATTTGTGACAATTGGGCCATACCAACGACAGAAAAAAACATTTCTAGTCCGATACTAGTCTTAGCCTTGCAATGTTTGGTTCATACAAGTGGTAGAAGCTACCATTGAAATAGTGACGCGATTCCTAGAAAAAAAATTTGGGGTATAAATAATCCTCAGATGATCATCTTCTTTAAGAAGGAACTCACATTTGGCTTCTGGAATAATAGCACTAGTTGATAAAGGATAAAGGAAGATGTATGACCTCCCA
The DNA here is from genome assembly GCA_034641835.2 of Pinus albicaulis. NCBI lineage: Eukaryota > Viridiplantae > Streptophyta > Pinopsida > Pinales > Pinaceae > Pinus > Pinus albicaulis. The sequence goes on from CM076575.1 coordinate 1,799,279,393, forward strand.
AGTGAGCTATGATGAAAGACAACTATCTAAATTTTATTTTATCCTATCCTAGCTTGCTTGGGAGGTCATCGATGTTCATTTCTCATTTATCAACTATTGGCATCATGCCAGAAGTGAAATTTTAGTTCCTTCCTAAAGTGGATTCTCATCTCAGGCTTACTTTTTCCCCTACGGAGGTATCTCTGGTAATAATTTGGTACCTTTTTTATAAGATCAAGGGCATGTTCATTTAACAAAAATACCTTTTAATAGCCCTTTGTGTGAATTATTTTTAATTTAAAGATTGCAAATGAACTTGTGTTAGTATGAATCTTTCGTCATAAAAGATCACTTTAGCTACGCATAACAAATAGCCCTAACATCGATTATGACTGCCAAATATCTTTAAATTTGCTTCACAAATCCAGATCTAAGCATAAAAGACATTAAGCTGATAAATTAAAATGTGGCTCCATGCATCCAATAGACAAGACAAGAACGATGTATTTGAAATAATTTTTATATTATATTGAAAGGGGGCACCTGAGAGGAAAACAAGAAAGGTGTTTTCCAGTTCTCCTCAATGGGATGGGTTCTTGACAGTCCTCAACACTTTAGATCTAGAATCTCTCTCTCTTGTTGGTGTAGAAAACCCAGACAAACATAGAAATCAATGGGAGCTCACAAGACAAAAATGGAGAAAATGTGACCAAGTGTATAGATCCAGAGTGATCTAATAGGAAACAAAAGGCGACCAATGAATGGGGAAAACCCTTCTATTTATAACAAAATATTAGGGAGATCTAGAAACTTGGTGCATGAATAAAATATTATTAATCAAAGTCTAGAACCACCCTTTAGGAATATTTTATTATATTTGTTGGAGGGAAATGGATTTTTGACTTGGGTCAATTCCTTTATTTATAAATAATAAATAAATAAGTGATTTATCTACTATTTTAAGGAAATGGTGGGAATATAATTAAATAAATAATGATTTATTTAATTATTTATAAATGATTTAGTCAAATTTAACTAGGAATATTATTTAAATAGGATTTAAATAACTTATTCCTAGGAAATAATCAAATAAATAAGGATTTATTTAATTGATTTCCTTGTTTTGGGTTAAATATCACCAAGAAATATAAACAAATATAGATTTGTTTATTATCTCTTTTTGGGGTTTCCTGTTTAGACCACAAACAACTTAATAAAGGTATTTTTACTAAGTTATTTCACATAGTGAAAGCAATTTTACTTAGGGTAAAATTGGTCTTACATGGTATACTTGGTTTCATATAATGATAGTAGGTTAGATGACAAAAAAATGGTGTAACAGATTGTCCCCCAAGATACGAGTGTTAGGATCAAATCGTATGACCGAAGTACGTTGTAAGAACTCAATCACTAGACATTAAGAGGGAAGTCAGAGAGAGAAATGTAAGGTAGTCTAATGTGCTAGAGGACTAGACCCTGAGGAGACGAGACTTACAGGTGCAACAAGTCTTTAGTTTATGAAGTGGTACCTGTGCTAAAGGGGGCGGGGGAGGCATACCTATGCCCACCGAGACAAAGTACAAAAGAATAGTATGTCCAATAAACAAGGAACTGAACTATAAAGTACATGGTGGCATAAATACGAGCCAGAAAAATAGAATAATGAATCTCACATAAATGTTGTGCCTGGAATAGTTTTCAGGACTTATACAATATTATTTTAGTACATGAGATACAAATACAACCCAGATGCCCCCTATACACGGGGAAGGGCTCACAAAATCTTACTGATACATGCAAAATGAAAAGGTGCTGCAAGGGGCTGAGGCCGACATCATCAAATGGACGGAGCTGCATCAAAGGCTGAAATGAAGAAGTCATTCGGGCATGTGGGGGGCTACCTACAAGGCCACCCCCTCATGAGGGTTGAGACATCTCACACATACCCAGGAATCACCAATAGTTGTTGCTGCATCACTGGACCACCAAATATATGGATCGCGATCATGCTGAAAGGAGCTCGAACTAAGGTACACCACCCTCTAGACCTGGCTTCTGGAGTAAATGAGTTGATGTCAATAGAAGGAGGTCTGCCATAGGTGAGGCAATAAGGGATCCCCAACTTAGGCACGAGAGAAAATAGTAGAGTGACTAACAGATGACACTAATGATGATGATGAAATGATAAAAGGTCGAAAGGAGACCCTAAAAACATGAGTACAAAATGGTGTCTGATGATGGAAATCGACACAAACAAGAATAAATATGGAGGCAAAGTAGTGCCCCAAGGAAAAGTGTTGTAAGTGAGGAAATCCAATTTGGAGGAGAGGGGAAGTAAAACATCGTGGACAACATGTGTCCTGGTGAAGTAGTGAATGATGAAAACAAACATATGCTGGCTATCTACAAGAAAATAAAACATGTATTTAGAGCGGGTAATGCTAAGGTAATATCTCTTAAGATAGAGTGTGTTGCGAGGATTAAGAAGGGGGTGGCCTTCAAAGTCCTCTAAAAGATATGCCCCCTTCCCAAGATCTTTACTGATGATGTAAGGACCTAGCCATAATGAGTCAAACATCCCATGACCGACGGTATCGTGGGCCTAGTCGTATACTAGAACAAGGTCACCTTCATGAAAGGTGCGAGGGTGTACTTTTCAGTCATACTGAGATTTGGTGCGCTTTTTGGCCACTTCAAGAGTTTGTAATGCAACACAACGGTCTTTAGAGGCATGCTCAAGCATGATAAGTCATTGTTCTAGGGGTTGGGTATCAGGGAGAAGTTCAACGGCCAAATGAAGGGAAGGAATTTCACACTCGATTGGTAAGACTGCCTCCTCGCCAAAGACAAGGTGGAAAGGAGTGAAACTGGTGGTGGTTTTAACAGAAGTACGATAAGTCCACAAAGTAGGGAAGAGCATAAGATGCCAATTAGTTTTGTGCTTATTCATCGTTCGTTGAAGCATGGTCTTAAGAATTTTGTTGACTGCTTCAACTTGGCCATTCCCTTGGGGGTAATAGGGGGATGAATATTGTTGCTCAAAACCCAATAGAGAGGATAGCTCATGCCAAATCTCATCTTCAAAATGTCATCCATGGTCAAAGACCAATTTTTTTGCAACTCCGAATCAATAAATGATGTGGTTAAAGAAAAAGAGGGTGGCAGTGGCTATCGTATTGTTGAATTTTGTCATAGCTTCGGCCCATTTGGTGAAATATTCAACCACCACGATGATATATTTGTGGTTACCAGCAGATGGAGGTCGACATTCCATGAAGTCGATGGCCCCTTTACAGAAAGGACCAACTGTGACGACGGGATGGAGGGGAGTGGGGGGATTTCATGCCTTAGGGGCGAAATGTTGGCAATTGGAATAGTGTTTGACTGCTTCAACACAATCGCTGAAGAGAGAAGGCCAAAAATACCCAGCGTGCATAATTTTTTTGGTGGTGGCGAGGTCGGACAGGTGGCCGCCACAAGCACCACTATGACATTCATTGAGGACTTGCTCGGCTTCAGCGTGTGTGAGGCAACGACAAAGGACAGTATCGAATCCGCGAAGATAAAGGTCGTCACCGATCAGAAGGTGGCGAGGGGCTTGGTGTCGGATACGTCGTCGAGCATCACGATCAAGATGAAGGGCGAACTTTTGGGTTCACAAGTAATGAAGGATGTCACCATACCTAGAATCGTCGGTGGTGATGGTGAATAAATGTTCATCGGTAAGAGCATCATTAATTGGGGGGTCTTGCATTCCGGTAGGTAAATTATAAATGAGTTTAGCGAGGGCTAAACCTTTCTTGCTTTTTGGGGTGACAAATTCAAGGTCAAATTCTTGGAGGATAACGACCCAACGAGTGTATTTCCCACTGAGGATGTGTCTAATCAAGAGGAAAGCCATGGGGTTGGAATTAGTCACAACCTTGGTGGAACGCATGAGGATATAATGACGCAGTTTTTAGACCGAGAACACGACATCTAGCGCTAATTTCTCTTCATGTGAATAGGACACAGGGGGATCGGCAAGGTTCTTACTGACATAATAGATCACATGTTCAACATCATTATCATCTTCCTGGATAAGGACACTGGCAACCAAATAGGTGGAAACGGAGATGTATAGGATGAAATCCCAGTCAAAGTCAAGAGGATGGATCAACGAAGCGGATGTGAGATAATGCTTGAGGGCATCAAAACACTCTTGAGCATAGGTATCCTAGACAAAGGGGGTGGGAGATCGAAGGAGTCTAAAGAAGCCATGTGCGGTAGTGGCATAGTCAGGCACGAATCGGCGAAGAAAATTAGCTTGACCTTGGAGAATTTGTAGCTGGCGTAAGGTACAAGGTATAGGAAGCTCAAGAATGGCTTGAACCTTTAAAGGATTGAGAGTTATCCCATCTTTAGATACTATGAAGCCGAGGAGATGACCGACAGGGATGCAGAAGACACATTTCAATGGGTTAAGTCAAATATTATACTTGCGACATTGGAGAAAAATGGTACGTAGATCATGGAGGTGCTGCACCCGATGTTTAGAATGGGCAGTGAGGTCGTCTAAATAGGCAAGGATGATATGAGCTAATTCATGGAAACAATAAGACATGGCTCATTGAAAATTGGCCCTGGCGTTTTTAAGGCCAAATGGCATGACTCGGTATGCAAAAGTGTCCCACAGACTAATGAATGCAGTTTTAAGTTGATCAGCATGACAGATAACGATTTGGTTGTATCCGTAGAAACCATCCATAAAGGATAGCATCTCGTGCCCCGAACACTCATCTATGATTTGGTAAATAAATGGTGTGGGGAAGTTGTCTTTGGTACAAGCTTTGTTCAGATCATGAAATTCAGTGCAGACTCGAATAGTGCCTTGTTTTTTGAGGACGGGAATAGGGTTAGACACCCAAGTGGTGTACTCAATGGGATAAATGAAACCAGCTTGCTTGAGCTTATTGATTTCGGCTTTAGCAACTTCACATCTGGAGGGATGAATGGGTCTCAACTTTTGATGGACAAGAGTGGCATCAGGCCATGTGTCGATATGATGTTTGAGAATGGCGGGATCGAGTCTGGGCATTTCTGAATAGGACCAGGCGAAGATATCACAGAATTCTTTGAAAAGTTTAGTGTAGGCTTCGATTTCTTTCGGAGTGCATTGGGCGCTCATGGCAATATGTTCTTCGATTACTGGTTTGAAAAAGATGTCTATTTTGATGGTAGGAGAGATATTGGCCATAATACCTTCTTCGAAAGCGTTAGGTACAGGAATGGGATTTTTAAACCAATCGACCTTATCGGGAATGAAGGCTTTAGATTCGACAGCATATTGGGCATGGATTGATGTGGGAGGAAATATGCATGATGGTGCATATCATCCCATGGAAAATCAGGTTCGGTCATGGCTTCCATGATGTCTTCATCTATCAGGAAGATGGTAAGAGTGGATGGAAGAGGTTGACCTGATGAGGTAGAAATGTGAGGCTCTTGATTGTGATGGGAAGGGCTCACATGCGCGGTGTCATGTGAAGTGACCGGGTAATCAAATGAATTATCAGGCGAAACATTGGGGGAAGGCACTAAAGGGTCGGTTTCTAGGAATCGCAGTGATAAGAAAAGGTAAGAAATGATGGCTAAAGGTTTGGTCATTTCAATATCAGAATGAGAAATATTAATGGGGGTAGACAGGTCACCTGGTGCTAGTGAAGAAGGTCTATGGTTAAGCTTGGCTTTAAATTGGTGGTAGGCGGCTAAAGGTGGGTATAGTGTCCATGGAAATCACACAAATAACAAGGGTGATTGTTGCGTAAGTTTTTAAGTTTCGGGATGGAATCCGGTATGGTGACATAGACCTCAGGGATATCTGATTTCGGAAAATTTTCATTGACCATGGTCTTGAGATGTGGTAATTTAGGACAGGTATGGGTGGCATGACCGAAAACATCACACAAAGCACATTGGATGGTATGCTTTGGAGGCCGAGGAGGGTCAGGGTTTGTCGGGGTAGCCTTGTCCTTTGACGCCCCCCTGCGAGCTTTTCCATGCTTACCCGAAGTGGTTGAAACATGAAGTGGTTCCTGTTGAGGTGACTGAGGTATTGTTGCAGCGGGATAATTCATGGGGATTTTTTGAACTGGAGTCAAATTAATATATGGTTTGGGTTGACCTGGCAGGGTAGAGGCTAGAGGGTCAAGATACCAGATGGGTATACCCAAGGTCAAGTTGGGGAGGGATAGGGTGGCCAAGATAGGGACCAAATAAGCATCAGGAGGGGGAGCAAGGAAAGGTATCTGACCAACAGGGAAATGGCCAGGAGGATAAAGAGTTGCGGGGGGACGGTGCAAAGAAGAAGGTTCAGAAGGAAGAAGGCTGGCTGGCGGGGGCGAAGGGCTAGGAACTGGTTGCGGTTGAGGTTGCTGACTAGCCAAAGTGGGCTCCGTAAAGTTAGCCCAAGATGATTGCATCATGAAAATGTTAGCCAAACTAGGATCAAAGATAGGAGGAGGGGAGGACCTGGAAAATTTCCAAGCAAAGAGGAGTCTTTGTAGACGCCAGGGGAAACACTGGTCAAAGAATCAACAGTTTGCTTATTGGTGATAGTAGAGATGGTGGAATCAAGGGAGGTCTGAGATTTTGGTTCATGGTAAGTCAACTGGTCAATGGTGGAAATATCGCCATTATGAGGGAAAAACATCTTGCGGTGGACTGCGGATGGGACGACAAACATGGCATAGGTGTAACTACACCCCAAAAGAAGGTTGTAGTCAAGAGGGGTGTCGATAACTTCAACGTCAACACAAACAGTCTTACCCGCAAGGGTGATAGGATAGTTATGGAATAGGCCAATGGGATGGGAGGCATGGCCATCCCACGCACGAAGGGTGATTGTGGAAGGGGCCAGCTCAGGAGATCTGAGTTGCTTCCAAACCAAAGAGAACATCACACAGGTGGATTCCCTCTCATTAATGATACACCGAGCGATGTTGGCATTTTGAATTTTGAGTGGGATATGGAAAACAACAGAAGCAAGTAGGGGGGGATGGTCTGACTGATGGGCATAAAAAACAATCAATTGGTCATCGACACAATCTGCAGCGCCCACGGCAGATAGTAGAGCCTTCTTTTGGGAAGGACATGACTGGAGGAGTTCCAGTGTTGAAATGGCTGCAGGAGATTGTGCCAGATCATCTACTATGCTATATGAATGGGCAGCCTGACCAGAGGTAGCATTTCGGTGTAATGGGCCCTTAGGAATCTTGGTGTGAACCTCAGCTTTGGGTGGAGGGATTTGCAAGGGACCATTGGGTGTCGATAGAGGCTCTGTAGGACCTAAAGATGGGGACTCAAAGACAGACGGAACAGAAGGTGTGGAGTACTAACGAGACCGAGTTTGAAGGTTGAGGTCAACGATGAGAGGTTGGTCAGAGGCCATCATGAGAATCTGGTAATTGGAGGAACCATAAGGGGAAGGTTGAGTGGTTACCGGGGCATGAGGTGGTTGAGTGGCCATGAATCCTTGTTGAGGGAAAGGATCGGTAAACACAGTGGGTTGAGAAGTAGCTGGGTTGGGAGGGATAGTAAGGTAGGAATGTTGTCCCCGCACGGTGGCCTGAGACTCCCACATCTGCCACATCTGGGGTAATAGGGGACAATCGTGAGTGTAATGTCTATCGACACCGCAACATGAATAGGGCTTATTGGTGCGAAGCGGCCTTTCCAGTTTGGGCTGAGAGCCCTGTGGCTGGTTGGCAGTGTTAGGATCAATACGTGAAGGATTGAATCCACGATTACCAGAGGTAGATTTATTGCCTTTCCTCTTTCTTTGAGAAGGAAGAGAATTGGTCGAGACCTGTTACGCAAATACTTGCCTTGGAGGGGGTAGTAAGTGCAGCAGCGGGGGTTGAGAAGGCAAGGGAGGGAGAGGTCCAAATGCTGGAGGAGCTAGGACACTAGGCTGTGGGTAAGGATAAGGGTTAGGTTGGGCAACATTGAGGTAATTAGGAGGGTGGGAAAAAGGAGTAGGTATGTCGTATCCTGGATACATGCTACCTGGAGGGGGGAAAGTGCTGGAGGTGTTGGCCCCTCCTGGAGGGAAACCATAGCCCATAATAAGTTGAGCAGAGGTATGTGAAAGAACTCAATGATACCGTCGGCAGAGTGAGATGCCCCAGGGGAGGTAGCACCGCCAGGCTTGGGGAGGTCAGGAAGGACGGTATAAAAATAACCGGATTGAGCATAAATAACGTCATATTTCAAGGCTATTTGGAGGGAGGCTTCTTCGGTTTGAGGGAAATGGGAGGCGACATCTTTGCCAATAGGAGAGAATTAAGGAACCAATCCTTATAGACCCAATCTTCAAAGGGAGGAGCATGACATAAGCTTCTTCTGCACTTCCATTCCTTGACATGAGCAGAAAGGTGGGTTGAAGAGGATTGATGAAAAGAGGTTAGAAGCTCAGTATAGGTGTCGTATCGGAGAGGGAGCTAGAAGTAAGATAAAAAGTCTTGGGAAATGGTCGCAAAAGTGGAATGGGAGGAGGTGGCCTACTCAACATACCATTTAGAAGCTTCACCGGTAAGCGTGTGTTGGAACAATCTAAGACGGATGGAGTCGTCAGTAATGGAATTGGATGAACACCACATATGGAAAGATCGGATATGGTTGGAGGGATCTTCACTAGCAAGGCCTTCAAACTTGGGAATTTCAGAGGGGAGCTTTTTTGGCATAGCAGGCCAACTAACATCATGGCGGATAGGATCGTTGATCAATTTATTGAATTCGGGGAGACTGAGACTAGCCATATAAGGGAGCAACGGGGTAGTCGAGGTAGGTCCCATAGTGGTTCCGCTGGAAACAGACCCAGCAATAGAACTAGGGTTGACACTGGTGCTAGGCCCTGAACTATACATGGTGAAGGTAACAGGGGGAGAACCAGGAGTAGGGGGAGAACCCGAACAATCATAAGAAGAGTCAGAGTGCGAACTCGGGGAGGACTTACTCGATGACGACGGGAAGGAGGAAGTCAACCAACCGGAAACTAAGGGTGAAGGCCAAGAATTCTCTGGGATAAGTGCCTTGGGGGTGCAATGATGACGGGAAGAAGAAAAACTGACAAGGGCAGGGAGGGAAAAAATCAAGTGAGGTCAAGGGCAGAAAGGTGCAGTGTCAATTGATTTTAAAGTCTTTGCCAGGCGGTGTTAACCAGGCTCTTCTTCACTTAGGGTCAGTGTGTGGCTTGTGTTGATTTTAATTTTTTAAACCAAGAAATTTTGAGAGTAAAAGAAAAAATGTGCTGCATAACTGAAAATAAATATGCAAAGAACAGTATATAATGCTGAAATAACAGAAAATTAACAGCTAACAATGCATCGATCTAACCCAAGAAGGCGGGTCTTTCAAAAATAGTCTAAAAAGAGGGAAAAAATCTAGTCGAAACACACGAAAAAGAGGCCAATAGATCTAAGGTCGGGAGGGACAGGGATCTAAAGTATAAATCTACTGGAAAGAGGTGCAGAGAACAGCAAAGAGGCAGAGGCAAGGTTGTTGTAACAAAAGGGGAAATCAGCTAAAGGGAGGAGGGACGAAGAGGTGGCCCTAGAGGTAAACTCAAACAAAACTATATGAGGTGATTTGAAAGGGATAAGAGTTGATCGAAAGGGATCTCAAAAAGAGGTATCAGATCTGAAAATAAGAAGGTTGAATCTCTGAAAATTCAGACGTCTGAAACAGCTAAAACTCGCCCACCAAAAGTGGAGGGTAATAAAGCCCTACGAGGCAATATTCCCACTGATTTGAGTGAGACAGATTAGAAACAGGTCTAAAGGGGCAGAGACGGAGGCTGGAAAACCCTGACAGAAGCTTCAGACAAACCCAGAAAAATTGCTAGAAAATTGCAGAAAAAAGTGCAGGTCGCAAATTCTGACCTTTTTTCAGTCTAGGTCATCGATTTAGGGCAGAAAAGTGCGTCCTCAGGTCTAGGTCATAGTTTTTGGGCCGATAAGTGCGACCTGCAGATCTGGGTCTCTCGGCGGTAGATTTCAGAAAAATTGTCGTCTCAGTTGCGGCTAATGTCTGTCACCTGCGCAATAGGGCCGGAAACACATGGAAGTTAAAAATTTTAATGTTTGAGAGTTTTAGAGGTGAAATAAACCATAAAAATAGGAAAAACAAAAAAGTGAAGAGAAACCCTAGGGTCTAAAATAGCTGGATATGCAGGAATATATAAAACGACAGCGGTCGCAAAAGAAAACCCGTGTGGAGTCGCCAATTGTTAGTATGAATCTTTCTTTGTAAAATATCACTTTAGCTACGCATAACAAATAGCCCTAACATCAATTATGACTGCCAAATATCTTTAAATTTGCTGCACAAATCCAGATCTAAGCATAAAAGACATTAAGCCGATAAAGTAAAATGTGGCTCCATGCATCCAATAGACAAGACAAGAACGATGTATTTGAAAGAATGTTTTATATTATATTGAAAGGGGGCACCTAAGAGGAAAACAAGAAAGGTGTTTTCTGGTTCTCCTCAATGGGCTGGGTTCTTGACAGTCCTCAACACTTCAGATCTAGAATCTTTCTCTCTTGTTGGTGCAGAAAACCCAGACAAACATAGAACTCAATGGGAGCTCACAAGACAAAAATGGAGAAAATGTGACCAAGTGTATAGATCCAGAGTGGTCTAATAGGCAACAAAAGGTGACCAGTGAATGGGGAAAACCCTTCTATTTATAACAAAATATTAGGGCGATCTAGAAACTTGGTGCATGAATAAAATATTATTAATCAAATTCTAGAACCACCCTTTAGGAATATTTTATTATATTTGTTGGAGGGAAAAGGATTTTTGACTTGGGTCAATTCCTTTATTTATAAATAATAAATAAATAGGTAATTTATTTACTATTTTAAGGAAATGGTGGGAATTTAATTAAATAAATAATGATTTATTTAATTATTTATAAATGATTTAGTCAAATTTAACTAGGAATATTATTTAAATAGGATTTAAATAACTTATTCCTAGGAAATAATCAAATAAATAAGGATTTATTTAATTGAGTGCCTTGTTTTGGGTTAAATATGACCAGGAAATATAAACAAATATAGATTTGTTTATTATTTCTTTTTGGGGTTTCTTGTTGAGACCATAAACAACTTAATAAAGGTGTTTTTACTAAGTTATTTCACATAGTGAAAGCAATTTTACTTACGGTAAAATTTGTCTTACATGGTGTACTTGGGTTCATCTAATGATAGTAGGTTAGATGACCAAAAAATGGTGTAACACCTTGAAAAAATTAGGGGTAGCATTTCTTCACACTACAACTTTTATATGAATTTTTTTTCATTGGCAAAGGGTTGTCAATCCTAAGTTAGAACATTATGAAAGTGAAACTCATTTTTAATATTATCACCTTCAAACTCAACTAACTAATGCACATGATCAAAACTCTATATCAACCGATATTTGAATCTAAATCAATATCATTGAAATGACCCATCTTAACCAGGTAATACACATGATCAAAACTCTATATCAAATGAGATTTAAATACAATTCTATGTCATGGAAATGCCGCATGTCAACCATTAGAAATATTTATATTCCCTCAAATATAAATAAGAATTGAAACTTTCCATTTTCGAGAAAACATGTACCAATTTCGTGAAATAGTATATAATATACGTTAATCATTAACAATAAATCATAAAATCTAAATGTATACAATATCCTAACATGGGAAACATAGACACCATATAGTACCCACAAAAAAAGGTCACTACAACGTACGAATTGTATCTGAAGCACATTTAGGTTAGAAGAAACAATAGACACACAATTTAAATACCCAATAAAATGCTATTATATCCATTTAAATTTCATAAAATAAGTGCCTTGATAGTACAAGGACCATTCTTATCTCACCCGTTGAAGGGGTTCCATCATCTCGTATGGTTGTTGACTATATTTGGACCAATCACTTATTGTATTTGGGAATATTGGGTGTTGTTATGAAATGAGATCCAAAAATAGAAAAAAAGAGAGATCAACGCCTTAGAAACCAGCCACTTCGAGAGAAAAACCTCCAATACATTACATAAATGAACAATTCTTGGATGATACAAATGACCAAAATATCCTTCTATATATAAGAGTCCATGAGCCCACAATATAATCTTAGAAAACCTAACAGTAACAATGTAAGGGCACAATAATAAAAATATCGGGGTTAGGGGTACAACAATAACAATAAGGGGGCTACACTAATAATAATAAGGGACTAAACTAGTAAAATAGGAACCTAACATGCCCCTCTCCTTCAAAAAAGTGTTGTCCTCGACGCTTGAGTAGCTTTTGGTGCTTCAGTATAGAATTCTCATCCTCCCATGTAGAATCTTCAGTGGGTAAGTTCGTCCACTTGATGAGATACTCTAAAATTGATTGATTTCGTAGTTGTCGAGTTCTTGTTTCCGTGACCGCTTCAAGTTCCAATATGATCTTTCCTTCCTCGTCATGTTTTGGAAATATTGTTTGAACTGGAATATTTTCACCAATAACTTTCTTTAAGCATGAAACATGGAAAACTAGATGCACTCGTGAAGAAGCAGGAAGCTCCAATTTGTATGCCATAGTACCAATATTTTGCAACACCTTGTAAGGACCATATTACTTTGGTGATAATTTATTATCCTTCTTATCTTGCTTGAGGGAAATTTTTTTGTATGGTTGTAGCCGTAAAAATACCCAGTCTCCTACATCAAAACGTCTCTCGTTGCAATGTTGATATACCTATTGTTTCATGCGATTTTGTGTCAAATTTAGGTTATCCTTTAAGATTTGGAGAGCTTCTTGTTGATGCTCGATATGATCTTCCATTGCTTGAACCTTATAATTTTCTCTTAAAGATGATGTGATGGAAAGTGGATGATATCCATATAGTTCCATAAATGGGGTCATTTTTTCTACAGTATGGAAGGAATTGTTATACCACCATCCAGCGAAAGGTAACCACTTGACCCTTTGTGTTTGTTTATCAAATACAAAACAATGAAGATATCCTTCCAAACATTTATTCACTATCTCAGTTTGATCATCGGATTGAGGATGATAAGATGACTTATGAGCTAATTGAGTACCCAAACAAGAAAATAACTCCATCCAAAAATTTCCAGTAAAAATGGGATCTCTATCTCTCACACGAACCTTTGGGTTTCCATGTAGCTTTTGAATTGTGTCCATAAATGTAGCAGCAATTGTACTTGCTTTAAATGGATGAGATAATGCAAAAAAGTTGTCATACTTGGTAAGTATATCAACTACCACCATGATGAAACTCGTTCCTTCGGACTTAGGAAAATCTGTGATAAAATCCATTGAAATGTCCTCCCAATGTTGACTCGGAATGGATAAAGGTTGTAGAAGTCTCGAGGTCTTAATTGTCTCAGCTTTATTTTGCTAGAAAACCAAAAATTCCACCAAAAACTTTTGAACATTAGATTTAAGGTCATCCCAAAAAAAATCTTTCTTCAACCTGTGGTAAGTTTTTAAAAATCCCGAGTGTCCTCCTAAAGGAGAAGTGTGCAATTCCAAAACAATATTTTGTTTTAGTTGGGAATTTTTACAAAGATATAAGAGATATTTTTACCATAATGAATCGTTTTTCAAACTAAATGTATTAGACGTACTAGGATCTTGCTACAAATTTTGAATGAGTGTCCACACTTCTTCGTCCTTATTCCATTCACCCCTTGCTTCGGTTATCCAATTTGGTCGAATAATAGAAGTGACACAAAGCAATGCTTCCACCTCTTCATTCTTTCTTGAGAGTGCATCTACAACAACATTTAGCTTACTGTTTTTGTAGATTATTTCAAACTCATAACCCAACATGTTTGTGACCCATTTTTTTTTCTCTTATGAAGATAGTCTTTCTTCCAAAAAAAATTTAAGACTATCATGTTCATTTTTTACCTTTAATTGTCTTCTCATTAGGTAAGGTTGCCATTTCTTTAGTGCATGTAGTATTTATAAAATTTCCTTTTTATAAATAGATTTCTGTAAATACTTTCCTTTGATTGGATGACTTTTAAAATAAATGGGTCATCCTTATTGCTTTAAAACAACACTAATTTCATTTCCTGAGGCATCAAATTCCACAATAAAGGTTTTTGTGAAGTCTGGCATAGCTAAGACCGATGCTAGGCACATTTCCTCTTTAAGATGTTCAAATACCTTAGTTGCTTCAAGAGTCCATGAAAATGCATCTTTCTTCAATAATGTAGCTAGAGGTGCTGCTATTCTTAGATAATTCTTAACAAGCTTGTGATAATACCCTGTTAACCTGAGAAATCCTCGCAACTACTTTATGGTTGTGGGGACTTTCCATTCCTTAATGGCTCTAGTTTTGTTAGGGCTTACCATAACATCCTTGTGAGATACAATATGACCCAGATATTCCACCTATTGTACTACAAAGAACCATTTAGATTTTTTTTCATATAATTTTTTCTCCTACAATAGTTTGAGCACCCTGTCAGCATGTTGAACATGATCCTTTCAAGGCTTGTTGTAGATTAGTATATCATCAAAAAATAGTAGCACAAATTTTATAAGGAAGGGTTTGAAAATGGAATTCATCAACCCTTGAAATGTAGAAGGTGCATTGGTAAGACCAAAAGGCATGAAAAAAAATTCATAATGACCCTCATGAGTTTGAAATGTTGCTTTCAGAATATCTTCAGTCTTCATTCTAATTTGATGATATCCTGAACAAAGATCCAACTTGGTAAAATAAATTGCTCCATGTAATTCATCTAATAATTCATCAATCACAGGAATGGGAAATTTATATTTAATGGTGAGGTTATTCATCATCCCTCCTTCTTGTACACCAATACTACTAGAGTAGAGAAAGAACTTTGACTAGGTTGAATTATACCAGCCTCTAACATTTCTGCAATCATATATTCAATTTCACTCTTTTGGACATAAGGATATTTATAAGCCCTGATGTTTGGAGGAACACTTCCTAGAATCAAATGAATAGCATGATCATGGTCATGAATAGGTGGGAGTCCTTTGGGAGTTTCAAACACCTTGGAATGATTGTCCAAGACATTTTGGAGATCTGCAGAAATAGATGATTTTCATGTTGGAACTTCTAGTGAGCATAATTGTGAAACTATGCCTTGTTTTTATTTCTTCAGAAGCTTTGTCATGAGATTAGAGCTTATTATCTTTCCTAGCTTCCCTTCGATACCCCGTAATTCAACTTCCTTTCCTTCTGAAAAAAATTCAAGAAAATTTCTTGAAAATTAAAAGCTACCATCCTGAAAGATTGTAACCATTGTACTCCTAGTACAACATCAACACCTACCATATGAATGGAAAGAATTGGACTATTCAATACATATTACCCCATCGTTAGCGTGATATTATGACATTTTCCAGAGAAATTTATAGTTCCTCCATTTTCAGCCATCACTTGACATTCTTGTGTTGGGTATAGGAAGCCATTCAATTCCTTGGCTACCTTACAATGACTAAAATTATGGGTACTACCTGAATCAATCGACATTATTACCTTTTTCTTCTTGATATGTCCTTCTATATTGAGAGTTTGAGGAGTGGTAATTCCTACCAATGAATTACATGATATGGTCCAACTCATTTCTTCCTCTTCTAGGGTTGGTTCTTGGTGTATATCCTCTTCTTTTGAAGATTCTTCTTCATTTTGTTCTTCCTATTCACAATCTATGTAAAATAATTTATTCTCAGCACACTTATGACCTTTAGTGTATTTTCTATCACAACTATAGCAAAAACCTTTTGCTCCTTTTTCTTCCAATTTTTGTGGTGTCAACCCTGCAGGTTGTGGAAGTATAGGAGTAGAAACACTTCCATCTTGATATATGTTGCTTCCTTGTCGCCATAATTTTACATTCAATTTTTCTTGCCAACCTGAATACCTTTTCCAACGAGTCAAGTTCCCAAACTTGAACTTGATGTTGGATTTTATCCTTTAAATTCCCTATGAAGACATCATCCTTGTGTTCCTATGGATTATCATTTACCCTTATATTCAATTTTTGGAAGTCCTCAATGTGCTCCACCACTGAACCCTTTTCTTTGAGATTTATCAATTGGCTGAAGAAGGTGTTTCTTTTTTTATCCTCATAACGTGCTATCATTTCCTCCGTAAAAATTGACTAAGTGACAATTTTTTTACGGGAGCAAAGCCATTGATACCATAAAAATGTATTTTGTTCTAAGTGTAAAGTTTCTATGTGTACCTTTTCTGTGTTTTGCACATTTTTGATATCAAAATATTGCTCCATATGTAGCATCCATGTTATGGGATCCTTGCCATCAAACTTCCTCATATACATATTTGGGATATGGTGGTTCTTCCCTCCAAAATTAGAGTTTATGAAATCACGATTGACATTTTTTTTGTTCTCATCATGAGTTTCCTCTACTATATTTTCTCCATTAGGAAACATTTCTTGTATCAACTTTTCCAAACCTTTGATGTCTACTTTTATATCATTCTTCATGTTTTCCATGTTGTCTTTCATTTTTTCGTTGATCTTAGCTTCCATGTCATCCACATTAGCTTCCATGACATCCATATTAGCTTCCATGCCCACTTCCATGCCATCCATTTTAGCTTCCAAACAATTCATCTTAGCTTCCACGCCTTTATTCAAACCATCCATCTTAGTTTCTTTTCCTTTCTTCAAAACTTCCATTTCATTTTTTGCTGCTCTTTGCGATAGCAAAATTTGGTGCACTTTCACTTGTAATTTTGATATCTCATGTTGTATTTTTTCATCTTCATGAGTCATAGTAGAGCCTTCTGAAGGATTAATGGGTGTTGAATTCTTTCTAGGGGGAATTTTAGAACCCAACACTGATATCTATTCTTCAATATTCCCTTGGAATAAAGTTAAACTATTTTTTTTTTTCGAACGAGACTTATTTATTTCACATAGACAACTTTTTCTTTCTTTTGAGGAGCTTGATATTGAAACTGAATTATCTCTATGATTTCAGATCTTCAATATTTGAACTTCAGCCTTGAATTATCCCTCTATATCTTCTTTCGAATGCGATAGCTATGACCTGATTTGGATTGTTCAAGGAAACGTTATGCCCAGTATCCCACAATGACCTTATTATGGACTGTTTCGGTAGAGTGAAATTGTACAACTTGCCACATCTCCCTGTTTCCTCCTTTGACTCTGAAATTGATATACTAAAAACTAAAATCCGTTTACTTGTGGCCACATTTACAAGATCCCAATCTGACGCTCCGAGAAATAGTTATGATGTTTTTCCCACGGTCACCTCTTTGAGATGAAATTTGGGAGCGTGAAACAATCCTAACTTCCATAGATCATATCCCCAAAAGTATTCCGAACCAAGCTATAAAATTTTTACAGGAGGTTCCTCAAGATTTGGGCTTCATGCTACACCAATTTCAGCTTGTGAACCTTCCTAGAAAATACATTATTGTGAAAATTCCAATATGACCTATTTGGAGCAGCGAAACCCTAGAATCCAAAGATCTGGTACCAAATTTTATGAAACCAGCTCCAAAAATAGAAGAAAAGACAGATCAACACCTTAGAAATCAGCCAATTCAAGAGGGAAACATCCAATACATTAAATAAATGAACAATTCTTGGATGATACAAATGACCAAAACCTCCTATATATAGGAGTCCATGGGCCCACAATATAATCCTAGTCAACCTAACAATAACAATGTAAGGGCACAATAATAACAATATTGGGGTTACAGGGGTATAACAATAACAATAAGGGGGCTACACTAATAACAATAAGGGACTAAACTAGTAATATAGGGACCTAACAGGTGTAGTGATCTTGCTCCCTATTGATTTTTGTGTGATTATACTGACTCCTGGTACCTGTTAAACAATTTTGGAAACATCAAACCAAAACAATGAATCACTTAAGATGAGTCCTGCGTTAAAAAGGAACCAACATCTTCTTGGAGTTTCAGACATTGTTCCACTGGTGATTTCAGCAACACCATCTATAGTCTCATGGCTGGTCCCTTGCGCAACAACACATTCTACAACAATAAGACGCTTCTTATCATGATCATTATTAGTAATTCCCTCTCTATGTGTCTCTTCAACAATATCTGCCTAGTAGGATTTTTGAGTCCTCTAGACGCTCTGAGTAAAATTTCTTGATAAGGTTGTTGTTGAAGACTAAAATTCTCCAATTCCTGTGTGTCAAGAGACAGATCTAAAATACATCTGGCATGTAATCACGTAAGTTCAATTCGATGTTAATTATCCTATGATTCCTCTGAATATCCCTCCATCTAGTTCTCCCTGACTATAAACACCATTGGTAATCATCTTCTTCACTGCTTTCTTCTACACTTGAAGCTCCTCTTGTCTCTCAAGTTCCTTCGCTATCCTTAGTATTATCATCCTCTACCCCTCATGCTTCCCATTCTCCATCATCATCATCATCATCCGTAGAACCCCATACATAGAGACATGCACACATCATATTAGGGCTTGATTCACTATCTCCATCTACATGGCTCTCATCATCCTGATGAGTTACAAACAAATCACCATCAAGAAAAATATGTACATCTCCTGAGTCATATGAGTAACCTCCATGCTCACTTAGGGTAATATTCATATCACTCTCTCCTAAAATTGTTCCATACCCACTAAAGGTATTGCCAGTATCGATATCAACTAAAAAGGATTCAATGTGGTCATACCCTTCACTCCCAATCTCTGATCTAGCTCATCTTGGGCTGTGGGATCTAGTTATCGGAGGATGAGAGGGCATGTCGTCTTGCACCATGACCCTCCTCACATCATCTTCCTCATCATATATATTCCCCCGACAAAATATTGATTTATCACATGAAATCTTCCCCAACCATTGAAAAACTTATGAGATATGATTTGAATACACACTCTCTAGACTCTCCACATTAAGACCTGAATTGCCTCCTCCCCTACGATTGTGTCTGGTGGTATGAATGATGCACATTAGGAAATGTCTAGGAAGTGTTCATGCCTTCAGTGAAGCCACTACGACAATCATATCATACCATTTTTAGATTGTCTCGTGGTCTTTCTGGTTCTTCCAAAATAATTTTTCTGCACAAATAGCACCAGAAAATTGCCTGACTAGAATGACGAGGGACAACATCCACCTCTCTTGTGGTGGAAAAAACAGGATATTCCTTAGCAACATTGGAAAAAATGTGTAATGAAAGTGATTCAGACTCGATATCAAGCACCTACAAGAGGGAAAATCCTCAATAATAGTCATAACTATGTAGAATTCATATAATATAGCAGATGCAAAAGAAATTAAATAGAGTTTCAAAGCATTTCAGAATTCAAAATTCCCAATCCTGACATTTTTTTCCTATGTATTTCATCCAAAAGATACATTTCTGAGGCTAAGGGTATTGAGAACAAATAGCTAGTCCCCTAAAAGGTGGGATGTTTCTTATTCCCATAAAATTTGAGCATGAGATAAATACATTACATTACCTTTCAAAGGTAAAGACTCCGCAATATTACCCTCCTAATAGAGAACTAATCAAAATTCATGGTTTGGCCAACCAAAACTACACTTAAAATTCAATTTCTTGTAAGAGACATCGAACCTAGACCTAAAACATGTAAAATTACACTAGTATAAAACTAATTCCTTAAACTCAAAATAAGACCAAATTTAATCAAAACAATAAATCCTTAGACTCCATGTTGCTACTAAAAAAGTAAGCATGTAGTCAAAGTACAATTCAATCACACATTTCGAATGTTGAGAATGACATAGATCATGAATTTCTTTTTCCATTCCTCTTAGAATTCTAAATCCCTTTCACCATTAAAAATAAGGATGCCATACTAGACCTGAAAGTACTCGATTATAAATTATCTATAACCAATCTTATCAGAACATTTAACATAGTTAGGTATGTTGACCACCTGTAATGGTATCATTACACTTGATACACACACATACAATGGCTAGATAAGGTTAGTGCATGAAGTTTTTTATCCCCCTTATGAAATTATAAATTCCCTTCACCACTGAAATAAGGATGCCATACTAGACTTGAAACTAATCGACTACAAATTCTCTTGATACATTGTATAGCTATACCTAATATTATAAGAATAATTAGCATTAGTGAGGAATTTTTTCCACCTACAGTGGTATAATCGCACTTGATAAGCACAAATACACTAGCTAAGTTCTAACTGAAAATCCATCCTAAGTTATAGTAGTTTATTTCCAGGGAACTACAACAATGATTTATATTTTAGATCAGAGTTTTAGACTTTTGGACAAGAGTATCATGCATGTTCACCCATTTTGAAAACGTTTTATCTTAAGTATGTCATTCGATAATTTTGACATGTTATCCTTCCTCTAGGAGGAGAGGGGTGTTGGTTAAATATATTACAGAGGATTCACACTTCCTGTTAAAGCAACCTATAATATCTATTTTTAATTGTGTAAAACATCAACACTTTATGATAACACAAATCATCATATTCAACAGAAATTGAAGTTAGTTGGCAGTGATCAAACCCACATTGGCTTGCCACATATTTCTGGTCAATGATAAGTGATGGAAAATTGGCAAATAAAGTCGATTCAGTAGTTACAATTGTGCCAGAATAATCATTTAAGTACATAAATTTTTTGTTTTTTCTTCAATTAAAAGTATCATTCATGAGGTGACTATAGTCAGGATATGTTGGAAAACCATTTATGACTCTCAATTACACCATTGAGATTGCATTCCCATGACATACACGATGTTATTATGCTTAGTCTACATGCCAATATTTTTTTCACAGCATCATTTCTTTTGATGTCTAAAACTAGGTTATATAGAAAATATTTCAGAAATAGATACGACAGTTAGTAAGAGGGATTTCAAAACAACAGTAGAAAATCCTGTAGAAAAAAGGCACTTTGTTGCTGCTCATAAAGACGGTGTTTCACTTAGTAGATTCTAGAGGTTCAATAGCAAAAGTGAATGTGTTTCCACCTACGTTTTCGAGCTCGTTCTATCCTCATGACAGTAGATAAGGAGCACCATGGGTTTACCACATGGCTTGTTGAAATAGGATTCATTGCTTGATGCTTTTAGGCTTGATGATAGGCACACTTGTCACAACTAAATTTACTATTTTGAACTCCAAAAAAACGCATGATTCATGGTGACTATTTTTTGTTATCATTCATACAGGAAAGAGGCCCAACCAAGGAGTGGTTATATGCTATATTCATAATATCATCTGGAAGAGCATTGTCTAGTGCGTTATTCTAATATTTAATTTACTATTGATATATACTACAAGGATGTTGCAGAAAAGTAAACTTATGTGCTATTTATGGAAAAATAAATGGAAGGTTGTCAGCTTGAGTTAATTTTTTTGCAATGAGGCACAACTAATTGAATTTGTTTTCTATTTCTGGTACAACAGATGATGTATTAGAAATTGGAAGTTTTTATGTTGCCATGGGACATAGGACACACTAGTGTGGATAAGATACAATTGAAAGAGATTAGATTGGAGTAGAATAGTGGCAGGAAACTTGTGGACACATCAGTTAGGGTTTGGCTCAAATTCTCTTATGCATTTCTTGCAGATTTTCTGAAATAGATCAATGTGAGCGGTTGAGAATATGGTGGCCCATGGGATATAGCATACAAGTAATAACACACTATTTAAATGATAATTTCAGGTTTTAAGTAGTAGAAACTTAGCATGACTTCTTTGATCATCCAAAGGAGCACACCCTTCCTTTTGGTCTCAGTTTGGTGTCGTGGATGAGCAACAGTGAAATGACGATCAAATAGTTGAAAGGTACATCATAGTCATATTTCTATTTTTAGAATGGAAATGGAATGTAGGGAATTGCTTTCTAGAAGACATGAGGCTATTTAATAGGTGATTTTTCATTCCAAGGATACGTAAATATTTTTATAGAATTTGTTTTTAATATCTTTTGTATGAACTAAAAACTAAATTAGTATCAAGTTAATTTTCTTTTGGGAGCATATTGTGACCAAAAATTGTATTAAAAAATACTTTTCTAGCCTTCATGAGAAGGGGAAGTGTTGGTTGTAATGGTTTATAGAGATACCATCATGATTGATGTTTCCTTCAAATTTGAGAATCTTTTTTCTTGAATAAGGATAATAAAAAAATACCTTTCCAAGGATGTAGAAATAATTCTACAAAATTATTTATGAGTAGTTTTTAGATGAACTACAAACTCATATTGGTACCAATTTCCTTCTCTTTGGGGAGTATATTGTGAACAAATATTGTAGACAAAACTACCCTACTATTCATCGTGGGAAGGGGAAGTGTAAGTTTTAACAACGTATAGAGATCTCATCATCATTGATGTTTTCTCCTAATTTAAGATTCAGTTTTCTTACATAAGGGAAGAAAGAAAAGGAGAAAGTTGAGTTCTATCTCTAATAGGTTTCTTCCCACTAGTTTCTCTCTACCCTTTATTGAAGGATACTTTTATTTTCTAATTCTTGCTTCAGGGTGATTCCATTCTCATTATAATTTGTTATATGACCTCATGCTTTCTTTAAATTTTGGCCAATTGTCAGAAACTATTTTTGAGGGTTAATTGATTTCATTCCTTTAGTTTAAATTCCTATCTATATAGCTTCTACTACAAAAAAACAAATTGTAATTACCTTGGGGGTTTTCCATGGTCCATCATCTCTAAATATTTTCATTTAAATATATGTGGAAAGCTTCCCAAATGAAACAATCTCACTATTTATTCAACGCAAGTACAATGTTATCAGTGGAAACTTCACCGATAATTAAAATTTCACTTTGTATAGATCGATTACTATCATTTTGTAATGACCTTGGGAGTTTTCCATGGTCCACCATATCTAAATATTTTCATTGAAATATATGTGGAAATCTTCCCAAATGAGGCAATCTCACTATGTATTCAACCTAAGTAAAATCTTATCAATACAAACTTCACCGAGAATTGAAAATTCACTTTGTATAGAGCGAGTACTATCATTCTAATTAGGTTATTTTTTTCAAGTATTTTATGTGCAGTTCCCCCTATTGTGCTTGTCCGTTTCCAATGACTTGGTTGAAAGGATAGAATGTACATTGACATTTCTTTAATGATGCAAGTGGTATTTTATGTGTACATAGGTGGAAAATGAGATGGCTCATCCTAATCATTTTCCTTGGATCATTATTAGGGAGGTTTATGGTTTCTGATTTATCAACTATTGGCATCATGCTAGAGAAAAAGTTGAGTTCCTTCCTAAAGTGGATGATCATCTTAAGCTTACTTCTTCCCCTATGGAAGTATCTCCAGTAAGAATTTGGTACTTTTTTATAAGATCAAGGGCATGTTCATTTCACCAAACTACATAATTAGAACATGAAAAACATTCAACAATGTTTGAACTTGATAGGATACAAGAAACTAGATAATATCGAGGAATAATATCATGATCAATGGAGATCTTGCAGAAATAATGTGCAACGTCGCATTGAGACACACCCATATCAATGTTAACCATTAAGGGAAATAGATCATGAGATAAGTAATCTGCTAAATTACTTGCTTGTCCAAATGCATAAATAGATGCATCAACTTTATTACAATATATATTTGAACCTGTCTCACCCCACCATGTTTTAGAGTTACTCAAATGTGTTAGTCATTAGTAATATTTGCTTCTCATGGATGACTAAATACTTATCCTAGATTTCTAGAAAGAAAGTTCATGAA
Source organism: Pinus albicaulis (assembly GCA_034641835.2). Classification (NCBI taxonomy): domain Eukaryota; kingdom Viridiplantae; phylum Streptophyta; class Pinopsida; order Pinales; family Pinaceae; genus Pinus; species Pinus albicaulis. The sequence goes on from CM076575.1 coordinate 1,799,303,213, forward strand.
ATTTCTGAGTTCTAGAAATCTCATTGCCTTCATTATCCTTGGGATAATTTTTTCACTATTTCATCATCCCATCATGTCAAGCTCAGCTTCCTAATCCCAGAAGACCCATCGTGGGCTCATGTCACTCATTTTCTCTATATTGTGTCCCCTTTGGCCTCAATCCTCTGTTTTGCTTTGCCTAAACCCTCCACTACTACCTAGGACCACCAATCAACCAACTCTCTTATACCTCCAAAAATACCTCAAGCACTGTTTTTCTCAAAACTATCTCTGTAGGCTCTTTAGATAAATCAAGTACATTAGATTTTGGATCTTCAATACATCAGTTTGTACAAAAATCTGTTTTACACCTAAGGATCTTGAATCAAGTTTTCAAGCAAAGGCCAAGTCCAAAGAGCCTTCCACTAGGTCACCTAGGGTTTCATAGGTCATATGGTTGATTTGGTGTTCTAAAATATTTGTTCTTATTGCATAAAGAGGTTGCATTCAAAGAAGAAGAAGGTCAGGTAACTTTGTCCAAAACTGATCAAAAACCCTTCAAGGAAGGCCTCCTTTGCCAAAGCACAAATTATGCAAGGGACAACTGCCCTTTTTCACATTTCTGCAAAAATGATGAAGATGGCCATCAGCATAATAAAAGGAAAGGTAATAGGGTGAATCATCACAAGAAGAAATCCACAGCAAGGAAAAGGCAGTAGGCCTATGTACAATGATATTCAGAGTTTTTTGGGATTGGTTGACAAAACAATGTTTCCAAGCAAGGAACCATCACAAAGACCACCAAGACAGAAAGCATGGCAACACAACCAAGGACACATTGAAGATTTTTGAAATAATGAATGAATAAGGGAAATAGGTGAGGTGAACTGAACAAAAATGACTGAAATTGAAAGGACTATAGAGAACTTAGAAAACAACACTACTTATTCTTCTCTAACAGCCCTAAAACCTAAAGGTTTGGAAGGATTGATAGAACAGGTCAAATGGAGATGATAATTCCTCCTTCATAATAGCAGAAGGCATTCAAAGGATATCCAAGGTCTTCTCTAGGGTTTATCAAAGCAACACTCCTTCACCTACACCAAAGGGAGAAATGGTAAAGAATATGAGTGTGATGGAGCCTAGGCTTCCGAGTGCAGTCAAACGTCTTAAAAATGATCAAAGGAAGGCAAGAATAAGGTAAAGTTCCAAAGGATAAAATCATGATGAGCATAAGTTCACTGTTGAGAAAATGAGATCTCAAACTCCAAAAGGGACTAAGAAGACCAAAGGCAAATGTGTTGTAGGCACCTACAGAAAATCAAAAGTGGCCAATGGAACATATGGCATGGTATGATTTTCTTAAACTCTTTGTAAAAATAAATATGATACTGCCTAAAAAATCAGTAAAGAGGTAAAAAGACATGTTTCAGGTCGCCTACAATCAAAAATTCCAAAAGGGATAAGAACAATGTTTTTATTTGGTGAAATGCATGCCAAAAATAGTTTGAATAGTGCCAAAACTTTCAAAGATAAAAAGTGATGAACAGGACATCTAAATCCCCTCAGCCATCCATCACCACAAAAGAATAAAAGATGCCTTGAGAAAGCCCTCAAAAACCCCTGCAAAAGATATAAACGGTATCAATCAAATGAAAAGCAGGTTGAAAACATAGTAAAGTCAGTTTATAAGTATGATTTATTTTCTCAAAGGATATAAAGTGGCTTCAGTCTTCATTTCAAACTCATTTGTCACTTGGTGAAGAGAAAAGAGGGCTTAAGAAGAAAAACTGAGTTTTTAACTGTTTCTCGGAAAATTTTCCTGGTGCTATGAAAATGAGTGGCACTATGCAAAAAAGGGCTGGCACTATGCTAATCCATCCACCCCCCATTCAGAACAACACGACACTGTGCAAATTTGGCCCGACATTGCGCTAATCCTAGGTGCCATGCAAATGCGGGCCACACTCGCTTGGATATTGACCAGCACTGTTGCATGAGCCCAGCGCTGCACTAACCCATGGACAGACATGCCAGTGCTACGCTAACAAGCTGACCCGACAGCTTGGGCAAGGCACTACGCAAATGCAGAAAGCCTCCGAACCACAATTTCTCTGCCCTTGTTCATGAATTTCCTCTTCCATTTGACCTCCTAAAGTTTACAAAGACCCAAGAATTGGTAAGTGTCTTTCTCCTTGTCCCCAAGAATTTTTAAAATTGATTATTAGTCTCTCTAAGGTTTTGAAGTTCAAACCTTAGGTGGGTAAACCGTAAGACCTTCATTCCAAACAAGCATTTGTTTTTAAATCTCCTTAAAATAATTTTGATGTCATGTGAGGGTAAGTAAATTAGGGTGTCTGCAATACACTTTTGAGAAGAGCCTCCTCAAGCTCCAAACCTACTCAATCCTAAGAACCCTAACCTCTAGATCCCTCATTCACCAAAGTTTGATTCATCACCATTTTCACCTTGCTTCACCAAACCCTAGATTGTCAACCAACATCTCCTATCATTATGTCAAGAGTTGAGAACAACAGTAGATGTGATAAAGGTCAAAGGCCTTTGATACCAAAACATAAGGGACGAAAAGTAAACAAAATGGAACGTCAAAGCACAGTGGCCATCACCTCCTCTCCCAAGATCTTATCATGTTTTCAGAATGCAAGATGTTTTCATTTTTGTGAGAAGGTCAAACAAGTGAAGAGCCACCCTGAGCTAACAAGACTCCTCATTCTCAACTTACACAACAAGCACTCAAGCCTTCAAGGAGTGGATTTTGAGATCTCAGCAGGTGCCATCTTTGAGGCCATAGGTATCTCTGTTGTGGATGATAAGTGGTTTAAAAAAGGCAAATTGGACAAATAATTTTTTGATCCATTCATCAAAACAAGGTATAGATGAGGCAGCAAGAGAGTTTTCCCTTTCTCACACCTCAAACACAGATTTTCACCCTTCATGTTGGTTATCATGAGGTACTTCACCTATGAGGGGAGATACTCTAGGCTCTATTCCTACCATGTTATACTCCTCATGCATTTCATAGGGGTTAAGTTGCTCAACTTGCCATACTATCTCTATAGGAGCATTGAGAAAATTTCTTCTATTGATCGGAGGAGGATTCCATCTCAAAAAATGCAAAGCTTATTTCACCATTCCTTGATCAAGGTGGTGGTATTACATCAGTTGGAGCAGCATGGTATACCTTGAGAGGTATTCATAGCACAGGAAGTCTTCACAACCCCCAAGCCTCTTCCTCAACCAAATTTTCCCTCCTCATCTGCACAAGTGCCCTCACCCCAATAAATTCTCCCTTCTTCCCCTTCTATTGATGCATCAAATGAAGAGGATGATAGTGGCAATAATGAACAAGGTTCTGACATTAGAGGTGATGAGATCAGTGAGGCAGAGACATAAATTAATTAGGAGGAGAAAGACAGAAATGATGGTGGAGAGGAGGGAAATGAACATAGCAGTGATGAAGACAAAAGCAGTGACAGTTTGGAGGGAGATAGTGATGATAATGATGCAAAGGAGTCAGCCCGAAGTGAATAAAAGGATGATGTAGATGAACAAAGTGATGACCAAGAAAATTTTAATGAAAATGAGGAGGCTGACAGTCAAAATGACAGTGAACATGATAGTGATCAAGATAAGGAGGTGGATAGTCAAAGAGATAGTGAACATTAAAGTAAAAGGGAAAATGTGCATAACTTTGAAAGCAGTCAGAAAAGTCATGAGGATAACATTGGTTATACGGAAGAGGGAAATGATGAGGCAGAAAGAGAATTTGAAGAACAAGACAGTGACAAAGAAGATAACACTGATGGAAAAGGCAATTAGAAACAAGACAGCAAAGGAGATAGTCATGACACCAATCACCCTCCTAGTGATAATAAAAAGGATAACAGTGCAAGGTATGATGAAAGAAAAGATCCTAATGATTAACCATACCAAGGTGAAGCAAGTACAGAGGTTGATAATCAAATTGAAGACCAAGGTGACAGTGCAGAAGGCAGTAAAGAAGGTAATGATGATGATGGTGTTGAAGGTCAAGAAGTCAGTAATCAAACAGAGCATGTGATCACTAAAAAGGATCATAGTAAAGATGAAGAAGTTGATGACAACACCAAGGGTCATAGCCATAATGAATACACTACAAAAACCACCATCACTACTCTTGCATACACCTACAAAAGAGGGTCAAGGCATGTGTTTGTTGCCTCCAAAGGGCAAGGGACCATGCCATCCACCTCAACTTAGCAAATTGACAAAGGTAAGAAATAGGTAAAAGTAGAAGAGTAGGACCCTGAAATAGAAAGGGATTTTGAACTTATCCATATAGATAATGATGAAGAAAATGAAACAAGAATTTCAAACTCCCTCTTCCAAGACAAGAGTGCATAATTAAAAGACCTAGAAACTGAGGTCGAGACGACAAAGGATGCCATAGGCTTCTATCAGATGGAAAACAAGCAAATGAGTGCCCAACAAGCCATCTATGAGGCTAGAGCACCCAAAGCCCGAAAAAAATCCCAAAGAGCACAATTCAAACTAGAATAATACATGGGCCCATATGAGGAAAGTGAAGATGAAGAGGAACAACCTAATAAGAGGCAAAAAATCATAGGGTTGAGGAAAGCATTGGAAAAACAGAGGGAGGAGGAATTAGCCTTAGCAGAACAACTTTCCCTAAGTGAACTCCTTGCCATGGAAATTGAAAATTATCGGGAATCATGGCTTGGGAGGGAAAACATAAACCTAGAGTCCAAGCTGAAGAAGGCAAATGAAGGCTTAGAGCTGCAAATAAAGATGACCAAGCATTATGAAAAGAAAAACAAACTTGCTTGTGCCAAACGAGAAGGAGGCCTTCATTAAAGTCAAAGCCCTAAAGGAGGCAAAATTTCATGAAAGCCTTGGATTTTTGGCTAAGAATACTCAACAGGTCTCCCAAACCCTTTAACGAAGATCTCCGCCAATTTTGAAAGAATTTGGATAACTTTTTGTTTTTCGTGATTTTTAAGGCCCATTAATGCACTACGCTAATACATGGAGTATATTCGGAAGGAAAACTCAGCATTTGTGGCTTTTTAATCACTAGTAAACTTTTATCACCAAGTTTTAGATGATTTGGAGCAGGTTTGACCCCTCAGAAGGTCAAAAAACACCTAAATTTTCATCATTCTACCTCGGTTTCAAACCTGGCGCTGCGCTAATGACAGTCCTCGTATTTTGATATTTTCGCTATGCTACAGGAGATGTATTATGAAACCACAAGAATTTTGTGAATTTAGACTCATCAGGCTTTCCAACGAGCCATCACAGAGCCAAATCTGACATCGGGAAGGGTTCCAAAACTTGGTTGCAAAAGAGCCTATTTTCTGTTAAAAGTGGCACTACGCAAATGGACTGTTTAGTGTGTTTTTGGCCAAAAGTCAAAAAAACACACTCATTTATTGAAAAATCATATTTTAGTGTTTTTTGAGGCAAACCACTCTAGAATTAGGTCCAAGAAGTTATTTTAGCATTTATTTCATGAGATATTTTGTGCCTTGGGCCTTGCATGGTCTCTTAGGCATAAATAACATTTATGGGTGATTTTGACTTTTTCCAACCCTATCTAGGGGTTTTTCCCTCCTTTTTTGAGTTAAATAGAGCATGAGGGCTTCATTGTAAATGTTGGCATTTGATGAGATTTGAGATAAATACATGGTTTTTATGAGCTTGGAGAAGAAATTGGTGTTGTGGAGTTTATGAATGGCTTCCTTAGACTGATGATGGAGAAGCTTGTTTCCAGGATCCCTAATCTTGGTTGATGGTGATGTATTCTTAATTTGATTAATTTTTCTTGTTATCTTTATGTTTCATCCTTATTTGTTACAATATAACAGAAAATTATAGGTTGAGAAATGCTCTTTGAAGCACCTTACTCCTCCTTCCTTCTATTGCCTTGTTGTTTTCCTCTGTTGGGTCAGCTTAATGAATTCTTAACTGCTCCTTAGGCCCACCTAAACTTCTTTGCTTCATTAATGGATTAGTATGATAGTTTACAAATATGTTTCATGGTAAGCCCTGCTTATTTGATGCTATCTAAACTCTGTCTTCAAACCTCTCTTTGAAGTACTGCTTGCTAGGTTAAGTGAAAGAGGTCTTACTTTGATCTTGCCCTTTGCCCATGCCTGTTATTTTGCCTCAATGTTTTTTATAGCTTGATTTATGATGTTTAGGAGTTCCCTCTTCATGAATTAAAGTTATTTTTTATCTTAAATTTTTTCTAAAGCTTGAAGGTGAAATCACTAGAAGTTAAATGAGTTTCTCGCCTTCTATATTTCATTGAATTGTTTGTCTTGAATAATTATTGGTTTAATTATTTTCATTGAGCTTAATGGTTTTCCCTACCTCATGAGCTATATATTTTTCTTATCAGTGTTTAATACCTCCTCATTATAGGTATTTGACAAAGGATTCTTGATTTCCCTTTTCCCTACCTTATTCACCAACTTGATGTCCATTACACTTAACACATAACCTTAAGGATCCATTAACCTTGCTAGATTGGCCCTATAATGCACTTTTATTCGTTATTGAGATATCGATGACTTTCATTGACTCCATAGCCCAATTATTTAAATACCTCTCACTCCACCTATTCTACATGTTCATCTTACCTAACCAAAACAAACAACAAACCCTACAATTAACGACTAGCGTAAAATCAACCATCTAAAGAAAACATGAGTAGAACCTTTGCATCTAATAGAGAGAGACGTCTCTGAGTCAAGGAAGGCTAGCTTCTAGGAATCCAAATACTATTTTGATGCTACCCTGTCATTGTTTCTACCAATCTTGCAAATCATGGGACACTAACATAATGGTGATCACTGTGGGACCTTCTAAGTAAATAAGAAGCTTATACCTCCTTAAAACTTCAGAATCCCTTTTCAAACTCTATCCTGTGATTTGTAACTTCCTCATCACTATCACTAACACAATGGTGATCATGATGGGACCTCTGAGTCAGTGACAATCTAAGTATCCCTTAGGACTTCAGAAACCGTTATCAAATCATAGAGAACTCAAGTTGTCATCCATAGAGTAGAATCTGTCTATTTCACCATCGTAGAAAAATGATGACTTAGCTATAGCACACTCATACAAACCTTAGGGCTACATATAAGAACTCAGAAAACCCCAAAAAAAATCCCTATATTTGTTTTTTGTTAGCTATTGGTGGTGGACCATAAACATACATTCTTAAAACAACAAAAAATATCCACCTTGCCACTCCACTAGCCACCAGTAGGCCTATTACTTCACTAATACTCATTCGAATCCTTGGATTTGTGTCAAGCCAACCCTGAGAATTTTATGAACCCAGTTATATACTGTGAGAGTTTACCAAGCACTAAGAGAGGTCAACCTTCAGAAAATAGTCCTAAAAATTTCAACCTCTTTGAATTTTAAGTTTAAAATATAGCTTCACATAGAATGAGTACCAAATCCCATCCGGACCCAAACCCTCCCAACATAGTTGATGACCCAGAGAGGATTTTGTGGAAAACTTCTAGATCTGGAAACTTAACCACTGCTAGAACCATTCACAGAGCAAGCTCTGTACCTCAACATCTTACAGCTTTACAAGATTCCTAGTTTGACTTACACCATACAAAGAACCTTTTTACAACCAAGTCATAAACTAATATTGACTACACTAACCTTGAGCCCATAGGTTTGTAGTAGAGTTCTAGTAGAGAAGCCTCTCCTTCCACACCACCTAACTTTTAGCTTCTCCATCACTTCAACTCTTTCCATACGAAATCTGCTGAGAATCAGTTTGGTGGTCCACGTACTTCCACCACACCCATCCATACCACCACTGTGCAAATCAATCTGCTTCATCATATATCTCCTTTCACTAACCCTCCTATTGTAAACCCTCCATTAACTCCCATCATGGAAACTTGATATGCCACCTTGGCTTTACCTCAACCTCTAGTGCCTTTGCCAAATGACTACCAATCCAAGATCTCTCATTTCATAGGAGCTGAGTCCATCACTGCCAACACCATGTAGATAGGATAAATAATGCCCTTGATTACATTTAAATGGAATAGGAAACCATTAAAATTAGGATCTTTGCAAAAATATTAGGAGGAGAGGCAAAAAAATGGTTCAAAGCATTAAATCCTAACATAATACATGATCTCCCATCCCTCTACCAAAATTTCATAAAAAAGTGGGAAATCAAGAAAAACCCCCTCCAAATCCTTTCTGAATATAAAAATCTTAAGACTAATGTAGGGGAAAGTGTACAAGATTATTGCACCAGGTTTAACAGTATTTACAATGCCCTCCTACCTCACATGAAACCCCCACAAGGCCTAGAAATAGTGAAATTTCCTAAAGTATTTGATCTGGACATAAAATTCCAATTGAGAGAGAGAGAGAACCCACAACTTTAGAAGAAATGCAAAGGGAAACTATTAGTGTTGAAGTAAACTTGATTGAAAAGAGAGCTAGGATGAGGTCAGAAAAGAGAGTGACCTACAAAGATGAAACCATGCACTCAACCTCCTCATCCGATACCAAAATGGAGAGCCTAATGAGAACCATGGAGAGAATGATAGAAAGGATAAACTTGAATGAAAGGACACCTCCTAGGGAAAATAAAGCCAATCCCCAAGACAAAACAGAGCTCAAAACTTCAGAAGAGACATTCGTCAAATCAAACAAAGGGAAAATGATCAATAAATCAGACCTCCCTTTCAACAAAACTATGTAGATGAAGAACAAGGAGGAATTATAGAACGTGAAGAAAGCCATATAAAACTAATAGGTTCTAATAATGAAGATGATGTTTTTCTCACTAAAGAATAACAAGGTTTCTTTTCCTCAGATCAAACTAACACAAACCATGAGGATTCTGAAGACTACTGCTTGGGATTTGAAAATGCCATAATGGAAGTCCATAGGCAATATGACCTTAGGAGAAAAAAGAACCTAGATTCTCCCAAGAAAAGAAAATTAGACATTGCTGTTAAGAAAATACCTGAAAACACCCCTAAGAAAACAACAGATAATGTCAACACTATGGCTAAGAAAGCTAATCCAAGCAAAGGAAAAATCAACTAGCAAAACAATGACCCAAGCTGCCCTAGTACCTCCACTAGTAGCCCTAAGAAAACGATTTTTTCTAAAGCTCTAAATCAGAATCACCAAATTAAAAATGTAGAAAGATTCATGGCGGATAAAACTGATGTAAATCTCTCTAAAACACAAGTACCTTTCATATTTTAAGGAGAAATAGCCAAAATCAAGATAACTATGCCTCTCACTGGACTAGTTAATCAACAAGTGTCTAGGTCCCAAGTTTTGAAGGTCCTGAACATAGGAAATGATGTTGAAACTTTACACCTGGCTGATGACACACCTAAATTTTTGTTTGGACCCAAAATAGAAGGAAAATATCAAGACGGTGCCATTCCCCCTTTCTATATTAGCCTAAACATACATGACAAAATCTTACATAATGCTATGCTGGATTCCAGTGCCTCTCACAATCTCATGCCAAAAGTTTTGATGGAGAGATTATGCCTATAAATAACTAAACCTTACAAAGACTTGCACACCTTCGATTCAAGTAGGGTCAAGTGTTTGGGCCTGATCAAGGATCTTTGTGTCAACCTGGCACAAGTGCATGCTAAGAATCTAGTCATGGACATAGTAGTGGTAGATATTCCCACCAAGTATGGCATGATTTTATCTAGATCTTGGGTAGCCAAGCTTTAGGGGAACCTTCAACTAGACATGTCCTATGCTAACACCCTTTTTTTTAACCAAACAAGGAGATTATACCAAGAGTCACACATGAAATATATGGTTAGTAATCAAGAAAGGCCAGACAATTCACCTCTTTATTCCATACATTCAAATATTTATTCTTTTGTTTTACATACCAAAGGAGACATTTATGAGCAGGTATATGAAGTTGAGACACATCTAGACATACTACAACATTCAAACCAACCTCTTCATGCAGAGCTCAACAGTCAAAACTCTAGCAGCCCTGAACAACCATATGATGATAAAACTAGACTTGATTTTCTGCAAATTGAAAATGAAATTTCAAAGCCAAAAATTAGTTTAGGATATGTATCGGGTTTCTCAAATGAAGGACAAACCTCAAAAATTCAACTTCTCCCTTTTTCCAATACAAAAATGCTAAAATAACCTCACAGAACAAAAATCTTTGGGAATCTCAATCAAAAGAGTCTTATGTTTTTGCCTTACATAGATACCTCATCCTCAAAGAGTTTTGTCCCTTTAAGAGAATTTTTGACTCTCACAAATGTTGCTATTGACCCTAAAGCAGTATCTACTGGAACTTATATAAAGGAGTATAATGTAGGCAGCCTAGGAAGGCCCAAAATGATTAAGTTGTCCAAAACCTTGTCATTACACACAAAACTGAAATAGATAAGATTATGAATGAAGTTTCAGGATGCTTTTTAATATAGGAATGAAAGCTTAAAGTATTGTGACATAGACATTGTTCCAAAGAGGTCTCCTTCCAAGAAAAATAATGAAACCCTTGGAAAAGTGATGTCACTAACAAAGAAAGCCAAAGGATGCACACTATGTATAGACTTTAGGCACCTAGACAAAACCTCCATGAAGTACAAATACCCTTTCCCCAAGATAAATCATCCTATTCCAAGGGTAGGATTTTCTAACAAGATGAAATTGCATGGTATTGTTTCACGTTACCATCAGATGATACCACTTCAGATCAATCAACATAAAGACATTTTCAAATTTCTTTGGAATAACTACATGTTTGACCAAATGCTTCCTGGGCTATGGAATGCTGAAGACACCATCCAAAGAGCCATGGATCATGTTTTCAATATTTTATCCATGATATACATTGATGACATCATCATATGTTTTGAAGCTAGTAAATAATACCTTCTCTACCTAAGGAGGATCTTTGACAAAAACAAATTTGGGAAGCAAGAATCAAAGAAGAAATACCAAGGACAGCATGGATTGTTTGAAATTTTTTGGAAAAAATCCTTGTACCATGTTTTCAAATTGAGGTAACTATGATTTCTATTTACAAGAGCTGAATGGACAAAGAATGTTAGGAGATCCTTTTGAGGACCGGATGCTCAAGTACTATTGCAGTAAAAATCCTTAGTTTAAAAGTTTTCATTCATTGTACATAAATCATTGCATGAGAAAATCACAAAAAATTAAAAAAAAACATAAAAAAATAAAAAGAGGGTAGATTTGAAAAGAGGTACAGCCCCATACCCAAAAAATAGAACTACTAAAAGTGTTCGAGTTGAAATGCCATGACTAGTTCAAAAATAAGGTCTTGTTTCAATCATCTAGCCTAATCATGGTTGAAACATGTTTTCAATTTATTGTTGATAAGTTAGTGAAAGATATTTGATCAAATCATTCAAACATGACTTGTCAAGATATATATTAGGAAATAAATATATTGGTTCCACATGCGTAAAATAGAACCAAGGAGAAAAATGGGGATGAATAGCAAATGATATATCACAACCCTTATTTTTCTAGTAGTGTTTGTACAAAAATAATGTTTGTATGCAACTTGTTCTAATGCCACAACTCATGGTAAGTTGAATTTCCTAATCCTGATTTAACCATGCTTTCAATTTCATGTTTATAGCTTAGTGAATGAATCATGTCAAATAGCTTAATCTTGACAGTTGAGTAGTCTAGGTAGAGAATAAAAGAGTTCATTAGCATAATCTAAACTCTTGGAAAAAATAAGATAGAAATAGATAGTTTGTTTTTCTTTTAAGAAAAAAATAATGTCAAGGGTTTTCCAGTTCAAGTGCACCCAAGGAAGAAAAAATGTTAGGCAAGGAGGTTGGGTAGGTAAAGATGAAGTTGAGCTAATCATGACTTTCAGATTATTGAGATCACAACTTCAAAGAAAACATCAACAAGTGAAAAGAGGTAAAAATCTGCCCAACGGATGAGGCACTGGTCCCCATTAAGCCATATATATAAAATTTTGGGCACCTCCTGAAAAGGAGTTGTCGTTCCCAAGTGGAGCCACTGTTAGTCATCAGTAATATTTGCTTCTCATGGATGACTAAATAGTTATCCTATATTTCTAGAAACAAAGTTCATGAACATTGTGAGTTCTAGAAATCTCACCACCTTCATTATCTTTAGGATAATTTTTTTACTATTTCACCATCCCATAATGTCAGGCTCAGCTCCCTAATCCTAGAAGACCCATCATGGGCTCATGTGACTCATTTTGTCTATATTTTTTCAACTTTGGCCTCAATCCTCTGTTTTGTTTTGCCTAAACCATCCACTGCTACCTACGACCACCAATCAACTAACTCTCTTATATCTCCAAAAATACCTTAAGAATTGATGATCTAAAAAATATCTCTATAGGATCTTTAGACAAATTAAGTACATTAGGTTTTTGATCTTCAATACATCGTTTTGTACAAAAATTTGTTTTACGCCTAAGGATCCCGAATCAAGTTTTCAAGCAAAGGCAAAGTCCAAAGAGCATTCCACTAGGTCATTTAGGGTTTCATAAGTCATAGGGTTTATTTTTTGTTCTAAAATATTAGTTCTTCCTATGTAAAGAGGTTGCATTAAAAGAAGAAGAAGGTCAGGTAACTTTGTCCAAAACTGATCAAAAACCCCGTAAGGAAGGCCTCCTTTTCCAAAGCATAAATTCTGTAAGGGGCAGATGCCCTTGTTCACATTTCTCCAAAAATTATGAATATGGATATCATCATAAGAAGAGGTAAGGTAATAGGGTGAATCATCACAAGAAGACATCCACAGCAAGGGAAAGGCAGCAGGCCTATGTACAATGAGACTCAAGGTTTTTGGGATTGGTTGACAAAACAGTCTTGCCATATAAGGAACCATCACAAAGACCACCAAGGTAGAAGGCACATCAACACAACCAAGGACACATTGAAGATTTTCAGAAATCATGAATGAATAAGGGGAAAAGGTGAGGCGAGCTGAAAAGAAATTAATGAACTTCAAAGGGCTATAGAGAACTTAGAGAAAAACACTACTTATTCTTCTAACAACCCTAAAACCTAAAGGTTTGGAAGGATAGACAGAATAGGTGAAATGAAGATGATAAGTCGCCCTTCATAAGAGCAGGAGGCATTTAAAGGATATCCAATGTGGTCTCTAGGGTTTTTCAAAGCAACACTACTTCACCTACACCAAAGGGAGAAATGGTAAATAATATTAGTGTGATGTAGCCTAGGCTTCCTAGTGCAGTCAAATGTCTTAAAAATTATCAAAGGAAGGCAAGCATAAGGTAAAGTGCCAAAGGAGAAAATCATGTTGAGCATAAGTTCAGTATTGAGAAAATGAGGCGCTAAACTCCAAAAGGGAATAAGAAGACCAAAGGAAAATGCGTTGCAGGCACCTGCAGAAAATCAAAAGTGGCCAAGGGAACGCATGGCATGGTAATATTTTCTTAAAATATTTGTCAAAATAAATATGATACTACCTCAAAAATCAGTAAAGAGGTAAAAAGACATGTTTCAGGTCACCTACAATCAAAAATGCCAAAAGGGATAAGAACATTGTTTTTAGTTTGTGAAATGCATGCCAAAAATAGTTTGAACAGTGCCATAATTTCAAAGATAAAAAGGGATGAAAAGGACATCTACATCCCCTCAACCAACCATCACCACAAAAAAACAAAATATGCCTTGAGAAAGCTTTCAAAAACCCCTGCAAAAGATATAAAGCGTATCAGTCAAATGACAAAAAGGTTGAAAACATAGTAAAGTTGGTTTATAAGTGTGATTTATTTTCTCAAAGGATATAAAGTGGCTTCAGTATTCATTTGAAACTCATTTGTCACTTGGTGAAGAGAGAAAAAGGCTTAAGAAGAAAAACTGTGTTTTTAACTGTTCCGGGGAAAATTTTCCTAGCGCTACGCAAAAATGGGTTGGCAATGCGCTAATCCATCCTCCACCTATTCAAAACAACATAGCGCTACGCAAATTTGGCCCAATGCTAGGCTGACAGCAAATGGCGTTAATTTCTGTAGTGCGCAGGGTTTGCCACCTTCAACGAAGTTCAAGGTTCTTTGGGCAACAGAGTATGATAGGGTTCTATACTTTCACTATGGGTAGAGTTAGGTTATGATCTCGCTCTACCAATAAAGCCTCTACACAAAACAACTACCTGCCTAATTCACACACCGAACTCAAATGCCTTATACAAAGGGTTAATATCCTCGGTAGGACTGAGAGCCACTTCAACGCACTGTCGACCTTCTACAGGGTTCTTTTTCATCAACATAACACATTCGGGTAACTAAAGGAGAGCCTCCGCTCAACATAGACAGAGAGGTTACAGGAGATTAACACATCATTTTCTTTTTTTTGCAATTATACATAGAGTTCAAAGTTCGACAGAGTAATTCATTGGAGAATGTCAATCGCACATACACAGTTAGTCAGTAGGGTGAAAATCTTCTTCAACAGAGAATACAATTTCACAATTCGACCCTTCACTGCCAAATCTCTTTTTTCACCATATCAGGGTTACAATTTATAATGCATAATATGACTCCTCGGTTCCTCTCTCAGAGGACCGTTTTTTTTATTCTAACCATCAAAGGCCTAATTATGTAATATTCGAACAATAGATACTGAACAGGTGGAAACATACCAACCCATTCGACTCCTACAGTTATTTAATTAATCCTACCAACGGAAATCAACAGATTGGCATGGAGAAACTATCCAGCTTCTTCGATTATTAACTAATCTATCTTGCCTAAGCCTAATAGACAACCAAGGTGTTGACACCTTGCTGGTACATCTCAAAAAATCTAGAACTCTTCTAGCCACAACATGTGGACAATCCTCCTACATTGCTGGCTAGTGTCTAATTCCCTTGCATTAGACTACTAAGGGAAATTTTCTTCATGGACTCCTGTCCATGAGCTCTTTCACCGAACTGCCTATCTTCTGCAACATCACTTCAGTCATCCAAGTGGCATCTTCATCTGGCTAGTCCTTCCACTTGATTAAGTACTAGAAGTACTCTTGTCCTTTAGTCTTCTTGAACACTCTCCTGTAAAATATCTTCTCTGGCTGCAATGGTTGTGCTGGAGGTAGTTTCTTTGCCCATTCAATCTGCTCTTTTTCTACTGGTCCTTCTTTTTCACCATCGTCTTCATATTTGTACAGATATACAACATTAAAAATGGGAGATATTCCAACATCAGGAATCAATTCAATCTCATAAGAATTAGCAGAAAACTTTCTAAGTATCTTGCATGGCCCAATATTTTTAAACTTCAGTTTGTTATACTGCTTTTTTGGGAATCTCTCCTTTCTCAAGTGTGCCAAAACCAAATCTCCAACTTCAAAATGGAATTATCTTATGCTCAAGTCTGCTCTGCCTTTGTATTTGATGCTGTTGCCTTGTAGCTGTTGTTTCACTTGTTCATGTATGGCTTGGATCTCTGAAGCAAATTCCTCACCATCAGCACTCCTCAGATCTGCCTTTCCCAAATTTCTTAACTCTGATATTCTTCAGGGGTGCATTCCATAAAAAATATGGAATGGGCTCTGCCCTGTGCTTCTATTTGGTGAATCATTATATGCGTATTCTGCCTGAGGAAAAATATGATCCCACTGCTTGGGGTGCTCTCCTGCAAGACTTATCAATAGATTTCCTTGACTTATATTTACTACCTCAGTCTTTCCATCAGTCTGAGGATGATAAGCTGATCTAAAAATTAGTTTGGTACCAATTTTCTTCCACATTGTCCTCCAAAAATGGCCCACAAATCTAGTATCTCCATCTGAAACAATACTGTTGGGAAACCCATGCAATATAACAACTTCTTTTGAAAACAAGTTAGCAACATGGGTGTCATCACTAGTTTGATAACATGGAATAAAATGTGCCATCTTGGAAAATATGTCCACTAAAACAAAGACTGCATCATTCCCTCTATGATTCTTGGGAAATCCTAAAACAAAATCCATACTCACCATGTCCCAAGGCCTGTCTAGAATAGGCAATGGAGTGTACAATCCTGCATTCTGGCTCCTTCCTTTGGCATATTGACAGATTTTGAAATTCCTAACAAATTTTCCCACTTCTGTTCTCATCTTGGGCCAATAATAAAAGTGACTCAGATGCTCATAAGTTTTATCAGTACCAAAGTGTCCAGCAAGTCCACCACTGTCCTTCTCCATAATCAAATTCTCCCTCATGGAACATTTTGGTACACACAATTGGTTTCTCCTGAACAACAAGTCCTCCTGCAAGAAATAATCCAGCCACTGGCTTCTATCTGTTAGAGCAGGGTTACAACATGCTTCAAATTCTTCCTTAAAATTTGAATCTGTTTTATGCAACTCTTTAAGAAAATCCAATCCTACAACTTTAATTTTTTTTCTTGAACAAGCATGTTTCTCCTACTCAAAGCATCAGCTACTTTATTTTCTTGGCCACTTATGTGTTTCAAAAGAAAATTAAAACTTTGGAGATATTCAACCCACTTGCATGCTTACGATTTAATTTAGGCTGCTATACAATGTACTGCAAGGCATGATTATCAAAGTATAATACTAATTCTTTAGACATTAAGTAATGCCTCTACTTTTTCAATGTCTGAACAAATGCATAAAATTCCTTCTCATAAGAGAAATACTTCCTTCTGGTGTCATTCAGTTTCTCACTGAAGTAAGCTACAGACCTATCATCTTGATTCACCACAGTTTCAATGGCTTCCCCACTGGCATCACACTTCACTTAAAATGGTTTAGTAAAATAAGGCAAAATTAAAACATGCTTTTCAGTTATCTTTTGCTTCAAAAGCTTAAAATTTATTTCTTCTTCAACAGTCCATTTAAATGGTTGTTTGTTCTTCTTTATTGTCTCAATAATGGATGCATTAATCTTACTAAATTTTCTTATGATTTTTTTGTAAAAAATGGCAAGTCCATGGAAACTTCTTACCTCAAAAACATTTATGGGTGAAGGCCACTCCACAATTTCCTTAACCTTTTCTGGGTCCATCTTCAATCCTTCAGTAGAAACAAAAAAACCAAAATACACCAACTCTTCTTTCATGAATGAGCATTTCTTTAAGTTTATCAGCAGTTTCTCTTGGTGTAACTTCTTCAAGACATAATTAAGATGCCTTAAATGCTCTTCCTTTGTTTTGCTTAAAACTAATATGTCATCCAAATATACTATCACGAATTTACCAATAAATTCTTTTAACACTTCAGTCATCAGCCTCATAAAAGTACTGGGTGCATTCGATAATCCAAAAGGAATTCCCAACCACTCATACAATCCCTCATTTGTTTTAAAGGCAGTTTTCCATTCATCACCCTCCTTTATTCTAATCTGATGATATCCACTTTTTAAATCTAACTTTGAAAAATATTTTGCACCACTCAAAGAGTCCATTAAATCTTCAACTCTAGGAAAAGGGAATTTGTACCCAATTGTTATCTTTTTCATGGCTCTGGAATCAGTACATATTCTCCAGCCTCCGTCTTTCTTTGGGCTCAATACTTCTGGTACTGCACATGGACTCAAACTTTCTTTGATCAACCCCTTGTCCACTAATTCCTGTACTTGCTTCCTGATTTTCTCATTCTCTATGGGAGTCATTCTGTAGGCTGCCTTATTTGGAAGATTTGAACCTAGGATAAAATATGTCTAATGGATGATCTTTCTCACAGGTGGCATCTCATCAGGTAAATCATCCACAACAATGTCACAATAATTGTCTAACATCTCTTTGATTTCTATTGGAAAATTAGAAATATTTGTAGAAGTAAGAACTACCTTAGGTTTGCAAACTAAAGCAAAACTTACCTCTTCTTCTTTAATCTACTGTAGATACTCCTTCCCGCTCAGCAACAAGGTCTTTGGGTCTGCCATCTTGCTTGATGGTTCTCCTTCCTCCATGGGTATCAACGTGTGATGTAACCCATCTTTGAAGAACTTGTAAGTGTTCTTCTTGCCATCATGCACTATTGCTCTGTCATACTGCCAAGGTATACCCAGCAATATGTGACACACATCCATGGGAATCACATCACATAGGAGTTTGTCTTTGTAGTTTCCCATCTGCAGCTCTATCTCGCACTGCTCCTTCACAATCAGCTAATGCCCTTTATGCAGCCAGGAAACCTTGTAGGGAGTTGGATGCTCCCTTGTCTTTAGCTTCAATTTCTCTATCACCTCGGTGGAGACCAGATTTTCTGTGTTGCCACTGTCAATGACTAGCTGGCATCATTTTCCTTCCACTTTGCATACACTCCTAAACAAAGTCTTCCTCTGTGTAGGTTCAGTGACCTCTTTGGCTTGTTTCAACATGACCTTATTGACCACCAAGGGTTCTCCTTTCTCTGGCAGAATTTCCTCTTCAATTTCAGACAACCTTGCTGCCTCTTCTTCAGCCTGAGCAACAATAGCATTTCTTGGACCAACACCCATATTCTCTGGGCACTAATAGTTTTTGTGTCCCACTTGATGACATCTATAACACCTCACTTCTCTACCTCTGCCTCTGCCTCCTGTTCCTCTATAGGAACCCCTTCTGCCTCTTGCATCACCCTCTGTGGATGCATTCTAAGGTGAGTTGCTGCTAGCTCCATCTCTAGGTGTTGTATATTTTCCTCTACCACCCTTACTTCCCTTTCCTCGAGAAGTACCTATTCCCTTGGCAGACTGCCTTCTCAGGAGTTTCTCTTCAGATTTTAAGGCCATCTGATAAGCCTCCTCAACTGTCTTAGGAGACAGAAGACTGATCTCATCTTGGATCTCCAGCTTGAGACCATTCACATATCTGGAAACCTTCTCTGTTGTGTGCTGGAATTTTCCAGCTCTTATACTCACTCTATAAAATTCTTCTGTGTATTCCTTTATTGTTAGCAATATCTGTCTTAGGTTCTGCATTTGTGTAAACAATGTTAGCTGATAATCACTAGGCAAAAACTTACCTTTCATTTTTTCCACCATCCTGGTCTAGGATTTGATAGGCTGTTTACCAGCTCTCCTTCTCTCTCCTTACACTCCATCCCACCAAAGTGCAGCATGTCCTTTTAGCTTTGTTACTGCAAAGTTGACCTTTTTGTCTTCACTCATTTCTTCATAATCAAAGCACTTTTTCATTTCATTAATCCATTCAACTAACTCTTATGGATTCAATCCTCCTGTAAAACTTGACACTTCAAGTTTGGGCTTGACCGCAGACCCCAGAACAGTTCTAAGGAGCCTCGTGTCAGGAGGAATCTCAACATTTTCTCTTGCTTCTTCTTCTGTTTCAGGTTAACTCATGTCTTCAGGATCTCTCGGATGTATTACTTCTATGGAATCCAATCTGGTTTGGACCCTCTGCAAGGTCTCCAACACTTTTGCATTGGCAACAGGCCTACCTCTTCTTCTACCAGCACCTTTGGAAACTCTGACATCCATCTTGTAATTCTATGCAGAAACAGAATCTCCAAAAACGGCTCTGATACCACAATTGATAGCAAACCGCGTTAATTTCTATAGTGGGTAGGGTTTTCTTCCTTCAATGAAGTTCAAGGTTATTTTGGAAACAAAGTATAACAGGGTTCTATACTTTCACTGTGGGTAGAGTCGGGTTATGATCTCACTCTACCAACAGAGCCTCTACACAAAACAACTACCCGCCTAATTCACACACCGAACTCAAATGCCTTATACAAAGGATTAATATCCTCGGTAGGACTGAGAGCCACTTCAACGCACTGTCGACCTTCTACAGGGTTCTTTTTCATCAACATAACACATTCGGGTAACTAAAGGAGAGCCTCCGCTCAACATAGACAGAGAGATTACAGGAGATTAACACAGCATTTTTTTTTTGCAATTATACACGGAGTTCAAAGTTCGACAGAGTAATTCATTGGAGAATGTCAATCTCACATACACAGTTAGTCAGTAGGGTGCAAATATTATTCAACAGAGAATACAATTTCACAATTCGACCCTTCACTGCCAAATCTCTCTTTTCACCATATCAAGGTTACAATTTATAATGCATAATATGACTCCTCGGTTCCTCTCTCACAGGACCGTTTTTTTTACTCTAACCATCAAAGGCCTAATTATGTAATATTCGAACAATAGAAAATAAACAGGTGGACACAGACCAGCCCATTCGACTCCTAAAGTTATTTAATTAATCCTACCAACTGAAATCAATAGATTGGCACAGAGAAACTATCCAGCTTCTTCGGTTATTAACTAATCTATCTTCCCTAAGCATAACAAACAGCCTAGGTGTTGACACCTTGCTGGTACATCTTAGAAAATCTAGAACTCTTCTAGCCACAACATGTGGACAATCCTCCTACATTATTGGCTAGTGTCTAATGCCCCTGAATCATGGGCTAATCTTGGGTGCTGCACAAACGCAGGCCCGACTCTCTCGGAGACTGACCAACACTGCTACACATGCCCGACGTTGTGCTAACCCACGGGCAGGCTTGACGGTGCTACGTTAACAGGCCGACCTGACAGCTTAGGGAAGGCGTTGTGCAAATGTAGAAATCCTCCAGACCACAATTTCTCTGCCCTTGCTCACGAATTTCCTCTTCCATTTGATCTCTGAAGGTTTACAAAGAGCCAAGAATTGGTAAGTGTCTTTCTGTCCTTTTCCCCAAGCAGTTTTAAATTTTATTATTAGTCTCTTTAAGGCTTTGAAGTTCAAACCCTAGGTGGGAAAACCCTAGGACCTTCATACAAAACAAGCCTTTGTTTTTAAATCTCCTTAAAATCAGTTTCATGTCATGTGAGGGTAAGTAAGTTAGGGTGGCTGCAATACACTTTTGAGAAAGGCCCCCTCAAGCTCCAAAGCTACTAAATCCTAAGAACCCTACCGTCCACATCTCTCATTCACTAAAGTTGGCTTCATCACCATTTTCACCTTGCTTCACCAACCCCTAGATTGTCAACCAACATCTCCTATAATTATGTTAGGAGCTGAGAACAGCAATAGCAGTGATAAAGGTTAAAAGGAATTTGAGCCCAAAACATAAGGGAGGAAATGTAAACAAAATGGAACCTCAAAGCATAGTGACCATCACCTCCTCTCCCATGATCTTATCATGTCTTCAGAATGCAAGATGTTTTCAATTTTGTGAGAAGGTCAAACAAGTGAAGAGCCACCCCGAGCTCACAAGACTCCTCATTCTCAACTTACACAACAAGTGCTCAAGCCTTCAAGGAGTGGATTTTGAGATCTCAGTAGGTGCCATATCTAAGGCCACAGGTATCCCTGCTGTGGGTGAGAAGTGGTTTAAAAAAGGCAAATTGGACAAAGAATTTTCTGAGCCATTCATCAAAGAAATGTATAGAGGAGGCAGCAAGACGGTTTTCCCTTTCTCACGCCTCAAACATAGATTTTCACCCTTTATGTTGGTTATCATGAGGTACTTCAACTGTGAGAGGAGATACTCCAGGCTCTATTCCTACCATGTCAGACTCCTCATGCATTTCACAGGAGTTAAGGTGCTCAACTTGCCATACTATCTCTATAGGAGCATTGAGAAAATGTCTTGAAGTGTCCGGAGGAGGACTCCATCCCAACAAATGCAAAGCTTATTTCACCATTCCTTGATCAAGATGGTGGTATTACATCAATTGGAGCAGTGGGGCATACCTTGGGAGGTATTCATAGCACATGAATTCTTCACAACCCCCTAGCCTCCTCCTTAACCAAATTTTCCCTCCTCATCTGCACAAGTACCCTCACCCCAAGAAAATCTCCCTTCTTCCCCTTCTATTGATGCATTAAATGAAGAGGATGACAGTAAAAATAATGAATAAGGTGCTAATAGTAGAGGTGATGAAATCAGTGAGGTAAAGACATAAATTAATGAGGAAGAGAAAGACGGAAATGATGGTGAAGAGGAGGTAAATGAACATAGCAGTGATGAAGACAAAAATAGTGAAAATTTGGAGGGAGGGAGTGATGGTAATGATGCTAATGAGTCAGCCCAAAGTGAAGAAAATGATGATGCAGATGAACAAAGTGATGACCAAGAAGATGTTGATGAAAATGAGGAGACTAATAGTCAAAAGCACAGTGAACATGATAGTGATCAAGATAAGGAGGTGGATAGTCAAAGAGACAATGAACATGACAGTCAAAGGGAAAATGTGTATAGCCATGAATACATTTAGAAAATTCATGAGGATAATAGCTATTATATGGAACAGGAAAATAATGAGGCAGAAAGAGAATTTGAAGAACAAGACAGTGACAAAGAAGATGACACTGATGGAACAAGCAGTGAGAAACAAAACAACAAAAGAGATAGTCATGACTTTCATGAAAACAGCCAAGACAATCACGACACCAATCAGCCTCCTATTGATAATAAAAATGATACCAGTGCAAGGGATGATGAAATAAAAGACCCTAATGATGAACAAGACCAAAGGGGAGAAATTACAGAGGCTTATTATCGAATTCAAGACCAAGGCGATAGTGTAGAAGGTAGTAAAGAAGGTAATGATGATGATCGTGTTGAAGGTCAAGAAGGGGAAAATTCAAATATATGAGATCGCCTACACTGTAGGATGAAGAAGTTAGGAGCATAACACCAAGGGTCACATCCATAATGAAGAAACTACCAAAACCACCATCACTCCTCTTGCATACACCCACAAAAGAGGGTCAAGGCATGTGTTTGTTGCCTCCAAAGGGCAAGGGACCATGCCATCCACCTCAACTTAGCAAATTGAAAAAGGTAAGCAACAAGAAAAGGTAGAATAGAATGACCCTAAAATAGAAAGGGAATTTGAACTTATCCATATAGACAGTGATGAAGAAAATGAAACAAGAATTTCAAACTCCCTCCTCCAAGACAAGAATGCACAAATAAAAGGCCTAGAAGCTAAGTTGGAGAGGGAAAAGGATGCGATCCACTTCTATCAGATGGAAAACATGAAAATGAGTGCCGAGCAAGCCATCTATGAGGTTAGAGCACTAAAGGCATAGAAAGAAGCCCAAAGAGAACATGTGGAACTAGAAGAATACATGGGCCCATATGAGGAAAGTGAAGATGAAAAGGAACAACCTAGGAAGAGGCAAAAAATGATAGGTTTGAGGAAAGCATTGGTAGAACAACTTTCCTTAAGTGAACTCCTTGCCATGGAAATTGAACATGATCAGGAACCATGGCTTGAGAGGGAAAAAATACACCTAGAGGTCAAGTTGAAGAAGGAAAATTAAGGCTTAGAGCCGCAAATAAGGATGACCAAGCATTATGCAAAGAAAAATAAACTTGCTTGTGCCAAACTGAAGGAGGCCCTCATTAAATTACAAACCCTAAAGGAGGAAAAAGTTCATGAAAACCTTGGATTTTTGGCTGAGGCTTCTCAACAGGTCTCCCAAACCCCTTGAGGAAAATCTCCACCAATTTTAAGAGATTTTGGATAACTTTTTGTTTTTGGTGATTTTTAAGGCCCATTAGTGCAACGCCACTAGTGATACGCTAATACATGGAGCATCCTTAGGAGGAAAACTCATCATTTTTTGGTTTCTCATCACTACTAAAATTTTCTCCCCAAGTTTCAGATGATTTGGAGCAGGTTTGACCCCTCAAAAGTTCAAAAGTCACCTAAATTTTCATCATTCTGCCTCTGTTTTAGACCTGGCGGTGCGCTAATAGAAGTCTTGAGATTTTGACATTTTGACTAGGATAAAAGAGCTGGATCAGTAAAATGCAAGAATTTTTAGAAATTAGACTCATCAGGCTTTCCAACGATCCATCACGGAGCCAAATTTTACATCGGGAAGAGGTCCAAAACTTTGGTTGCAAAAGAGCCTATTTGCGCAAATGGACTCTTTAGAGTGTTTTTGGAAAAAAGTAAAAAAAACACACTAATTTATTGAAAAATCATATTTTAGTGTTTTTTGGGGAAAATCACTCTAGAATTAGGTGCAAGAAGTTATTTTAGCCTTTATTTCATGAGATATTTTTTGCCTTGGGCCTTGCATGATCTCTTAGGCATAAATGACATTTATGGGTGATTTTGACTTTTTCCACCCTTATCTAGGGTTTTTTCCCTCCTTTTCTGAGTTAAATAGAGCATGAGCGATTCATTGTAAATGTTGGCATTTGATGAGCTTTGAGAGCAATACATGGTTTTTATGAGCTTGGAGAAGAAATTGGTGTTATGGAGTTTATGAATGGCTTGCTTCGACTGATGATGGAGAAGTTTATTTGCAGGATCCCTAAGCTTGGTTGATGGTGATGTATTATTAATTTGTTCATGTTTTTTTGTTATCTTTATGTTTCATCCTTATTTGTTGCAATAGAACAGAAAAGTATAGGTTGAGAAATGCTCTTTGAAGCACCTTAGTGCTCCTTCCTTATATTTCCTTGATGTTTTCCTCTTTTGGGTTAGCTTGAGGAATTCTTAACTGCTCATTAGGCCCACCTAAAATTTTGTGTATCATTAATGGATTAGTATCCTAGTTTACAAATATGTTTCATGATAATCCCTACTTATTTGATGCTATCAAAACTCTTTCCTCAAACCTCTCTTTGAAGTATTTCTTGCTAGGTTAAGTCAAAGGGTCTTGTTTCGATCTTGCCCTTTGTCCATGCCTATCAAATTTCCTCAAAGTTCTTTATATCTTGATTTATGATGTTTAGGATTTCCCTATTCATGAATTAAAGTTATTTGTGATCTTAAATGTTTTCTAAAGCTTCAAGGTGAAATCACTAGAAGTTAAATGAGTTTCTCACCTTCTATATTTCATTGAAATTGTTTGTCTTGAATGATTATTGGTTTAAGTATTTTCATTGAGATTAACGGTTTTCCCTACCTCATGACTTATATCTTTTTCTTATTGAAGTGTTTAACACCTCGTCGTTATAGGTATTTTACAAAGGATTCTTGATTGCCCTTTTCCCTACCTTATTCATCAACTTGATGTCCATCCCACTTCACACATAACCTTAAGGATCCATTAACCTTGCTAGATTGGCCTTTTAATGCACTATGATTCATTATTGAGATATCCATGACTTTCATTGACTCCATAGCCCAATTATTTAAAGACCTCTCACTCCACCTATTGTACCTATTCATCTTACCCAACCAAAACAAACAACAAATCCTACACTTAAAAACTAGCGTAAAATCAACCATCTAAAGTAAACAAGAACACATCCTTTGCATCTAATAGAGAGAGACCTCTCTAAGTCCAGGAAGGCTAGGTCCTAGGACTCCAAAAACTGGTCTAATGTTACCCTGTCATTTGGTCTACCAATATGCCAAATCACGGGACACTAAAAAAATGAATGCATTGTTCAAATGAAGTTGTTGAAGAGTAATAATTTGAAACAATCTCTATAATCTTTTCTCTCATGACCATTTCATCTTCACTAGGAAACTTAATATAATCATCCCCATAATGATTAAGAGTGACATATTCTTATAGGAGATTATTTGATCCAACTTCCATGTCTTTGGGATCATAACTAGGCTTTGAAAATTGGTTCATTATTCCATATAGTTGTAATTCTTGCATAGCATCGGTAAGAATGCCTATGGATATCTTATCCCCTGTAGTAATAGGAAATTTGAGTTGACATTGTGTTTCCATAAAATTTTCAGGCTTTTCATTTTTGTGGTAAGCTTGCTGAGAATCACCCAAGCTACAAGGGAAAAATGTATTCATATTCAAAGAACATTCTATGCCATGAAAGCTTCCAGCCAAGTTGGAATTGCAACTTCCTAAATACTCAGTGATTTTCTCAACATCATTCCCTTCATATTGATTTAATGATGTCCTCATAATAGCATAATTTTATCATCCTGGTCCAATGTTGTCTTCTAAATAACCCTAGGGACAACTGGAACCTATATTTCAGGGGAATCCAAATCAGTAATTTTGAGGTGGCATTAAGGAAGATAATGTGAGTGTTCCTTTATCTGAGCCAAATAATATCTCTGGCAGTCATTCTAACGATAGTTCTCCTTTCTCTCAACCAAATAATTTGTTTAGCAATAATTTCAATGGGAATTTTCCTTTTTTTCAGACAAATGATATGTCTGGAAATAATTACGGATCAATCCTTCGAGGTGGGCACCCACACTATGCGTCTAATCCTGGACATTCAAGACCAATTTAAATGGATCTCAATAGAAATTATTTACTTTCTGTTAGTTTGAATTAAATGCAGACTTCCTGTAGGTCATTTTCATAAGCCAGTTAATGCACAAAAGTTTGGATCATCTTGTATCTTGATATTTAAGCCAGGTACATATTTATCCAGCAGCAGATATAGTTTAAAGTTATGTTTCTTATTTAAAAGAGATAATATGGTGTATCAAAGTAATATTTTTATTGTATGTACATTTTTGTATTATCTGCAAAATGATGATCCAAACATGACTCACAGTTATTTCATCATGCACCATGTACTGGAAAAATATAACTAAAATGCATTTCAGGGGAGTGAGTTATTACTAATTAAGTCTACTAATAATGAATATAATATATATCAGATCACAAAAAATGTGTGAAGTAGGCATTATGTGCTTTATCACAATTAATATATCTTGTTTGAATATTTTCTTATGTGTGAGACTAGTGGGAAGGTTCGGCATGGATTTTGATATGATTACTCTGCATGGCATATCAATAAAAATATATATATATATATATATTCTTCAAGTTATACATAGTTTGTTTCCTAAGTGTTAAGTACCATGAACAATATTAAATGCAAACTAATACTTTACCACTGCAGTAGCAGTTATTGAAATATTAATCTGTGACATGCATTATGCAACAAAAAATGAAAAATGGAAAAAGGATGTTCAAAGTATCATATTAAGCCCAAAAGGTAAGGTTTCACATTATTAATACATGAAAGTAGATTTCATTCCTTAATTTTCTTTCTAATTTAGAGGAATGGAGCTCTATAAACTACCATTGTGCACTTCTATCTTTCATCATTTAAATGAGATTTGAGCTTGACGTCCATCGAGTATCTCTCAGTTTTCACTTCTCGATATCATTTTTACCATAAAATATTAGTTCACTCAAGCATCTCGAGGACCTTGATATACTTTAATAAACTAAATACTTTACTAAATCGTATTTCCAATTTAATGGCTTTAAAATTTTTGAAGGTAGCAAGCAACAAACTAGTGGATTTTCCATTTGGGCTATCAAGTATACCAAACCTACAAACTATTGATGGGTTGAACAATGTATTGACAACTTTGGAATATATAAAGTTTTTTTAACTTTTCCAAAATGATAGTGAGGGAAATTATCATACACGAGGAAATATTATCTTCTAAATTAATGGATTAATGTGCATTGTATATTCCCAGTTTTTTTTAGTAGCATAATAAACTCTGCAAAAACTGGAAAACTCTTGTCTGGATGAGCTGTATTTTGGAAGAAAACGATGCATTGAAATAGGAGGTTGTTGAGTGTGAGCCAATAAACTTTTATATTGAGGAAGAGGCCTTTAATTCAAATTTATGTAAGGAGAAGATAAAAAATCCATCTCAAGAAGATTCTAAAATTTATTTTTCAAGCCTTTATTAGAAAAAAATTTCAAATATTAGTTATTCTCTCATATTTAGACCATTCATCTAAGAGAATGTCAACTAATAGATATTCTCTTGCATTCATACCAAGAAAATTGTGGAAGAAGTAGCACCATGAGAATAAAAAATTCAAGGGTCGTCAAGAATGATTGAAAAATATTAGGAGGCTCTATGTTGAAGGTCGTAAAGAAATAAATAACACAAAAATTATAATAGAGTCAGTTCCTATTTCAAATGGGAAAATATATCATGGAAAAGAGAGTGGTGAGGAACTAATAAGAAAAATTATTGCAGCGAAAAAGAACTGGATCCTAATATACAGGATCTAGTAATCAGAAGAAAATATCCAAGATATAGGTGACTCTAGGTGCATTAATGCCAATGAAAACGATTCCATATATGTAGTGAAAAAATCAACATTAAAATGAATATTGCCTCTGTATGATCTTAATTGTAATTTTATTGATTCCAATAGTAGTAATTTTTGAATAGTCATTTCTAATGTCATGTTTATTATAGATCAGAGTGGAACATTCCTTGCTCTTATGAAGAAGAGCGGCCATTTACATTGTTGCTCTGAGGCCAGCAATGAATATTTTCCCATGCCGACTGAGCACCATGGTATTTTTATCAAAAATTATAAGCTCAACAAAGAAATAAGATCCATGGAATAATTGTCTTGGGCATCTCAAAAATAAAGAATTGAGTCTTTCTATGGCATTAATGATGAATTACAAGATGTCTTCTATGATGTTGAATAAGATCACCAATTTAAGCTATTAATAAAATTTGGAAAGGTGATTATTTTTTTATATATTATCAGGAGATTCTTTAGGTTTATGGAACAACAGATGAGGAGTTGGATGAAATATCTCTATACAATCAAAAAAAAATTTCTTGTTTGAAGAACTATAGTGTTACTACTTCCTCTCTGTGTCAAAATACTTTGGTGGAAATGATAAATCTTTGAATATATGACCCATGTGAATAGTTTTTATCCAAGATTTAAGTTAAAATACATCCAATCCTAACCTTTAGGGGTGTAGGCATTAATCCAATATTTTAATTACAATATATCAAAAAATAACCTCCCTAAATCTCGGAATGACTTTGTGATAAATGTGGGTGGATCTCTCTGGGAATTGGATTGGCGCCCTAAAGGAAATAAAGGTGTTGGAAACTAAATTAACTGTGAGTACCTTGCAATTGGCACACATCCACATGGATGTTTATATCATAGACTTGGTTAAATACCTATAGCTGGGAAAGTTATTATTTAAATCTAGTCCATTTTCAATGCATGTGAGTGTAAAGGATCCACCTTCCAAATGACAGAGGTTGTTAGGTCCCTATATTAGTATTGTAGTCCCTTATTATGTAATTTTAGTCCCCCTTAATTGTTGATGTTGTACCCCTGTAACCCCCATATTGTTATTATTTTTCCCTTACATTATTATGGTTAGGTCAGCTACGATTATATTGTGACCCTATCGACTCCTATATATAGAAAGGACATTTTTTCATTTGTATCGTCCAAGAATTTTTCATTTATGTAATGTAAAGGAGGTTACCCCTTCGAAGTGGCTAAATTCTAAGGCGTTGACCTCTCTTTTCTTCTATTTTTGGAGTTGGTTTCATAACATTTGGTATCAGAGATTTGGATTTTTTGGGTTTCACTGCTCCAATCAGGTCATCATGGAGTTTTTGCTCCAACGTTTTTTCTATGAATTTTCAGAAGATGAAATTTTTATAGAGCGAAGACGAAATCCTAAGGAATGAATTGCAAAAATTTCATATCTTGGTTCGTAATATCTTAGGAGATATGATCTATGGAAGTTAGGGATTTTTCAGGCTCCCGAATTTCACCTAAACAGGCCATCGTGAAATTTATGCTATTACATTTTGTCTATGAAGGTTAAGAAGAAAAAAATTTTACAGATCGATGTCGAACTCCTAAGGAACGTCCTGTAAAAATTTCAGATATTAGTTTGCAACATTTTTTGAGATATGATCTGTGGAAGTTAGAGTTGTTTCAGGCTTCCAAATTTCATCTCAAAAAGGTGACCATGGGAAAATCATCATAATTCTCTCTCTCTCTGAGCATCAAATTGGAATTCTTTAAACGTTTCCACAAGTGCATGGAATTTAGTTTCCTGTGTATCAATTTGGGAGCTGAAGGAGGAAACAATAACACGTGGCACACCATACAAGTTCTCTGTAATGAACCAGTCCATAATTAGGTCATTGTGGGAGATTGGGCATAACTTTGCCTCGAAGAATCCAAATCAGGTTAGACATGTGACATTCAAAATAAAATTCAGAGGGCTAATATAGGACCAAATTTCAGATATCCAAGTTCCTAAATCACAGAGATAATTCAGTTTCAATATTGAGCTCCTAAAAAGCAAGAAAAAAACATGTATTAGTTTTTTAAAATTGCATAACATTTGTTCGAGAAAGACGTTTGAAGTGATTCCAAGGGCATATTGAGGAATTTTTATTAGTATTGGGTTCTATAATGCCTCTAAAAAATAATTCCATACCTATTAAGCCCTCATAAGGCTACACTATGATGCATGAAGAGGAAGAATTGCAGTATGAGATATCACAATTACGGTACTAAGTGAAACAAATTTTCATCTTACAAAGAGCAATCAAAGATGACATAGATGGTTTAGAAGAGAAAATCAAGGCTAATTTGGGTGGTTTGAGGGATCAAATGAAAGATAATATGGATAATGAAGTCGTGGAAGATCACATCGAGCATCAACAACAAGTTCTTCAACTCTCAAAGGATAACCTAACTTTGGTGCATAATCGAATGAAACAACATGAAGATCAACATCATAGCGAAAGAAGTTCTAAAGAGGTCACACAAAACAGAACTCAATAAGTATGAAATCAATCAATTTCAGAGTATCTCAATAAGTGGAATATATTTCCCGTTGAATATTCGACATGGGAAGATAATAATTTTATACAGAAGAATCAATAAATAATCAAGCATTGAGGACAACACTCGTTTGAAGAAGAGGGGCATGTTAGGTCCCTATATTAGTATTTTTGTCGCCTTATTATGTTGTTGTATCCCCCCTTAATTGTTAATTTTGTACCCCTGTAACCCCCATATTGTTATTATTGTGCCCTTACATTATTATTTTTAGGTTGGCTGGGATTATATTGTGACCCCATGGACTCCTATATATATAAAGGAGGTTTTTACATTTGTATCATCCAATAATTTTTCATTTATGTAATTTAAAGGAGGTTTTCCCCTCGAAATGGCTAAATTCTAAGGCGTTGATCTCTCTTTCCTTCTATTTTTGGAGTTGGTTTCATAATAGAGGGTGAGAGAAGAAAATCCATGGAAGTGAACTTGAATATAAAGAAGAAAAAGTATATACAATGCATGTCCTATTTAAGGAGCAAAGAGAGATAAGGACCATATATATTATGTTGATGCCTAATAGCCTCAAATGGAAAACTTCCATTGGTTAACGAAAATATTTTACTAGAATCAAGAGTCCATAAATCATAGGTTGCTTGCCAATTTTTGCTACAAAATAAAATAAAGACATTCTCAATGTCTTAGGATTCTAGTCCTAAGAAGAAAAGCTCAAACGAAATGGTTAATAATCTTATTGTGAAGAGATTTACTTGCAATAGCTACATATATGACTTTTCCTATGTATGTGCATTATTTTATCATTATACACTAATTAATGTGTCATGGAATTATGTGGGGAGGAATTTTACCTCATTCAGGATTCCATAGGAATGCATCTAATGAAGACATATTTGAAGACGAACGATGTAAAAACCCCTCTCGATGAACGTAATAGATCTGCTACATTGGCTTGTCTGCTATAATTTTTGCAAATTCCCTTTCTGGCTGGGCTCAATAGGGACCTGTATCAAAAGTGTCAGAGTCCAATTTGGAATATGAAGTAACAATGAATGAGCAGGTGCATACACCACATTATAACCCTTCAATTTATGCCAATATTGAATATCGACCGGGGGCACACCCGAACCAACTGACCCTACTGGGAAAGGAAAAGCAACGAAGTTATAAGTACCCTCTTAATGACTTTCCTTCCTCAAATATCCCTTTCACTGAACTACATTGCAAATGGATAATCAGTTCTAAGAAGGAAGATCTGGCACAATTTGTTTTTTGGTTTTTCCTCGACCCATTTGCTAAGAGTATACTAAACCTTCTCGAGTGAGATGGTCTTGAATTTTTAGGGCTCCTTCAGGAAATTTATGACCATGGAAGCCATGCGTCGGTATAGGCAACCTAGGTCATTCCCGATGCCCTCCAGAAGGGGGCTTCTACCATCGCTGCAATAGATCCCACTACAGAACCCATTCTATTATGTTCTCTCTATGTGCATGTACATTCTACCCTCCAGAAGAGGGTTTTTTGCATCACTGTCATAGATCCTGCTGTAGAATTCCTTCTACTGTCTCTTGCCTTCTCTTTCAATCATCCCACTCATTATGCCTTCTTCTCTCTTCATGTGTTTGTACACTCTTCCCTCTGTTCTCTCCATGTGCCTATACACACTTCTCTTTGTTCTATCCATGTGCCTGTACACTCTTCTCAAAAGAAGGGGGTTGATTCCATCATCGTCATAGTTCCCACATCAAAAACCCTTCGAGGCCATGTTAGCCTCCCCTACAATTCGGTTTACTTCCATCGTCGTCATAGATCCCACAACAGAAACCTTCACATCATGTTTCCTTCCCCTTCAGTTCGTGTTTCCTTCCCCTTCAATCATGTCGCTCATTATGCCCTATTTTTTGTCTTATCCCCTTCAATCATCCCAATAATTGCTATTAGCAAAAGGCCTCATTACTTTTAGAAAAAGAGTAAGTTTATACAAAATGGGAAAAGTTCAGATAAAATTGTTATTTTGTCTCAATGTAGTGTCTTAAAAAACCTCATCATTTATAAATGTGAAACCACCTTATCCTTTAGAAAATGTGGAAGTTGATGAAAATTCACCAATTTGAGAGAAAACTTATAATATGTGAAATCACCTTATCATTTATAAAATGTGCAACTTAACGAAAATTGGGCCATTTGAGACCAAATTGTTATTTTTCTCAATCTAATGTCATAAAATACCCATCGTAACTAATATATTAAATGACCCCATAGTGTAATATGGATAGAGAAGTATTACATTAAACAATATGATAAGATGATGATGGTGAATTAACATTTTGTAGCAAGCTTTATTTAGTACTTTGTATAGTTTAGTTTTTTGTATAGAAAGCTTCAATAATTTTTTGTATTAAATTATAAGGAATTTTTTGTATTAAATTATAATCCATTGTTTAGTGCCTCCATTTCTTATAAAAGGGATTTCCATGTCTTACATGGAAATCAAAGCCATTAAATGTAATTTGGAATTTGGAAGAACATTGTTTTCTCTACCTACAATCATATAGGTCAAAAAATACTAAATAAACATATAGAGCAGCATAAAATTTCACCTCAAATAGTAGAGCATGGAGTTATTAGTTATTTTCAATATTGAAGAGCATTTAGCCTTTTAGCTGAATCTATTCCCATGCGAAACCATATCCCCTCTATTTTTCAATCTCATGTGCATTCATTACCATGGCTTCAAGGAGTCTAAAACCTTGCATAATTCAAGTTATTTCTACCATATATTGGATCACAAAATAAGTCTAGCAAGTAGAATCACTAGATATTTTATGAGGCTTATCAAGTAGAATAGATCAACATTTTATGAGGCCCATACCGATATTTATATCATTTAATATTGAAATATATCTTCCAAAACTTCATTACCCTAGAAACACACAAATGAACTTTTAAAGTCAACAACCTATGCAATTTTAAAAGTAGGGAAACTAGACAAGAAGATTCACAAGTTTCCATTTGAAAACCTGAAATCCTATAACAACAAATTGTATTTACACTCAATTCCTAAGCTAGGGATAAATCAAGTCTTTGAGATATCACATATAAGAAACTAAAATGAGTAAAAAACATAGTTTCAATAAATTCAAGAAATTAAATTAGTTTTAACCATCTCATGAGTCCATAGGTGATAACCAAGTTCCAAAAATAATATCAAAATTGACAATAAATCCATGAAAAATATAAACCAGGTAGTAGGAGTCCGTTCCAGAGACAAATCCAATGCAAAAAGCCAAAAATCAATTTTATGATGGCTAAAAATGGCACCAAAGACACCACATAAGGTTTCCAAGAAAGTAAGAGTCCTCTTCAAAATATTTATTAACCTCTGTCAACCATCTAACATCATAATAATGTTGATCTTACTTACAATGAAAGTTGCATCCAAAAAGTAACCCAAGGCATAAAAAATGCATAAATATAGATAAGGCCAAGGGTTTGGTGAAAATATCACTCATTTTACCCACACACCGTGAATCATAACCTAAGCACCTCAACGTATCTTAAAGATGAAACAAAAACCAACTCTATAATATGATTTTCCAAGTCAATATTCAACTGAAGGGATTGTTTCCCTATCTCTGTGGCCCAATCCATTGCCTCCTAGGCTAAACAGACCCCTGGACAAACCTAGTCTACTTCGGTTGCTTAAATACTTGGTAACTGACTAGATCCTCAAAGCCAAAGCCTTTACCACAAGTTTGTAAGAAACGGTAAGAAAAGTAATAAGATTCCGACCACCTATACAGTATCTCATTTCATTCTAAGGAATAGGGTTCATGAAGCCATAATTGAGACTTTAGAGTCCCAAAGAGGAACATAGAAAAACAAATCTACATCTAAACAAAAAATATGATACCCAATAAAGTCCCACGTGAACTTAGAGACTTCATAAGTTAAACCATCAAATATGAGGACTTTCCATTTTGCATAGAATTAAAGGAAGCACATAAATCATCTCTCATAATATCCTTAACCAACATATCATGTCCCCAATAGTGACCTTGCAAAGGATTATCATACAACAAGCATCTTGGGTAACAGCCACATTATTTTTCAAATCAAGAAGACATAATATAGAAAAAGGGATAACACAGCTAGATATGTATAATATATAAAGTCCATATACCAAAACCCACCTCAAAACTTGTCTCCTTCGCACTCAAACTTGGCCAGGTCCCCCTGAAAGATGCATTAAATTGCCAACAAAGAGGATGTAATATTCCCACTTTTCCATCAGTTAATTGGAATATTAGAGTTCTTAATTTTCTCAATTAATTAAATAAATAAAATGGTGGAGGGACCCATAAACCCCATAGATGAATAAAATCCACCTTTTTTTCTGAATGTGGGTTAGTAGATAACATATCAACATCATGGAGTAGTGGAGCATTTCAATAATCAAGAAGGAGTGGAGATTATGGAGAGATAATGAGGAAGATGATGGAGATAGTGGAGGAATAAAACTAATTACATAGAGCATTAATGATGCAATGATGGATGAAGTTGTCCATTAAAAGCACACATGATGGAGAGAGTGGAGATTAACTGAAGAGATTATGGAGAGACAACATAGTCTTCATGGATACTAGTGGCCACATGAGTAGCGCAGATATGAGGTGGTCCAAGGATATGGAACGTTCACAATCATATAAGGAAGATAAGGGAAACAAAGAAAATCATTTTGGAATTTGATATTGTATTTTCGTTTAACATTTCTTTGCATGCTCCAACTATTTAGCTAAGTTTGCAGTGTGGTTTAGCACACAGGTGTTCCCGAGCGGGAATTCGATGGTTACCCATGGGGGACCTCGAGTGCCTACTCTAGGAAGGTTATTTTGAGAATAAATTCATCATATTCCATTGGTTCCACATTAATCCCCTCTCTTCTACATATACAGCTTTACGAATTATGCATTCATGTCTTAGGGTTTAAGAGGAGGAAGGTAGTTTCTTGAATTTCAACGACGAAACAGGTGGAGGATTCATCATTTCACCTTTAACTTCCATTTCAGTCTTCCATGAGAAGAATTGTGATATCTGGCATCAGGCCATCATATTACACCTCCATGTAGTAGCAGTTCCTTGTGGAATTGCGCAGTCCACCCAGGCAGATCTAAGGGAGAAAGGAAGTTCAAAGTATTTCAGCTCGGAATCATGTGAGGAGTCTTTCCCTCACTTTGGTGAGATTATTCCTATAATTTTTGAGCTATATTTAATCATCCATCAGCAGGCTACAACTTCATCCTCCTTGAAAACGCATTCAAATCCAGCAGTTTTGCAGTTTGTAGCTACAACTTGAGCTGAGGAAGGAGGAGCTAGATCTCAAGTTTCTAGCTTGAGAATATAGAAAAGGGATCAACCGTTCATTTTTTGAGCTGATTAGTTGCTATTATAGAATTTAGATCATAATTTCAGGCCCATCTCATCTGTTACCTAGGAGGAGTGCGTAAGTCAACCAGGAGGGGTGTTGTTGTCAACCCAAAAGGGACAAAAATCCAAAGTTGAAATCTGGGTAAACCATTTCTGGGTTTTTCTAGGTTTTCGTAATAGATTCTATGGTTTTAAGACAAACCCTTTTGGAGCATGCCATTAGCCTCCCACACATGTATCTTATTCATAGTAACAATACTTTCCAACAGCAACAACAGTTGCAACACAACATTTTTGGTGCTAGTTTTCATTAGTGCATTTCAACCACTTCTTGTTGGCTTGAGTGCATATCCTTTGGAGCACTATGTACCTTATATTTTTTCTTTATTATAAAGATATGAATTAGTTTTTTCTGCTCATGGTTATAATGTCTTGATGTAATTTCCAGTTGTAGCATATTTCTGGCATTTTCTAGATTTTAGTGTTATATTCTTATTTTTCCTTATTTGGAATGCTACATATGTTCTATATTCCTATCTTTCCTATTTTGGGATATTACAGTGGTATCAGAGCATGATCTTTGGTTGAGCTTGTGGGCACTTCATGAAAATAGAAGAATAAGAAGAAGAAGAAGTAGAAAAGAGGAAGTCTTCAATAACGAAAGGATTAAGTTTTTCCACGCTTCTCTTTAGATATATGTATGATCTCTCCGAAGAGATTAAAGAAATGAGAAGGGGGAGGCAAATTGAAACCTCAAGAGGTTTCAAAATGAGGAAGGTTCAAGCACTTCCTATCAGTAGCATAAACAACCGAAATTCAAAGAGCTCCAGAACACTTTTCTATGTCCACTTTCCTTGCAGAAGGAGATGGATGGCATGGAGATAGAGGATACTTATAGAATGAGACTCTGAGTAATTATCTTGTAGAGTATAAATATCAATCAAGAGAATTCAAGGAGAATCTAACTCTCCAATAGTTAATCCAAATAAAAAAAAACTGGAGATCCCGCAACAACAATAGAAGAATAAGTCATATACAGAATATATTCTTCTTGCCTACATTCGATGGATCATCCACAAGCATGATAAAAGTTTGGATGAAGGAGTTATATCGTTTCTTCTAGTGACACCCAATAGCGGAAAGAGAGGCTATTGAGATTGCAGCGCTGCACCTTTAGGGTGGAGCAAAGGATTGGTGGTTGAACCATATAAAACATGAAAGGATGACTACTTATGCATACTTCACTCAAAGGCTGATTAATAAGTTTGATAGAAGTAAACCAAAGGTACTTTCCATAGAGACATTTCCCAACATTTATGAGATAGAATATGAAGAACAAAGGGAGGATGTCAATAGTATCACTCTGGAAGAGGAGGAACCTCCACCACCACTAGTTGTAGAAGTACTTGCATCAGATGAAGGAGCATTTGCATATTTAGAAGTTGGTCTTGAGCACTTGACATTGAGAGTCCCATGCATGATTTAGGAGATGCATGAGGAGGAGGAGGCAGATACGAGTACCAATGTAGCACGAGAGGAGCATCCATCACCATCACCAATAGTTGGAGAAGCCATTGCACCAATTGGAGAAAGTCTTGTAGCTTTGTAAGATGTTCCCAAGTATCAGCTTATCCAAGGTTTGCAAATATTTTCATGCCATGTTATTTTAGCACCTCAGTTTGAGATTTGTAGGATCATTCCATCAGCGAAATTTCATAACCAAGGGTTAGAGCACCTTGCTGATTTGGAACAATAAACTATCACTGCACAGATGAACCTTGGCTTATTCAAGGAGGATATGTATAGCTATCCCAGTTGCACATTATTGTTCTACAAACAACACTTTGTGTTGAAGTGTAGAGTTTCAGAGGATGGGATGAGCATAGTCCTAACTAGTACAATGTCAAGCTATGAGTTTAGCATTGTGTATGGCCATGAGACAAAAAACGCACCATTATGGAGATCAACAATGCTGTCACTAAGGAGCAGTGATGAGTTGGGGGGGCAGCTATTCTTGGAGCATTCCGGTGATTGCTTCACTCATGAAGCATTGGATGGAAAAATGATAGGTTGTAAACATCTTATGATGGATAGCATTCTCCACTGTCAGGATGAAGCCTTATTGATGAGCATGTTGGAGCACAGAGAGAGTTTCTACCTACAACATATTCAGAATCTTATGAATTATACTAGGTCATCGATGAGAGGTTCTAATGGAGTAACATGAAGGAGGATTCACTTCAACATATCATGGAGTTCAAAGATCACGAGATTGGGGAGGATGGTATTCTCCATTGGGTGGATACCAAGTTGGAGCATGATATGAGTCATCATCCATAGTTGGATGCATCTGTGAGGATGATGAGCAAGTGGTTCATAAGATACTTGCATATCTATGACACAGGTCAGAAAGAAGCATGGCTACCCTAGATTCTCTTGGGTTAGTATGGTTACCACTCGACATTTCAGATTGGTATTTTCCATGCCTTGCACAATACTGAGGTGATGCAGCAGTAGGAGGCATGGCTGCGCTGGATACTTTTGAGAGAGTTTGGCCATCACATGACATATCTTATGACAATGGGTATGTTATTGTTTGGAACATTTCATGGCACTCATATGATGTGGCAGCAGGGAGCTTGGTTATGTTGGGTTGATGTGACATTCTACATGTCAATGAGTATGTTGTTGGTCCATGGCTTGCACGATGATGATGTGAGGTGGAAGCAAGAGTCATTGTTGCTTTGGTTACTCTTGGGAGAGTATGGGATAACTTTCTCCCATACCTTGCATGATGAGGAGGAAGGATGGCAACACGAGGCCTTACTGTGTTGACTTTGGTTAGGAGAGTATGAACACCATACTTGTTATGATGATGTGGTGGTATGGAAACAAGAGGCATTTCTGTTGTTGCTGTTATTGAAAGAGTATGGTTCAAAATTTCACATGTCCACTCATATGTCTTTGTTTCCTATTTTTCACAGTGTTGAGAGAATTCTTGGAGCAAGCAGCGCTAACAGGGCCAAGGATGGGAGAATGGAAAGGTACATCCTACTCCATGTAGCATGGGTTGGAGAGATAGTTCATGAGTTGGGGCTTTCCTTTGGGGGGACGAACCACTTCACTTCATATGTCTCATGTAAAGAAGAGGCTTTGGAACAACATATGTTTTCCACTTGGAGATTCATTGATGAGGAGAGACATATAGCTATATAGTTGGAATCCATTATAGACATTCTAGAGAGGAAAATACGGAGATGGGCATTCATTACAAAGTGGAGCAGATGGGGAGACCTTCATTATGAGGATGCCATTTGGAGGGAGGAGGATTGTTGTAGCATTCAATTTTTCATTTTCTTGGGGAGAAGAAAAATTTTGGCGGGGAGGATTGTAATATTCAAAATTTTCCATCAGTTAATTGGAATACTAGAGTTCTTAATTTTATCAATTAATTAAGTAAATTAAAGGGTGGATGGACCCATAAACCCCATAGATGAATAAAATCCACTTTTGTTGTGTGAATATGTGTTAGTAGATAGTAGATTGCTATCATGGAGTAGTGGAGTAGCTCATTAATGAAAGAAGAGTGGATATTATGGATAGATAATGATGAAGATGATGGAGATAGTGGAGGAATAAGAGTAATATCATAGAGCATGTTGTAATATGTTTTGACACACCTAAAATTTTTAAATTTTTGGTAAAAAATTGTCAATTTCTTACTAAGCCTAAAATTCCAAGATAATTTTCTATGCTATTGAATGGTTTATTCATTTTATATATTAATTTTGATTTAAATATGTTATTTTTATAAAAATATTGAAAACATTTGTTTTAAAGTTGAATTATATTATAAAACTAATAAAATTTTAAAGCTTAAGTTAAAGTGATTGAAGGGGCTAGCGTTTGGGTAGTTTTTGAAGGGCTGAGATTTCCAAAAGCAAATCAACGACACATATCAAATTCGAACACCCTCAAGATTTCCAACATCAAATTGAAGAGGGGGGTCCGAAAAGAGTTGTAATGCAGAACAACTATTGGGCATGTGGCAGCTCCACATGATTTCAAACCTCCATGCAACAAAACCACAAACCATTGCGGACCCCCTCAAAAATTTTGCTGATGATTTCATGATAGCGCAACAAGACATCATCTCTCATTGGAATTTATCCTCTCACTTACGTATATATTTTCACGTTTGAGGCCACCTCCATGCAACACTAACACAAACAAAAGCGAGAAAGGGAAGAAAACTATGCAGAGCTTCTTCAATTGGTATTACTTTTTCATTCACCATATCCAAGATGATTGTTGTCACTATCATAGTATACATTCAAGATAATGTAAGATGGAGTTGGGGTTTGGGTATGCCCACCCTTCTGATGTTTCTTTCTATCACGAGCTTCCTTGTGGGATCAAAGCTCTACATCCGTGTTGCACCAAACATAAGCTCATTCACCAACTTCCTAGGAGTAATAGCGAATGCAGCAAGAAAATGGAATTTATCGTTGCCTTTTCAGACTTCCGAGTATCATGACCCTACATGAAGTTCTCGAATCAAGGATGGCTCTTACATACCAATTCATGTTTCTAAAGAAGGCTTCTGTAAAAGTGCCACAAGATTTTTAAGGAAGATAGCTCTGTCTCCCTTCCATGGAGACTGTGCAGCCTGGAAAAACTGAAATCAGTGATTAGAATATTGACCATATGGTCAAGTATGATCATCATCTTCGTGTGTCTAGAACAAGTAAACACATTCTCGATTCTGCAAGCACTGACAATGGACAGACACTTGGGCAAGCACTTCAAGTTCCCTGGAGGATCATTTGGAATTATCACGATGCTGGCGCTAGCCTTTTTTTCACCCATATATGACACACTTATCAGGTGGATGACCAAGGAAGGAAAATGCATAATATTCTTACAAATAATGGGGGTCGAATTAGCCCTCTTCATCTTGGCAGTGGCCTTAACTGCTGCTGTAGAAACGAAGCAGGGGAACCCATGTAAAGAGCAGTCACATACACCAAAGCTACAATTAAAGTAGTGAAGGGCATCAAAGCTACAAAAGAACAAATTTATCTCATAGTAAATGGAAAATTTTTTGCAGTATTGTCAAATGTAAGTACACCAAATGTTCCATATGGAAGTTCGTTTTCTGCCTGTCCAAAAGCTGGCGAAAACTGATGAAGAAAAGGAAAACATAGAAAATATTGAATGGTAAACCTTTTGAGAATATATATCTCTATGTCTTTGCATTTGAAAATATTCCTCACAGATGCAAAGATCCATTGCTTGACATCCGTTTCTATTTTAATGGACGTGAATAATAGAAACAATTTCAAATTTGAGACAACATTCGAGCAATAAGTTACAAGAATGAAGGAAATCATTTTTCAGATCTCTTGCAAC
Source organism: Pinus albicaulis (assembly GCA_034641835.2). Taxonomy (NCBI): domain Eukaryota; kingdom Viridiplantae; phylum Streptophyta; class Pinopsida; order Pinales; family Pinaceae; genus Pinus; species Pinus albicaulis. The sequence goes on from CM076575.1 coordinate 1,799,344,587, forward strand.
AAATCAGATTTGTTTTTAATTTTAGATTATTGTCAAGATTCTATCCCTAAAATCTTCTAACAATTTGAGGTTCGAAATGAAAATTTTACGCATTCAAAAGACAAGTGGAAATTAGTTTGCAAAGTTAAAGATTGTTTACAGTCTCTAAAGAGCATAATAAGTTGTCAAATTCTTTTGGCAATTCCGAAGAACATAGGTGGCAATGGTAACCTTGCTTAAATGATATTAACAGGTCTCTAGGAGCATATTCTAGTGGAAAATATCAGTAAAAATGTTAAGGAAAAATCATGACAAAAAGTTATAGGAATAAAGGCATTTAATCCACAATCTGGTAAACAATTTCATTTTTAAAGGATTGATCCAAATTTCAAGATAGTAAATAATCACTCATCAAGAGAAGATGGCAGGGAATTTTTCAATCAAAGACAATTATTTCTTTTCATTATGATCAATCCAGAATTTCTAGGAAATCATACAACTAGTGCCAGAATTATCGAGGCACAAAATCAGCAAGTAGGATTAGTTGAATACATCCAAGTAAAGGATCAATAGTCAAAGGGATAATTCTAGAGTGAAAAAGCATTTGACATCGACAGCTCCAACATTTCAATATTCTTTTGCAATCATTTTCTTATATTTAGTTTTATTTGATTTTATTTTTGTGATAAATTGAATTATATTTGTATATTTTTTTATTTTCCTAAAATCTAGCAACAACGAGCCTATTGTAATTTCTATATATCTTCTCATATTTAATAAGAAAGTGAGGGCTTTTGAGGCCAAGACCTTTCAGCATTGTAAAAAATTTCTTCAGAAATTCTAATTGAAGTATTTCAAATTTGGCTTTGACAAAGTTTCTATTTCTGGTATGTTTTTCTAGTATTTTCATATCCAATTTCTACACATGTTCAGAGTTGCATAGAAAATTTGGGTCAAAATATATTGAGTTTCAATCTCTCTAAAATCCCCTATAAATTTATAATTGTTTAAAGAGATTAGTATATCGGACTTTTGTTTGAGTTAGCTCCACTTTGAACTTGTTATTGTTTGTCACTTCTATCTTCTTCTATATGTGCTTTGTTTGGCTGTAGAAGCTTTCTACATGCATCTAGCCTGATTTATTAAGTATTTAGTTTTAATCCTTAATTATCAGGAACGTCCATACATTCTTCTTTAAAATTATTTAAAAAGCTAAGTTCTTCTATCAGGCTGGAGGCTGACACTTTGAGAAATTAGGATTCTGCAAAGGATGGATTTATTAATGAATAGGAATTGTGCATTGATAGCCAAGCACCCCCAATTAAAACCATAAATCTGGCCATTTTTCTTCAAAGTATGATGTTCGGTGACAGCGAACAACGTTAAACAAGGCCTCGTAATTATTGAGGGAGCCCCCTCTTGTTCAAGGGCCAACTTGAGCCTAAACCTCGTTGACTTTGTTTCCTGGCATAGTTTTTGCAGCTAAGGACTGCCTACGAGAAACAGGTACAACATTTGGCACCATTGCCAGGGATCCAAGTAACTAAGAAATTTTTCCCTGGATAACAATAAAGTTTAGATCTATTTGTTGCTAGTGAACAAGCAATAGGAGTTTATATTGGTTGCATTATTTTCACCTGGCGACTCCACTTTGTCGGATGGCGATTCCACTAGGAAACTGATTTCACTCTTTCTAGATTTAAGCTTCCTTTACTGTTATGCAAGGTTCGTTGATGCTTGCAATTAGCAGTATATGTTTTCTACTCTCAGCCATGATCAGAAATTTTTCATGTCTACGGAGGAAGCAGTTTTTAAAGGACACATGTGAGTATAAGTTTTAGATGCGATTTTATGTTCATATTTTATATATTCTTCATATTTTTAGTTGTTGGTGATGTGGATTGTCAATAAATCCACTCTGCATTTGGTTACATTGGAAAACAAAATACACCTAACAGTGCAGCTTTTTCCAGTTCAGTTAGATAGAAGTGTGGGGATTGAAGAGATATTCCGAGTTTCAGTATGCCGTAGATCAACGTTTTCATTGTTTATGAATGGTGTGATAGATCAAATTATATTTTTAGTCTAGAATTTTTCATTTTTTAGTTTTCAGTATGAAAGAGTATCAGGATTAGTGCTGGCATATGGTTTCATTTCGGAGTTGCAGGTTACATTCTACACTAGCACACTATTCAAATGACACGGTTGATCCAGGAAAGTTGGTTATGGCAGATGATGGTTGATGATCAGGTTTACACTATGAATCCATGCCCAACACTAAAGTAAATTTATCTTCTTGTTCTCTGCATCCCAGAGGGGTAAGAAATCCCCATTGGAGCCGATGTTGTAACATGTTTTGGCACACCTAAAATTTTTAAATTTTCGGTAAAATATTGTTAGTTTCTTACTAAGCCTAAAATGAAGAGAAGATAATTTTCTATGCTATCGAATTGTTTATTAATTTTATATATTATTTTTTTATCGAAATAGGTTATTTTTTATAAAAATATATAATTATATATTTTTATGGATATATTTGATTTAAATTTAAATTATATTATAAAATTAATAAAGTTTTAAAGCTTAAGTTAAAGTCATTGAAGGGGCTAACTTTCGGGCAGTTTTTGAATGGTCATGATTGCTGAAAGCAAATCAATAGCACATATCAGATTCGGACCCCCTCAAGATTTCTAACATCAAATTAAAGAGGGGGATGAAGAAATACTTGTATTGCAAGACAACTGTCAGGCATATGGCAGCTCCACACGATTTCGGGCCCCCATGCAGCAAAACCACACACCATTGCAGACTCCCTCTAAATTTCTTCTCATGGTTTACAGGATAGTGCAGCAAGACCTCATCTCTCATTGGAATGACCCTTCTCTCACTTACATACAGATTTGCACAGTTGAGGCTGCCTTCATGCAACACGAATGCGGACAGTAGCCAGAAAGGGAAGAAAACTATGCAGAGCTTCTTCAACTGATATTACTTTTCATTCACCATATCCATGATGGTTGTTGTCACTATCATAGTATAGATTCAAGATAATGTAAGATGGAGTTGGGGTTTGGGTATCCCCACCCTTCTGATGTTTCTTTCTGTCACGAGCTTTCTTGTGGGCTCAAACCTCTATGTTCATGTTGCACCAAATGGAAGCTCGTTCACCAGCTTCCTACAAGTAATGGTTAGTGAAACAAGAAAACAACATTTATCATTTCCTTTGAAGACATCCGAGTGCTATGACCCACCATGTATTTCTCGAATTGAGGATGGATCTTACATACGAATTCATGTTTCTGAACAAGGCTTTCCGTAAAAATGCCACCAGATTTTTAAGGAAGATAGCTCTGTGGCCCTTCCATGGAGACTGTGCAGCCTTCAGCAAGTGTAAAAATTGAAATCGGTGATTATAATATCTCCCATATGATCAGGCAGGATCAACATCTTTGTGTTTCTAGCACAAATAAACAAATTTTTTATTCTGCAAGCATTGACAATGAACAAACACGTGGCCAAGCACTTCAAGATCTCTGCAGGATCATTTGGAATTTTCATGATGCTGGCATTAGCCTTGCTTTTGCGCATCTATGACACACTTATCAGGTGGATAACCAAGGAAGGAAAAGGAATAACATTCTTAAAAATAATGGGGTTTGAATTAGCCCTTGCCATCTTGGCAATGGCCTTAGCTTCTATTGTAGAAACAAATTAGGGGAACCCATGAAAAGAGTGGTCACATACACCAAATTTGCAATTAAACTGGTGAAGGTCGTCAAAGCTACAGAACAAAAAAAATTTCTCATAGCAAATGGGAATGTTTTTGCAGTGTTATCAAATGTAATTACACCAGATGTTCCATATGGAAGTTTGTTTTCCAACTATTAGAATGCTGGCGAAAACTGAAGAAGAAAAGGAAAACACAGAAAATATTGAATTGTCAGCCATTTCATAATGTAGATCGCTATGTCTTTTCATTTGGAAATATTCCTAACAGATGCAAAGATCCATTCGTTAACATCCACTTCTATTTTAATGGACGAGAATTAGAGAAATAGTTTCAAATTTGAAGGCAATGTTTGAGACAACATTTGAGCAATCAGTTCGAAGAATGAAGACGGTCATTTTTCAGATCTCTTACAACAAATCAGATTTATTTTATTTTTAGATTATTTGTCAATATTTTATCGGTAAAATCTTGTAACAACTTTAGGATCGAATTGAAAATTTCAGGCAACCAAATACAAGTGGAAATTAGTTGGAAAATTTAAAGATTGTTTACAGTTTCAAAAGAGCAGAATAAGTGGTCAAAATTTGTTAGCAATTCTGAAGCACATAGGTGGAAACGTCAACCCTGCTTAAAAGAGATTAATAGGTTTCTAGGAGCATATTCTAGTGGAAAATATCAGTAAAATTATTAAGGAAAAATAATGACAAAAAGTTACATGAATAAAGGCATTTAATCCACAATCTGGTGAGCAGTTTCATTTTAAAGGATCGATCCAAATTTCAAGATAGTAAATAATCGCTCATTAAGAGAATATGGCAGGGAAATTGTCTACCGAAGATTAGTATTTCTTTTCATTATGATTAATCCAACATTTCTAGGAAGTCATACAGCTAGTGGCAGAATTTTCCAGGCACAATTTCAGCAAGTAGGATTAGTTGAATAAATCCAGGAAAATGATTAATATTCAAAGTGATAATTCCAGATTGAAAGAGAATTTAACATCAAGAACTCCAACATTCCCATATTATTTTTCAATCAATATCTTATATTTATATTTATTTGATTTTATTTTTGTAATAAAATAGATTTTTTTTTATTTTCCTAAAAGCTAGCAGCGACCAGCTTATTGTAATTTCTATATATTTGATCATTTGTAATAAGAAAGTGTGGGATTTTGAGGTAAAGACCTTTAATGTTTGTAAAAAGTTTCTTCAGAAATTCTAATTGAAGTATTTCAGCTCTGTCATTGACAGAATTTGTGTTTCTCATATGTTTTTCCAGTATTTTCATATTCTATTTCTACACATGTTTAGAGTTGCATAGAAGATCTGGGTCAGAATAGATTGATTTTCAATCTCTCTGAAATACCCTGCAAATTTATAATTTTTAAAGGGATAAGTATATCGGGCTTTTGTTTGAGTTAGCTCCTTTTTGAACTTGTTATTGTTTGCCTCTTCTATCTTCTTCTCGATGTGCTTTGTTTGGTTGTAGAAGCTTTCTACGCATATCTAATTCTCCCTGAATTATTAAGTATTTAGTTTGAATCCTTAATTATCAGGAACCCCCATACATTCTTCTTTAAAATTATTTAAAAAGCTAAGTTCTTCTGTCAGGCTGGATGCTGACACTTGAGAAATTAGGACTTTGTAATGGATGGATTTATTCATGAATAGGAATTGTGCATTGATAGCCAAGCACCGCCAATTAAAACCATAAATCTGGCCATTTTTCTTCAAAGGCTGATGTTTGGTGACAGTGAACAACTTTAAACAAGGCCTCGTAATTATTGAGGGAGCCCCCTCTGGTTCAAGGGCCAACTTGAACCTAAACCTGGTTGAGTTTGTTTCTTGGCGTAGTTTTTGCAGCCAAGGACTCTCTACGGGAAACAGGTACAACATATCATTAATGATGCAGTGATGGAGGAAGTGGTGCATTAAAATCACACATGACGGAGGGAGTGGAGATTAATTGTAGAAATCATAGAGAGACACCGCAGTCTTCATGGAGACTAGTGGCCACATGTGCAGCGCAGTTATGAGGTGGTCCAAGGCTAGGGAAGGATCAAAACCATATAAGGAATAATAGGGTAGCAAATAAAATTAGTGTGGAATTTGATATTGTATTGTCTTTTGACATTTATTTGCACGCTTCAACTGTTTAGCTAAGTCTACAATGTTCTTTAGCTCACGAGCATCCCTAAGAGGGAATCCCACCTTTTTCCACTAGGGACTTTGAGTGCCTACTATGGGAAGGTTATTTTTAGCATTCATTGATCCAGAATTGGTGCTAGATTCATCCCTTCTCTTCTGCATATGCAGCTTAAGGAATTACACATTCATGTCTTAGGGTTTGAAGGTGGAAGGTAGTTTCTAGCATTTCAGCTAGGAAATAGGTGGAGGATTCATCATTTCACCTTGCACTTCCATTTCAATATTCCAAAAGAATCATTTTGATATCCGGCATCACAGCATAATATTATACCTCCATGGAACAACAGTTCCTTCCGGAATTGTGCAGTTAAGTCAGGCATATCTACGGGACGAAGGAAGTTCCAAGTATTTCAGCTTGGAATCATGTGAGGGGTATTTCCCTCACATTGGTGAGATTATTCCTATCATATGTGAGCTATATTTCATCATCCATTAGTAGTATATAGCTTCAACCTCCTTGACAGCGCAGTCCATTCCAACAGTTGTGCAGTTTGCAGGTGCAACTTGAGCCAAGGAAGGAGGAGCTAGATCTCAAGTTTCTAGCTTGAGAATCTAGAGAATGGATCATCCCTTCATGTATTGAGATTATTGGGTACTATTTCAGCATTTATATCATCATTTCGGCCCCATCTCAGCAATTACCAAGGAGGAGTGCCTAGGTCAGCCAAAAGGGGTTCAGTTGGCAACCCAAAAAGGGTTGAAAATTAAAAGTTAAAATCTGGCCAAATCATTTATGGGTTTTGTGAGTAGAGTCTATGGTTAACATCTTAGCTCTTTTGGAGCATTCCAGTAGCCTCCCGCACATGATTCTTCTTCACAGTAGTAGTAGTTTCCACTAGCAGTAGCAGTAGCAGCACAAAATTTCCAATGCTAGTTTTCATTAGTGTATTTCAGCCACATTCTGTTGGCTTGCGTGCATCTTCTTTGGAGCACTATGTACCTTATATTGGTTGCTTTTTATAATGATACGACTCAGTTCTTTCTGCTCATGGTTATGATGTCTTGATGTAATTTCTAGTTGTAGCATATTTCCTGCATTTTCCATATTTTAGTGTTATATTCATGTTTTACTTTATTTGGAATGTTACATATGTTTTATATTCCTATGTTTCCAATTTTGGAATATTACAGAAGAGGTCATCCAATTCCACAAATATTCTTTATCAAAGCTAAGGATAGGGGCATACAAAACAAAAAAATTATCATATGGTCCTAAATCAAGAGCATGACCCAAACATGCATGCCTATTAAATCCAAAACACAAGCAATAACATGATTCTGCAAAGAAAAATAATGAGAAAGAACTATGCCTCCACTCCCTTGAAAATGCTCAAAATTCCCAAAATGGGCCATTCCAACAGTTTCTCATTTTATTTTGAAGCTCAAAACCAAATCCCCCTAGGTTAAAAAAATAAGTCTACTCAACAGGTTTACAAGGGATATCATTCAAAAATGTGGAGAAGGAACCCTTAATGGATTTCCCCATGAGATTTTCCTTGGAAAAAATAATAATAATGACTATATACATATGGTGTTTGTAATAGTTGAAAGTCTCATTACCAAAGTGGCACATTCCCATGTTGGGAATCCATTTCTTTGGAGTGTATTTTCCCAATGTTATAGCATCCTCCTTCAGTCAACCATTAACATCACTGAGTGGTTTCAGTGTCATGCCATATTGGCCCTCTTTGGTTTGTGGTTGTTATCTATGTGATTCTCATAATAATTGCATGCGTTACTACTACAATGTGGTATCCCTATGTTGGGAGTCCATTCCAAATAAATAACTTTCTCCTTCCTCCTATGATTACTTTCTACTGTTAGATATGTACTATATATGAAGTCACGATGTAGGTCTCCAGTGAAGTTGAGATATGAAGTAACAACACATGTATCCAAGGAAGTAAGGATGGATAGCTAATTTTATTGCAAAATATAGCATAAAATAGAATCACAAGAACATCATTTAGAAAGTGAAAATAAGAGGGTAAAGTATCGTCCCTAGATCTATGAAGAAAAATCCCAAAAAGAATGAAATATATCATGGAAACATATATATGCACCATAAATAATAACAGTAATGAAAGAAAAATTCATGACTATGAACCTATGATTTCATGAACATATAAGTTTGGTCGAATAATAACTTTATAGGTAACAAGGAAAACATCACTGATATACATGTGATTCATGGAAACATAGACACTGCAGATTTATTCATCTCCACTCTCAACCTTCATATGAAAATAGGAGAAAACTAAGACCTACCTTCCATACAGATTGAAATAATATTTATTTTAACTATAGCATATCAAAGTACACTATATGTTTACCAATAAACATGGAGTTTTATTTATGACAATAATGGTAATATGAAATTAGATATCAACTTGCAGCTATGCAAGAAACATTTCCATCTACCACACAATTTCAACATTCATGAGGAATTATTTTAGTGGGCATGCCTTTTGTTTGATATCAAATACGAAGGGAACCTTTGCTTAGTTTTTAAGTGTTGACCTTTATTATATGTGGCTATATAATGCACTTCCAACTATCCATATGTTCCTTAGAGAATATTATTTCTTTATGGTGTTTCTCAAAGGCTTCGACATAACATCCCTTCTCAATGTAACAAAGTTTCCAAGGCTCAATGTCACAAAATATGGGTATAGACTTGCGCTCATGAGATGATCTCAACATCCAAAACAATTCATCTGACCACCAATTTTATTTAGCATAATATGGAGAAAAAATAGAAATTTGAAAAAAGGCACTACTAATGGCTCCTACGATTGCAGGCTAGAGAGCATCTGCAATGTGTAATTCCTCATTGTAGAGGAAGACTCACAACACATAGGGTACACAAGAATGGTAGATGAGGTTAAAAACATTCTTCTTCATGTCAAGTACCTTGCGCTTGATGAAATAGTCCAATGAATTCACAATGCATGTATAACTTGTAGGATTTGAAACACACATTTGGGTTATATATTAAATTTATACAAATTTTCATTTAACTAAGAATTAGAAGTACATACACTAACCTAAAAATAATAGTCTAAAATTTAATGGAACATTATTTAATTCAAGTTGTACAACATATTTAAATCCTAAAAATCAAAATCACCAATAAGAAAACAAAGAAAATCATTGCCTTATGTTCAATGTTAGACTCGACCAATGATTTGACACCAACACGTGCTTATAGGGAAACCCCTACAAAAATTCTAAGCCACATGTCAACATATCAAATGGAAACCATGCTACATAATATTTATCTGTAGAAAATAACTGACAGTCAATATGAAATGAACTGAAATCAATCTTATTCCAATCACCAATAACTTAGTAAAATCAATGCCAAAACTAATATGGTCAATTAATTCAACCATATTTTAGTAATTAATCAATAGAATTATTCTAAAACATGAATAAGACCATAGTGAGGTACAGTAACACATAATTATTTTTCAGCATATTAAGATTCCAAGTGGATGATGGTAATACTAACTTCTCCAAAATAAAACCATCACAATTTGAATTTACTTCAAATTCGAAATAAAGTTTGATCTCTACAAGGAAAATTTCCCATTATCATGTGAACATAATCATGACAATAAATCCTTGTATTACCATATCCAAATCACTGAATATGACATTTTGTACTCCATTTCCATGATTTAATTTAAAATAATAGTTTTCCTATTTCATATGAGTACAATTTGAACATAAATTATAGTAAGGTATTTCAGATATGTAGCATTTTAAACAGTAGAATACGAGAAAGGAGGGCTAATTGAACAAATATTATTCATTGTATGATAAATATAGTTTAAAGTTTTAGCTTACATCAAGGTGTAATAGGAATTCTTTCCCCTAAATCACAACGCCATCCATTCTGCTATTGATCTAAGATTATGCAACCTTAATGTAGACAATAAAAAACTAATATTAAGAAATTTCTCTAATGGCCTCCATTAGGGTTATTTTTACACATATGTTAAGAAGTGGAAAGGGAAAAAGGTGAAGAATATGGAATTTAATCTCTCAGTATGCTAGCTAATGACAATTCTATACAATTTTAGTCCTAGATCGATTCTGTAGAAAGATCTAGAGTAATGCATTGACAATTGGCGCATTCTTCCATATAGTTGTAATTCTTACATGAAATAAATAAGAATGCCTATGAATCTCTTATCGATTACAGTAATAGGAAAGTTGAGTTGACATTGTGTTGCCACAAAAGTTTCAGGCTTTTCAATTTTGCGGTAAGCTTGATAAGAATCACCCAAACTAGAAGTGAAAAATGCATTCATATTCACTGAACATTCTATGCCACGAAAGCTTCCAGCTAAGTTGAAATTGCAACTCCCTAAAAAATTAGTGATTTTCTCAACATCATTCCCTTCATATTGATTTACCGATGTCCTCATAATAGCACAATTTTATCCTCCTGGTCCAATGTTGTCTTCTGAACAACCCAATGTTTCTAACTGTCGGGAATTAAGGTGTGTTAAGAGTTCATAGGTTTAGGGTTGAGGGGGTTAAATGGGTCCAGGGTTTAGGGGGTTAAATGAGTTAGAGGTTAACGGTTTAGGGGTTATGGGTTAAGGGTTTAGAGGTTTAGGTTTTAGGGGTTAAAAGGGTTATGGGTTTATAGGTTTAAGGGGTTAAATGAGTTAGGGGTTGGGAATGTTTGTTTAAGAGGTTAGGGGTTAAGGGTTTAGGAGTATAGGGGGTTAAATGTGTTAGGGGTTGGGAATTAGGGTTTAAGGGGCTAGGGGTTAGAGGTTTAGGTGTTTAGGGGGTTAAAACAATTAGGGGTTAAGGGTTAATTTTAGGGTTTAGGGGTTAAATTGGTTAGGGTTTTAGGTGTTTAGGGGATTAAATTGGTTAGGGATTGAGAATTTGGATTTAAGGGGTTAGGGGTTAAGGTTTTAAAGGTTTATGGTTTAGGGAATTAAATGGGTTAAGGGTTTATAGGTTTAGGGGGTTAAGGGATTTAGAAGTTAAGTATTTTAGGGGTTACGGGTTAGAGGATAAAGTTTTCGGAAAACTTCTTACAACACGCCCTATATATTTAAAATTAACTGTCATTATTTCAACGCTAGTTGACCAAGTCAATTTTAATTTTTCAAATGGAAAGTGAATGTTCAACAATTGTATTTTCATATCCATTGGTATACAGATGCACATAACATGCGACACCCTAGCCAGGTGGGTCACAATAGTGACACTTTTTCATAGTGTTTCAAGAGTGACAACATCACAATCGAGGTCGCAAGAGTGACACCATGTGGCGGGATTAAAAAAATTGAGAAAAAATGGGGAACTTTTCGAAAATACCTCAAAACTATCGAAACTAAAGTGTTAAAAAAAATACCATATGTACTAGTGATATAACATGTGCAACAACACTACATCTTGGATACCAATCACCCACCTCATTGGCTCCAATTTTTTTACTCTGATAGATTCATAATAGGTTGACTGAAGATACAAGATTGTCTCGAACTGTGGGTATTTTCGGCGATGGTTGAAATCCTAGTCCTCCATCCACAATTGGGGATGTTTTCCCAACAAACCCCCCTCAACTGGTACTTCATCTAGTAGCAATGGTGTGAAAATATTGTATTAGACTATGTATGGATTCTTTGTAGGCTTCATAGTTATCGGCTTCCACGGTGGAATATATGGGGGAAATATAGAGAGAGATTATGCCTCCTCCGCATCAATTTCGATTATTCCTCCTGCCGTAATTTCTTCTTCACCCAACTCTTCTACATAGACAACCTACTTCTTTTGATCTTGGGTCACCTTAGTCATTTTCTCCTTTGTAATTTTCTTCCTAGGCGACGTTCTCAAAACCGACTTCTTTGGATTTTTTGATAGAGTCGTACCCATAGTGGTCTGCTTCTTGGGCGACCTATATTCACTATAGTTATGTTCTGTTAAATACATAAAAGTATAAAATTTAAACTAACATAATTAAATTATAGTAATTAACTCAGAAATATAACTTCCCACTTATCTTTCTTCATAAACATCATTTCTCTAAATTATCATTCTAATGATCAAAACAAGGTCATAATCCAGAATTAGATTAACTGTGCATACCCCTTTAGGTAAGACTATTTTCCACCCAACCTTGAGCTTTATCTCCATAGATCCCCCCGAGCAGAGACCAATTCCTCCAAGGTGTAGACAACATCTTTTATACCGGGGAATGGCTTATTTAAGCCTTCTTTTCCATCAGCTTGTTTCCACAATTGCGTCCAGTTAATCAAGATGTTGTTTTCATTTTTTCCTAGGCTTTCTTTTTGGTTTTTCCACAAAAGTACTTTAGAACTAGCTTTTTCCTCTTTCTCGTTTTATTCCACCTCTTTCCAGTAATATTCCACTTTACTAAGTTATATTTTTATATTTTTATCTACACTCTAATATTTAAATTTAATTTATTTTCTCGAAGGATTTTTGGAGAATCTAGGAAAGTCTTTGGAATCTTATCCATTCTGATCAACTTGAATTCTTGATCTCTAATTATACTCTAGTATTTACTCAAAAATTCAATTTACATTTTATTCAATATAGAATAATAAAATATTTCCATAATAATTTTTTTCCTTTGGGTCCACTTCACCTTTAGGACTATTCAACTATCTAATAAAAGCAGTAAAAATAGGGATATTACATATTCCCCCTCTAAAAAGAAATACCGTCCTCGATGTTGGAAAATATGAATTCAGTTTTCAAACAGTCATGGATATTTTTCCCTCATATTTATTCTCGCTCCCAAGTATCTTCTTTGGGTGAAAATTTCTTCCACTGCAATTTCATCCTCTCTACTGCCCTATTCCAAAGCTGAATTTCTTCTCGTGGCAAGATATGAAGTAGCTCTGGAAGAAATTCCCCTTCTGGTTCCACTTGTATCACATTCCAATCAATTACATGAGTAGGAGCATGTATATACTTTTTTAGTAATGAGACATGAAAAACATTGTGAACCTTAATGTGACTAGGTAAAGCTAACTTATATGCTCTTGGTCCCACTCTTTCTAGTAATTCAAATTGTCTAAAGTACCGTGGTGCTAATTTAGCACAACTACCTATGTATAAAATACTCTTTTTGGGCTTAATCCTCAAGTAAACATGATCTCCCACTTTGAATTCTCTATAAATTCTCTTTTTGTTTGAATGGTTGTTTTGCATGTCTCGTGCTGTCTTAATGTTTTGCGGAATTTTCTTCACAATTCTTTCTATTTCTTGCAATGCACCTAGTCCAAGTATTAACTTATCCTCTGGTTCAATCCAACTAAGAGACGTGTGGCACTTTCTACTATACAATGCTTCAAAATGAATCATCTTTATTGAGGCTTGATAAATATTATTGTATGCAAATTCTTCCAGATGCAGAAAGTCTTCCCACCTTGTAGGTCTGTCCATAACATACATTATGAACATTTCTTCTAAAATGTAATTTTTTCTTTTAGCTTTTCCATATGTTTGGGGATGGTATGTGGTACTAAGGTTCAATTTGGTTCCCATTCCCCCAAACAAAGTCTTCCAAAAAGCTAAAGTAAACTTTACATCTCTGTCTGATATAATCATTTTTGGAATACCATGTAACCTTAAAATCTCTTTCATAAACACATTAGCTACTTGAGATGTATCAAAATTAGATTGTACTAGTAAGAAATGTGTAGTTATAGTCAATTTTTCTATGACTACCATTATAGAATCATGTTGGTATTTAAATCTCGGCAAACCAGTTATAAAATCTATGGAAACTATTTCCCACTTCCATTTTGCTATAGGTAAAGGATTCAACAATCTTGTTGGATGTTGATGCTCTACTTTTACCTGTTGACATTCGAAACATCTAGCTAAATAATTAGCCACATATTTTTTCATACTTGGCCAGAACATATTCTTTCTAAAGGTTGAAATCAATTTCTGATACCTAGGATGTCTTTCATAGGGTCGTTTTTGATAATCATCTAAAATTTCACATTTTAATGAGCTCACATTTTGGATGTACAATCCGTTTTTATAAAAAAGAAGTCCTTTATTGTTTTGAGTATATTCTAATATCTTAGTATTCTACAATTTTTCTTGGAGTTTTTCATAGTTTGAATCTTGACTCATTACTTCTGGTATCAATCCTTCAATGAAAAAATTTGCACTACTCCCAACACTATTCAAATTTTGATGAGAATTCCTACTCAAAGGATCTGCAATATTATTTTCTTTTTCCTTAATATATTTTATTTCTATGACAAACTCACTAAGGAAAGACAACCACCTAGCTTGTCTAGCATTTAAATCAGGTTGTGTGAAAAAATATTTCAAAGTTATGTGATATGTCATCAACACAAAGTTCTTTTGTAACAGATAGTGTCTCCACATAGTCAAAGCATGTATTATAGCAGCTAACTCTGATTCATAAATAGTTTAATTTTGTTCATGTTTCTTTAATTTTCTTGACTCATATGCTATGACTGAGTTTTCTTATATTAATACTTCTCATAATCCTTCTGCAGAAGCATCTGTACATACTACAAATTCATTATTTGGATAAAAAATCTTCAAAATAGGATCAATTGTTAGTTTAAGTTTTAATTGTTCAAAACTATGTTGACATTTTGTTTTCCAAAAAAACTTTACTCCTTTCTTTTGTAAAGAGGTAATAGGATATGTTAAGGCTGAGAAGCCTTTTACAAATCTTCTGTAGTATCCTGCAATTCCCATGAATTATCTTATGGCTGGGAGATCTGTAGGAACAAGCCATTCCATGATAACTTGATCTTTTTTGGGTCCAATTCCAATTATTTTTCTTAAATTACATGACCCAAAAAATGAATTTTATCTTTATAAAATTCACATTTTCTAAGTTTGGCATATAACTTATGTTCTCAAAGTGTTTGTAGGAAAATTCTGAGATGTTCCTTATGTTCTTCTTCATTCTGAGAATATACTAGAACGTCATCAATAAACAACAACACAAACTTGTCTAGATATTTACTTAAGAAATTGTTCACTAAACACATAAAGGTAGCAGAAGAATTAGTCAACCCAAAAGGTAGAACTACAAACTCATAGTATCTGTATCTAGTTTTGAATGCAGTCTTATTTATTTCTTCATCCTTAATTCTCAATTGACGATAGCCTGTCCTTAAGTCAAATTTTGAAAAGATAGTGCCTCCTCTCACTTGATCAAATAAATCATCTATTTTTGGTAGATGATATATATTATTTATAGTCAGTTTATTCATTTGTCTATAGTCTATACTGTAATGTCTCCCAATTTGACACTTTTTTTTTTTTAATATATATCTAGCCTTTAATATCATGTCAATACTTATTTTCCATATACTATTGTTAGTATAGTATATAATCTTATTCACTATAGTTCAGGCTTAATATTTTACTACCGTTATTTTATACTCATGATGCATTTGATCACTTTAACTGATATGTTATTGTTTTTGGTTTTTGTATTATTATATACACCAATATATATCGGGTGGCCATGTTTTAATACCCCACCCCTGTAGGTATGAGAATGTACATATATCAATGAATCCACCATTGATATAGGATTATGACACATGTAATAAAAGGATGGGGTAATACTCTTTATTTTTGCATCGCAACTCTATAGACTTATTACAACTGTCTACTGTTAAAATCGAATGAAGTGTTAGTTATTCATTCGGTTGTTGTTTAGGGTTTAAGGACTACATTGGTCCCGAGGCCAGTACAAGCCTGCCTATCGTTTATTCACCTTTTAAATGTTGCGTCATTTGTTGGTACCTTACCCATTTTCATTTTCTGTGGTTATGTATCTCAACACGTTATCATTTATGAGAATTGGTTTATGTGTCGTTATGTCTTGAGATTCGTATGGCAGTTGGTGTGATGCATACCATTGTATTAATTTGTAAATCTCAGTTTTGTACTGTGGAGATGGCCATGTCTTCCGAGGCACCTTTCAACCGATGTTTGAATTGGTCTGTGGGCATCGCTTTCCACGTGGACAGTGGAGATGAGCGATGACTAGGGTTTTGTTTCGGTATATTAGACCATTCCTCCACTCTGCAGTTTCATTTGTCACTTGTAAATTTGTATCAGAGATCTCTGTTCATCTGCCTTTCTCTTAGGCAATTAGGAGTATTATTACTCCATCTTGTATGCATACTAGCGGGCCGAACGCTCCTCGTTCTAGGTAACCACGATATTGTTTTTTTTGTGTGCCAATTAAATAATTTGTGGAGTTTGGCTTATTCGATTCTCTCTTCATTTGTTTTAAATTGAATCAGTAGTACTCATATTCATCGCATATCCTTTCTCAAGCTTTGTTTCAATTGATATGTTCTCAGGCTTCCATTCTAATCAAATTGCAAGCTATTTCATTTCATCGTTTTTGTGGGAGTTTCCATATATAGTATTTTTTTCGCTCCGATTTGTTCAACCCCATAGGTTTTTGTAAGGGTTGGCGGCTACAGTCTTCTGATTGTGTCATTTACTTTTCATTGCAAGGATGGAAAAGAACATCCCGGCTCGGCCTTCAAAGTAAGCCTTATATGCGTTCAAGTGCATACGTTGGGACTGACCTTGCGTCGCCATCGCCAGACATAGCACTCAATTTCACTGAGCCCGGTACTCTCATTTTGAATGATAGGTTGAGCATGGTAAACGGACTTAAGCCAGCAACCGACTCATTTCTTTCTCGAAGGTAACTTCTCTAGTTATACGCAAAGATTTTTTTTTCATTTTATTTAATTAAAATTTGTATACACTCAGTCAAGTTCGTTTGCTTACTCAGGATTACCCATCGTCTGACATTTACCCATATGAACCAGGTAATCTACAGTGGAATGTCATCTTGTTCTATCTATTCGTTTCACCCTTACGATCATGAAGTAATGGTTTCTTCTCCTTTTGCAATGTGTAGGTAACTTACGAGTTGGTCTTGACTCTCATTTGGGAATTTTGTTTTTCAAACTACTCCTAACTTTAGGTAGGCGATATGATGCATGTCCTCCTTCAATTCCGTACGTCCTATATTCACTTGCATTCCTTATAAAGGGTTTTGAAACTCCCCTCTTATACCTCTCGGGCCAGGCTCATGTTTTTAGTCAACGTTTGTAACTATTGTTATTTTATCATTGTGACATTAGTATTCGTAACACCAGGAACTGATGGACTTTGCCATAGTGTTACTCATAATAATTTTTCTTTGGATGATATGATTTGGATTTATTTATAGCTACTGGTGAATTAGCTTTTGGCGTTCTCAACCCGAAGGTCCTCCGTAGCTAATTTACACTTATCCGTATTCGATGATGCACTACTTCTTCATTAGTATTTTTTCTCTAATTTCCGCACTTGTGAAATTTGACAGATAGACCCTTTTATTATAGTTGTTCATAACAAATAATTTGTTTTATTTATATTATAGGAGTTTTTCATCTCCTATATAGGGTATATCTTAGGTCTGCTATTAATATTTGGACAGTGTATAAAAATTTTAGTACTCCACCAGTAATTGTTATAAATCTTACTTCTATATGTACATTACAAGTTATTTCTCATTTACTCATATTCCCATATAAATTTTATTTTTATGGACCCCATTACTATTATTGTATAAAATAATTAATACTAACATCAAAAGAGATATGCTCTTGTGACACATATGGTTAAATCCAAATCTACTCTGTGGTATACGGATGTTTAGTGTAACTCTGAAAATTATTATTACTGAATTTCAGAGGTCTACTTGAAGGTGTCCATGTGGTTCTTGTTAATGTTTTTCGCACTTTAATGATCTCATTAGACCATCAAAAAGTATTTTCTAATGCAATATATCTATTTCTCTTTCAACTACCTACTTTGTATCTCATGCAGTGCTTCAATTAACTAAAAGACTAAGAATGGAGTTTGGCTTTCCAACTCCATGTTTACTTAAAAATATATTTTTACCAGTCTGATAGACCAATCAACCTGTCCTTACTATTTAATTAATTTTCTTGTATACAATGCAACCTTTCTGTTTTGATATATATGTTTCAGGTAAATGAACTTATTTCCTTCTCTGTTCATATTTTCCCTTTTTGCATAAGGTGAAAATATACATACACACACACACACACACACACACACACAGATATATATATATATATATATATATATATATATATATATATATATATATAAGCACAATTAGCTTTAGCTGTCAGCCTTTTGTTAAATACATATATTTACATGTAGATTTCTAAAGGAACTTTAACTATTTTAACATTGTGTAGTCTTCTTCCATGGCATGTTCATATCACTGTAACCTTTATTTACCTCGTCACTGTTATTTAATTAATTCCCGTATACTGTAGTCAATTATACTTGCACTTGTACAATTGTTTTCCTATAACACATAAGCTTATTTGATTATATCATTTCCTACATGCAACAGGTTTAAAGTATGTCTAGTTTCAGTTATCTCTATTACCTATAAGGGTATCCTGCTTTCTTTTCCTATATGAAAAAATTATTTTATTAATCCAGAAGCAAATTAAAGTTAGAAAACTAAATCATCTATGGGGTAAGATGTATCCCCAGATTTAAACCAACATTGGTTTAGAGACTCTGCTGGATTCTCCCCACAGATTTTATTCCTACAACTATACAGAGCTGAGAGGATTAATTTCTTCTACACACTTCTGTTAAATGTAGGGAATAACAACTTCACGACCTTAATCTAACATAATATCTATAACCATTAACCATATTGCACAATAATAGATACTTTAAGCATTTATAAAATTATGGACATACCACTTCTACAATTGACCAACCTCCCAACCTTAGAGTTATTCTGTCCTCCAGAACTCACCCCTAAGCTGAGATCATCCCCTAGAACAGACCAACCTCAATCTGTTCTGGAGTAGCTTATTTAAGCTTATGCTCCCTAGAGCCTATTTCTAATTTTGCGTCCAGAATTACAGGATGTTTTCCTTCCTGTTTTCCTAGGCTTCCCTTATTTGGGGACTTTTAAAGCTTCTTTCTGCTTTTCTAGCTTTTTACCTCTTCCCAACTACTCTCCACCTCATTGGGGAAATTCTAGATTTTTCCTCAAAAATCTAAATTAGAAATAAATTCTTTCAAGGATTTTTGAAATATTTTGGGGGAAGTCTTAGCCTCTTTCCATACCTCATGGATTAGGCAAGTGATCTCAAAATTCTCATTTGGTCAACATGCACAGAATTATTTTATTTATTTTTCATAATTAAATAATTAATTACATCCACACAATACTTATCCATTGGGGTCCACTCCCCTTTGGATTGAAGTTTGAATGTCTAACTTGAATGAAAAACATAAAACTAGGGGTGTTACATATTCCCCCTCTGAAAATAAACACCGTCCTCGGTGTTGACAACTAACTACTAGAGTTCATTTTGAAAATAGATATGGATATTTTCCCACCATCTCAGCTTCTATTTCCCATGTAGCTTCTTTAGCAGTAAAGTGCTTCCACTACACATTTACTCTTGCTACTGTTTGGTTCCTCAATTCAATTTCTTCCCGATCCAATATTTGAAGCGGCTCTGGAAGGAACTCCCCTTCTTGTTCCACCTGTATCACATTCCAATCAACAATGTGAGAAGCATCATGCACATATATTTTTACTAACGAAACATGAAACACATCATGCACTTTAACATGGGGCAGTAAGGCCAGCATATAAGCCACTGCTCCCACACTTTATAACACCTCAAAAGGCCCACAGTATCTAGGAGCCAATTTTGCACAACTTCCAGCATAAAGTGTGCTCTTTTTGGGCTTAATACGCAGGTACACATCCTCTTTTATCAACATAGTTTTTCTGTCGATCTTGTGCTGTCTTGATATTTCTTTGTATTTGTTTGACAATCCTTTCCACTTCTTGTAAAGTATTTGGCCCCAAAACTAGCTTATCTTCAGGTTGGCTCCAACTTAAAAGAGTATGCCACTTCCTTCCATAGAGTGCTTCAAATGGAATCATTTTGATGGAGGATTGATATCTTTTGTTGTAGGCAAATTCAGCTAAATGCACGTAGTCTTCCCATTTTGATGGCCTATCCATCACATACATTCTCAGCATATCCTCCAAAATTTGATTTGTTCTCTCTGTTTGACCATCAGTCTGAGGGTGATAGGCAGTACTAAAATTTAGTTTAGTGCCCATGCCCCCAAACAGACCTTTCCAAAAGGCTGCTGTGAACTTAGCATCTCTATCTGAAACAATCATCTTTGGGACCTCGTGTAGCCTTACTATTTCTTTTAGGAACACATCTACTACTTGGGCTATCCCAAAAGTATATTTTACAGGTATGAAGTGTGCATCCTTTGTTAAAGTGTCTACCACTACCATTACTCAGTCATGATGGTACTTTATTCTCGGTAACCCAGTTATGAAATCTATAGAAACAATGTCCCATTTCCATTCTGCAATTAGCAAGGGATTTAGAAGATCGGCTAGATATTGATGCTCAAATTTAACTGGTTGACATTCCATGCATCTAGCTAAATATTCCGCTACATCTTTTTTCATTCCTGGCCAAAACAATTTCTTTTTCAAAGTTGTTAGCATTTTCTGATATCCAGGATGTCCTAAATATGGCTGTTTATGATATTCATATAGGATCTCTTTTTTCAAGGACTCTACGTTGGGGATATACAATCTGTTTTTACAGCAGATTAGCCCTTTTTGGTCTTGGGTGTACTCATTCATTTCATGTTTCTGCATTTTTAATTACAGAATTCCATAATTGGGATCTTGATCTGCTACCCTTTTAACTAGTTCTTGTAAATCAAGACTAGCACTTCCCCCAATGCTAATTATCTTTTGGCAAGCATTTCTGCTTAGCACATCAATAATTTTGTTTTCTTTCCCTTTGATATGTTTTATCTGCATATGAAATTAACTCAGAAAAGATAGCCATCTGGCTTGTCGGGCATTCAAATCTATTTGAGAGAAGAAATATTTGAGACTAATATGATCTGTCATCAATGTAAATTTTTTCCCAAGAAGATAGTGTCACCACATTTTCAAGGCATGAATTACAGTAGCCAATTCCAGATCATATACACTGTAATTTTGTTCATGTTTCTTAAGTTTACTAGATTCATATGCAATAACAAAATTTTATTGCAACAGTAATCATCCCAATCCCTCTCTACATGCGTCAGTACACACAACAAACTCTTTTTCAGGATCTGCAATCGTTAGTATAGGGGTTGTAGTGAGTTTTAATTTTAGTTGTTCAAGACTGTTTTGGAATTTTTCAGTCCACTCAAATTTGACACCTTTTCTTTGCAGTGAAGTTATGGGATATGCTATTGCAGAAAATATTTCCACAAATCTTCGATAATAACCTGCAATTCCCATAAATGATCTCACCGCTAAAACATCAGTTGGCACCGGCCATTCTCTAATAGCCTTTATTTTCTTAGGGTCAACATCCAATCCTTGTTCAGAAATAATATGCCCCAAGTACTGAATCTTGTCTTTATAAAATTCACATTTACTGAATTTGGCATATAACTGGTTTTCCTTCAAAGTCTGCAAAACTATTCTTAAGTGTTCTTGGTGCTTTTCCTCACTTTTTGAATAAACCAGAATATTGTCTATGAACACTAGTATGAATTTATCTAAGTACTTGTTCAAAACGTTGTTCATTAAGCACATAAAAGTGGCAGGGGCATTTTTCAACCCAAAAGGTAGGACTACAAATTCGTAGTGACCATACTTGGTTCGAAAATCTATTTTACTAATGTGTTCCTCCTTAATTCTAAGTTGGTGATAACCAGTCCTCAAATCAATCTTAGAAAATACAGAAGCCCCTCTTACCTGTTCAAAAAGGTCATCAATTCTGGGCAATGGGTATCTATTTTTTATTGTCAACTTATTCAATTGACGGTAGTCAATGCACATTCTAAAGGTTCCATCTTTCTTTTTAACGAATAGCACCGATGCTCCCCAAGGAGACACACTCGGTCTGATATAACCCTTATCCCACAATTCTTGCAATTGCATTTTCAACTCCATCAGTTCAGGGGGGCTCATCCGATAAGGGGCTCTAGAAATTGGTGTTGCTCCAGGCACCAAATCGATGGAAAAATCAATCTCTCTTTTAGGGGGAAGATGAGGAATCTCATCTGGAAAAACTTCCTTGAACTCTCTTACCACTGGCAAAGTCTCCAGTAGGTTTCCTTTAGGTTGCTTTCCTAATTCTTCAACATGTACAAATTATATTGGATACCCTTTCCTAGCTGTTCTTTTTAATTGTAGAGCTGATATTTGTCTTACAGAAATTGGTTTTGGTTTTCCTCTGAGTATAAAGGGTCTCCCTTCCTCGTCTATGTAGTGTAGAGTTTTATCCCAACAGTTCATCATAGCCTTTCTCTTTTCCAACCAATCCATCCCTATCAGCAAGTCATATGAGCCTAAGGGAAAAATGTTTAAGTTTACTTCTGTCTGAAAATCATTTAATTTAATTATTGTTTGCAGTAATTTATGAGTTACTTTTCTCTTGGTTTCAGTGGCTAACTGGACCAACCATGACTGCTGAAATTTTTCAGTTTTGAGATTGCATTTCTCTACAACTTGTGGACTAATGTAACTCAAAGAAGCACCCGGATCAATCAAAACTGTAACAGATTGGTCAGCAATCTTACCTTCAATCTCGACCATAGTAGCTTGGTATTTTTCTTGTCGGTTCTCCAAGGCTGCACTGATCATGGGTATATTCCTTTCTATAGCATTTACTGTGGTAGCTTCTCTATCCCTCATAATCATCTGAATATTTCAGTGTGGGCAGTCCCTCAATGGATGAGGTTCTCTGTAGCCCCAACATTTCAAGGGCTCTCGCATTTTAACTATTCCTTCCTTTTTATTATCTCCATCTATTTGTTTTGAACCAACTTAGGACTGAGCAGTTTGACTTTCCTTTGGTTTGTTAAATTTCTTGCACTGATGATCCCTACCAAAATTCTTCAGGTAAGCTGGTTTCTGTTTCTTTCCTTTGAATTCACCCTTGTTTACCTAGCTTTTTCCATGCTCACCCTTTCCTTTAAAATGCTGGTAGCATAATCTAGCTTTCCTCATTGCTTCGTCCATAGTTTTTGGGTTATCGAACTCTTTTTTCTCCTTATACACTGCAGGTAAACAGTTCAAAAGCCTCTGTACTTTTGCCTTCTCTTCACGAATATACGGAACATACCTTAACAGATTGGTAAAATTGGTGACAAACTCATCTATAGTGAGATGTCCCAATCTAATTTCATGGAACTCCTTTTCTTTATCATCATAATAACGTTCATTTAAATAGAAATTTTTAAACTTGACTTGGAAATCTTCCCAAGTCACTGTTTTTTCATCAATGGCATGGACCATTTTTTTCTCCTCCCACCCCAAGGAAGCCTTACCCTGCAACTGGTAGACAACTAGCCTGGCCTTCATATTGCTCTCGTATTCATAGACTTGGAAATATTTAATCATATTCAACAACCATGCCTCAGCATCTTCCTCCTTCTCCCCATCATAGGAGGGAGGCTTAATTTTCTGGAATTCCCCTTATAATTTCTTTCCTCATAATCATCAAAGAGCTTGCCTTTCTTCCTCTTTCCGGAACCTTCACCTTCTTGGCTATTCCGTGAAGTTAGTTCTCTTATGAGCTTTTCCTGCTCCTCACTGGCTAATGACATCCTATCATTCTGGCTTCTTAACTCAGCTATCTCCCATTGCAACCCGTGCAACATAGCCATCAAAGGAGCATTAGGATCTAGCATGTTATCTTCATCACGCAGATCAACATAAATTTCATCTCCTTCATCCATTAAATTTTCAGTTCCAGTACCACTGTACACTAAACAAAACAACATCAGTAACAATTTTTTTTTTTCCAACAAGAAATAATTTATATAGTGAGCACAACAACAGCCCAAATTTGCTAACATGGGCTCTGATACCATTTGTAATGTCTCCCAATTTGACACTTTTTTTTTTCTAGCCTTTAATATCATGTCAATACTTATTTTCCATATAATATTATTAGTATAGTATATAATCTTATTCACTATAGTTCAAGCTTAATATTTTACTACCCTTATTTTATACTCATGATGCATTTGATCACTTTAACTAATATATTATTGTTTTTGGTTTTTGTATTATTATATACACCAATATATATCGAGTGGCCATGTTTTAATACCTCACCCCTGTAGGTATGAGAATGTACATATATCAACGAATCCACCATTGATATAGGATTATGACACATGTAATAAAAGGATGGGGTAGTAATCTTTATTTTTGCATCGCAACTCTATACACTTATTACAACTGTCTACTGTTAAAATCAAACGAAGTGTTAGTTATTCATTCGGTTGTTGTTTAGGGTTTAAGAACTACATTGGTCCCGAGGCCAGTAAAAGCCTGCCTGTCGTTTATTCACCTTTTAAATGTTGGGCCATTTGTTGGTACCTTACCCATTTTCATTTTCTGTGGTTATGTATCTCAACACGTTATCATTTATGAGAATTGGTTTATGTGTCGTTATGTATTGAGGTTCGTATGGCGGTTAGTGTGATACGTACCATTGTATTAATTTCTAAATCTCAGTTTTGTACTGTGGAGATTCTCATGTCTTCTGAGGCACCTTTCAACTGATGTTCGAATTGGTCTGTGGGCATCGCTCTCCATGTCGATGGTGAAGATGAGCGATGAATAGGGCTTTGTTTCGGTATATTAGACCATTCCTCCACTCTGCAGTTTCATTTGTCACTTGTAAATTTGTATCAGAGATCTCTGTTCATCTACGTTTCTCTTCGGTGATCAAGAGTATTCTTACTCCATCTTGTATGCATACTAGCGGGCCGAACGCTCCTCGTTCTAGGTAACCACGATATTTTTTTTTTGTGTGCCAATTAAATCGTTTTTGGAGTTTGGCTTATTCGATTCTCTCTTCATTCGTTTTAAATCGAATCGGTAGTACTCATATTCATCACATATCCTTTCTCAAGCTTTGTTTCAATTGCTATGTCCTCAGCCTTCCATTCTAATCAAATTGCAAGCTATTTCATTTCATCATTTTCGTGGGAGTTTCCATATATAGTATTTGTTTTCGCTCCGATTTTTTCAGTCTTCTGATTGTGTCGTTTACTTTTCATTGCAAGGATGGCGAAGAACATCCCGACTCGGCCTTCAAAGTAAGCCTTATATGCGTTCAAGTGCATACGTTGGGACTGACCTTGTGTCGCCATTGCCAGACGTAGCACTCAATTTCACTAAGCCCGGTACTCTCATTGTCACTGATAGGTTGAGCATGGTAAACAGCCTTAAGCCGGCAACCGACTCATTGCTTTCTCGAAGGTAACTTCTCTGGTTATACGCAGAGATTTTTTTTTTCATTTTATTTAGTTAAAATTTGTATACACTCAGTCAAGTTCGTTTGCTTACTCAGGATTACCCATCGTTCGACATTTACCCATATGGACCAGGTAATCTATAGTGGAAAGTCATTTTGTTCTGTCTATTTGTTTCACCCTTACGATCATGAAGTAATGGTTTCTTCTCCTTTTGCAATGTGTAGGTAACTTACGAGTTGGTCTCGACTCTCATTTGCGAAAATTTTGTTGTCAAACTACTCGTAACTTCAGGTAGGTTATCTGATGCATGTCCTCCTTCAATTCCACAGGTCCTAGCTTTGCTTGGATTCCTTATAAAGGGTTTCGAATCTTTGCCCCTCTTATACCTCTCGGGCTAGGCTCATGTTTTTAGTCAACGTTTGTAACTATTGTTATTGTATCATTGTGACATTGGTATTCGTAACACCAGGAACTCATGGACTTTGCCACAGTGTTACTCATAATAATTTTTCTTTGGATGATACGATTTGGATTTATTTATAGCTACTGGTGAAATAGATTTTGGGGTTCTCAACCCGAATGTCCTCCGTAGCTAATTTACACTTGTTATCTATATTCGATGATGCACTACTTTTTCATTAGTAGTTTTTCTCTAATTTCTACACTTGTGAAATTTGACAAATAGACCCTTTTAGTATAGTTGTTCGTAACGAATAATTTGTTTTATTTATATGATAGGAGTTTTTCATCTCCTATATAGAGTATATCTCAGGTCTTCTATTAATATTTGGACAGTGTATAAAGATTTTAGTACTCCACCAGTAATTTTTATCAATCTTACTTCTATATGTATATTACAAGTCATTTCTCATTTACTCATATTCCCAGATAAATTTTGTTTTTATGGAGTCCCATTACTATTCTTGTATAAAATAATTAATACTAACATCAAAAGAGATATGCTCTTGTGACACATATGGTTAAATCCAAATCTACTCTGTGGTATACGGATGTTTAGTGTAACTCTGAAAATTATTATTACTGAATTTCAGAGGTCTACTTGAAGGTGTCTATGTGGTTCTTGTTAATTTTTTTCACACTTTAATGCTCTCATTAGACCATCACATAGTATTTTCTGATGCAATATATCTATTTCTCTTTCAACTACCTACTTTGTATCTCATGCAGTGGTCCAATTAACTAAAAGACTAAGAATGGAGTTTGGCTTTCCAACTCCATGTTTACTTACAAACATATTTTTACCAGTCTTATAGACCAATCAACCTATCCTGACTGTTTAATTAATTTTCTTGTATACGATGCAACCTTTCTGTTTTGATATATATATTTCAGGTAAATGAACTTATTTCCTTCTCAGTTCAGATTTTCCATTTTTGCATAAGGTGACAATATACATATATATATCTAATCACAATTAGCTTTAGCTGGCAGCCTTTTGTTAAATACATATATTTACATGCAGATTTCTAAAGGAACTTTAACTGTTTTAACACTGTGCAATCTGCGTACATGGCATGTTCATATCACTGTAACCTTTATTTACGTCGTCACTATTATTTAATTAATTCATGTATACTGTAGTAAATTATACTTGCACTTGAACAATTTTTTTCCTATAACACATAAGCTTATTTGATTATATCATTTCCTACATGGAACAGGTTTAAATTATGTCTAGTTTTAGTTATCTCTGTTACCTATAAGGGTATCCTTCTTTCTTTTCCTATATGCAACAGTTATTTTATTAATCCAGAAGCAGATTAAAGTTAGATAACTAAATCATCTATGGGTTAAGATGTATCCTTAGATTTAAACCAACATTGGTTTACAGACTCTGCTGGATTCTCCCCACAGATTTTATTCCTACAACTATACAGAGCTGAGAGGATTAATTTCTTCTACACACTTATGTTAAATGTAGGGAATAACAACTTCACGACCTTAATCTAACATAATATCTATAACCATTAACCATATTGCACAATAATAGATACTTTAACCATTCATAAAATCATGGACATACCACTTCTGCAATTGACCAACCTCCCAACCTTAGAGTTATTTTGTCCTCCAGAACTCACCCCCTAGCTGAGATCATCCCTTAGAATAGACCAACCTTAATCTGTTATGGAGTAGCTTATTTAATCTTATGCTCCCCAAAGCATGTTTCTAATTCTGCGTCGAGAATTACATGATGATTTTCTTCTTGTTTGCCTAGGCTTCCCTTATTTAGGGACTTTTAAAGCTACTTTCTGCTTTTCCAGCTTCTTACCTCTTCCCAACTACTCTCCACCTCATTGGGGAAAATCTAGATTTTTCCTCAAAAATCTAAATTAGAAATAAATTCTTTCAAAGACTTTTGAAAGATTTTGGGGGAAGTCTTAGCCTCTTTCCATACCTCATGGATTAGGCAAGTCATCTCAAAATTCTCATTTGGTCAACATGCACAGAATCATTTTATTTATTTTTCATAATTAAATAATTAATTACATCCACACAATACTTATCCATTTGGGTCCACTCCCCTTTGGATTGAAGTTCAAATGTCTAACTTGAAAGAAAAGCATAAAACTAGTGGTGTTACATATACACATTCTGAATGTTCCCTCTTTATTTTTAACAAATAGTACAGATGCTCCCCATGGAGACACACTTAGCCGGATATATCCTCTATCCAACAACTCTAGTGGTTGTCATTTTAATTCTAACAACTTTGGGGTACTCATTCTATATGATGCTCAAGAGACACATGTAGCTCTAGGTATTAATTCTATTGAGAAATAAATTTGTCTTCTAGGGGGTAGTTGAGGAATTTCTTCTAGAAACACATCTTTGAATTCTCTGATTACTGGTAAATTTTCTACAGCTTCTTTTTCAGTTTGTTGTCCCAATTCCTCCACTTTTACGGCATATACTTGGCAACCTTTCCTTGATGTCATTTTTAACTGTAGTTTTGAAATTTGTCTAATTGATATTGTTCTAGGTTTTCCTTTCACTATCATTGTTTTTCCGTCACCATCTATACAAAGAACTGTTTTATCTAAGCAATTGACTATTGATTTCTATTTTTCTAGCCAATCCATTCCTACTAACACATCATAGGAACCTAAAGATAAAATATTTAAATTCAATTTAGTTTCATACCCATTTAAATTTATAGCAATCTTGGTTACTTTATGGGTCACTTTTCTTTGTGTTCCTGTGGCTACTTGAACTAACCATGCTTGCTGAAATTTTTTTGATCCTAGTTTTCACTTTTCCATCATCTCAGGACTTATATAACTTAAATTTTCTCCTCAATCTATCAAAATAGAAATAGGTTATTCAAAAATCTTACCTTCACTTTCTACCATTATTGATTGATGTTCAACTTGACAATATTTTATGGCAGCACCGATTTTTGGGATGTTTCTGGCCACATCATTTGCAATAGTTGCCTCTCTCAACACTTGAATATTTTGAATTGTTCGATGAGGAAAGTCTCGTAAAAGATGAGGTTCTCTACAACCTAAGCACTTTAATATTTCCTTTATTTTTACAGTTTTGACATTCTTTCTGTTTACATCCATTTGTTCAGATCCAGTTTGTGATTGGGCTGGTTGATTTTCTCTAGTTTTGGTAAATTTCTTCCTTTGATGATTTTTTCTAAAGTTTTTCAAGTATGTTGGTTTTACTCTTTTCCCACTAGAGTCACCTTTTCCTTTTTCTTTGTTCTCCCGATTTTTTAGTTGATCATTTCTACCTTTGAATTGTTGATAACATAGTATTTATTTATGCATAGCTTCATCCATTGTCTTGATATTATCAAATTATATCCTCTCCTTGTAGATAGTAGGTAGGCAGTTTCAAAATTGTTGTTCCTTAGCCTTCTCTTCTCTAATATAAGGTACATAAGGAAGAAGGTTTGTGAATTTGGTAAAATTCTCATTTATTGTGAGTTTTCCCAACCTCGGTTCATGAAACTCTTTGGCCTTGTCAAAATAGTATCTTTCATTCAAATATCTTGATCTAAATATTATTTGGAAATATTCCAAAGTGACAGTTTTCTCATCTAGTACATGTACCATTTTGGTTTCTTCCCACCACAAGGTAGCCTTACATTACAGTTGGTAAATAGAAAATATGGCTTTCAATTTACTTCCATATTCATAAACTTGAAAGTATTTCATCATGTTTAGAATCCAAGCTTCTGCATCTTCTTCCTTTTCACCATCATAAGTGGGAGGTTTAATTTTTCAGAATTCTCCTTGAAATTCCTTTTTCTTTCTGGACTGATGTCCAAAGGCTTCACCTTCCTCAGATCCTTCTGAGTTGGATTTATCTTCCCTTTTATTTTTTCTAGAGCCATCACCTTCGTGACTAGACTTGGAGGTTAATTCTTTGATCAACCTTTCTTTCTCTTCGCTAGCTTGCAACAATATTTCATTAATGGTTCTCAGCTAAATAATTTCTTGTCGCATTTCATACATCATAGCCAAAAATGGAGGATTTTGATCTCGTGGATTTTATGCACCACCCAGATCTACATACAGCTTATCCCCTTCATTCATAGTCTCAGTTGTACTTTTCTGCACTAATTCACTATACACATAAATGAAATTAGTGTAAATTTTTTCATTAAAAAAAACAATTTACACTAGCATAAATCTTGGAAAAAAAAAAATTCCTACTGTGAGGACACATATAGGCCCAGTGTTTCAACATGGGCTCTAATACCATTTTTAACAACTCCACTTACCAATTTTTTTTTCTAATTATAATATATTACTTACTTTGTGTACAATAATGTCCATTTTCGTCACTGTTTGAAGAATTCCATTCTTTTCCTTTCGTCAATATTATGCCAATTCTTTACAAACTTCTTTTTATACTATCGTCATGCTTAGACGAATTCTCTGCTTATACATTTTATACTTTATAATTACAAAGTCAACAATTATTCTTGATTGCATTCTATGATCCTTATCATCATATAATTTAGGTGTAGCTTATCCTCTTTATAACCTCAATTGTGAATAAATATTGTAATAGAAATTCCTCCCTATTACATATATATATCTTATATATTATATCATTTCCCCTCATGTATTTATTTATTAATACACTTAGTCTCACAATTCTAGATTTCTTTTTAGTCTATCCAAAGGGATTCCTTTCCTTATTTTAATAGACTCTACCTTAGAAATTTATGAACTTTAAGAATTGTACCCATTACAATATTCGCTAGGAATTCATTCGAATTACTCCTACTATAGTTTGGAATTACAATCTAATGTTAAGGTTCTACCTTTATTATTGCTACAATGCAACCTTATTTTAGCCAACCATTACTATATCTCGTTGAAGGATATTATATGCTTTTCATTCCATATGAAATAATTCGAATGTTATAATCCTTGGTTATGAATACTATGTGAATATTTATGTATTCCATTTTGGGTTACATAGTGCAATACTAATTTGATTAACCCTATGTTAAATAGTTCGATATTCTAATTCTACCTTAGAATTACGTTGGTATTTAAGGACTTGTCATATATCATTTTCACAATTTAATGATATATATGTCGTATGTTAATGAGGGAGGGATCATATACAGGATTTGGGTTTGACATTTAAGTTTCTTATCTGTACTGGTACTTTCAATTAAAACCTCGGGATTCACCAAATTTCATGAAAGTTTACATTATTGTATTCACATGGCTTCTCGGCCTTCTCCATTCCGATGCCATCCACATGGACGATGTGGATTGATTCGTATTATTTGGAGGGATTTATGATTATGCAACCCTAACTCGACTTTGTCATTTTTCATTTTTCAAATTCTAGTTTTATCTCTTCAACTCGGCTTGCTCCTCACTGCCTTATTTGAAAACTATGTTTTCATAGGTTTACACAAAGGGGATTTCTACACGATAACAACTATGACACAGCCGTTATCGTTTTCTACCATGAGGCTCTGTCTCATGTAAGGTAAAATATTTTTCCATTGTGTTTATTTTATGAGTTATCCTCTCGTTTTTTTTATTTCTGAACTTTTAGTACCATATTTTTTTGTTTATCTCATTATTGGTCATCAACTAAGCCAAGGTTTCATTGCAGGTTAATGAAACCTGGTCTGGGTTGTCTCCACCATGGAATACCAATGCTTCACAGGTAAGAAGGTTACGATTTCAAAATCGTTTTAAACCCATTTTTCTTTGTTGGTTAGGTTTATGTATCTCCACTCATCTGACATTTTGAACCTAAGTATTTGAGCCATGTATTACCATAGTAATTGCATGGAAATCCTATCGTATAAAAATATAATTGATTACACTCCTTTCTGCATTTTTTTTCAATTTCTTATTATGATTTATCGTTTTTAATACTTCTGTGTGTTTTCCATAATTACGCATTTTATCCCTCTTCTGTCATTTGAGAAGATTTTTCAGTTGCAGTAGTTGCAAATCTATTGTCTGCTACTTTTGAATTTCAGATTCTATCTCCGGTAATTGGGGTTTCTATATTTTAATTTTCTCATTTTCTACAAGCTGAGAGGTTCTAAATCTTTCGGTTTGGTTTGTCAGGGTTTGGAGTATAATATATTTGTGAAATTTGTATCATTTTCATTAGGATTAATTATTAGATAAATTTGATTTCATAATAGACCAATGTATTATGATTAGTCTGAATTTGGATAAAATTCCATACATATTCTAAATTGACTAAGAGAATTATCGTTGCTCTAATTTCATTTCTCTCATTTCAATTGGAAAATATGTTTGTTTAACTGGTTAAGGTTTTCTTCACAAGTATGTGTAAATGGCACTTATTAGTTTTCCATATAATTCTATCTCAAGGTTATGAAGATTTAATTACAGAGTGTAATACAGAGGTTTAACGTTTTAATACTCTGTGTTTAATGGTAGGTATAATTTATACCTATATTGTTATTTTCCATGTTTATAATATTCCTTTATCATTATTGAGATTCATTGAAAATAGATTTATAGAATACTTTAAAGTTCTTCCTTAAGGAAATACTGAACATTTTAATTAGTTCCCTCAACTAATAGAATGATTTACTTTGCAGGCTCCCTCTTAATTTTCTGAAACTAGTCATGAAAGCTAATTATGTTTTTACCCTGTCATACTACAGGTAATTTCATTTCTATGCTTTCCATATGGTTATCCCTTTATAGTATATTTATTTTTATTTTTACATCCTTGAAATTTACTTCATTCTTTTACTTGTCCGTA
This sequence comes from Pinus albicaulis, assembly GCA_034641835.2. NCBI lineage: Eukaryota > Viridiplantae > Streptophyta > Pinopsida > Pinales > Pinaceae > Pinus > Pinus albicaulis. Next base: position 1,799,377,185 of record CM076575.1, read on the forward strand.
GGAATTGAATTTTCCTTAACTAATAAGGTAGTTTGATATTAAATTTTATGTAGTTCTTTTCTTATATTTACTATGATTAATTTAGTTATCTTAATAACTAAATTCTAACCCTTGTCTTATGGGTTATTTTATAATTATTTTACCTTTCATCACTTTTTTGTCATCAATTTGTGCATTCCTCCCACAAGCATTGAAAATTTGTTTTATTCCTTCTATGTACAGTTTGGTCGATAACCTGCTAGAATTCCAGGATAATTATTCCTCTATACATTTTGTAATTAATAAAGAGAATAATTTTCTTCAATTAATATACTATGGATAGTGTATAATAATACATTTTTTTTTCAGTTATTTCTACAAAATTTTGTTCCTATTTTTATAATAAGAATTCTTCTTCATAACACTTTTGTATACATGTTTTGTACAAATGAAATGTATATATGATATTTAATTTCTTGTTTGTCCATAGAAATGAATGGATATAAGCTATGTTTGAAATGAAAGTACAATAGAGATATTTAAGTTTATTTATACAATCATGTTTCTTTCTAGATTGTCAATTATCTCCTTTTGTATCTAGATTTCTATTGCCTTTTGATTTGCGGAATAATTATGTTAAATAATTTTGCTAACATCTATTCTAATTAATATGATGTATTTTCTAAATTGAATGTATAAATGCTCACAACCTAACATATTTAAACCCACATAATTGGGTTTAGAAATTCTGTCTGTTTGTTTACTAATATATTTTTTCTATGTAACTATACAGACTAAACTATATTCATTATAGTTGTGTTATGTTAAATACGTCAGACTATAAATTTTAAGCTAACATAATTCCATTATACTAATTAACTCAGAAATATAAATTCCCACTTATCTTTCTGCATAAACATCATTTCTCTAAATTATCATTGTAATCATAAAAACATGGTCATAATCTAGAACTAAATTAACTATGCATACCCCTTTGGGTAAGACTATTTTCCACCCAACCTTGATCTTTATCTCCACAGCTCCACCCGAGCAGAGACCAATTCCTCCAAGGTCTATACAACCTCTTGTTTACCCAGGAATGGCTTATTTAAGCCTCTTTTCCCATCATTTTGTTTCCATAACTGCGTCTAGTTAATCAGGATGTTGTTTTTCTTTTTGCCTACGCTTTCCTTTTATTTTTTCCACAAAAGTACTTCAAAACGAGGTCTTTCCTCTTTCTAGTTTTATTCAACCTCTTCCCAGTAACTTTCCACTTTAGTAAGGCATCTTTTTATATTTTTATCTCCAATCTAATATTTAAATTTAATTTATTTTCTCCAAGGATTTTTGGAGAATCTGGGAAAATATTTGGAATCTTATCCATCATCATGGACTTGAATTCTTGATCTCTAATTATACTCTAGAATTTTCACAATAATTCAATTTCCATTTTCATTCAATATAAAATTATAAAATATGTCCACAATAATTATTCTCCTTTGGGTCCACTTGACCTTTAGGATTGTTCAAATATCTAATAAAATCAGTAAAAATAGGGATATTACATAAAATCACCTTCTATTTTTAGGTGGTTGAAATTTTGGATGGATATGAGACTGAATGCATTCTAGAGGAATACTGGAGTAACAAGATGACCTAGATTCAAAGTGATTCAATTTCCAAGAATTGTACTAGAACCCTGAGGGTGAGTTATATGTTTCATTGTGAGATATGCAAAATATGAAAGCATAAAATATCAAATTACTAAAAATAAATTAAAATACTCAGGATACATGCTCCAAGTAAAAGAATTATCAGAATAGTTTCACACAGTGTATGGGATAGACGAAATAATATAATATTTTGAAAATTTTATAGCGAGACCCATTATGATTCGAGATGACTTTCTTGCATGCATTGGATGTAATCATATCTTTTATAACTGAATAATTTCCAACTTGCTAAACTCCTGGACAAAGTTTCATATGTTGTATAGTTTAAGACAGAATCTCTAGTATGGTATAGTGGTGCTATTTACAAGAGAATATTCTTTTATAATTCAATTAATAAGTAGCTTGTTTTTGTTGCATAGTTTAAAGGTTAATTATCTTGCACTTGAAATATTTAAATAAATGGTACATTCATCAATATGACTGCCTTAATTACCTTCTAAAGTCAAGATATTTTTTCTCCTTTTCTAAATAAATTCCCCAAAAATTTATTAATATCATTGAAATAAAATGATAAAATTGTTAAGAGTTACTTTATATTACTAATATGGTTTAGTTCTAAGAGTTTTTTCTACTGAGAAACAAGTAATGAGGGAAAGGTATTATGTCAAAATCACCAAATACTTGTACGTTTCCTCAATAGTAAAATTCCTAGTTGATGTTCACCCAGTTTTTTTTTTATAGTGCTATGAGTCATTTATGGGATGTCTTCAAAGTTTTGCGCCAAACTAAGGTCTCTTCTTATGTTAAGGATGTTTTATTGAATCCAGGAGTTGCATAAAAATTTTAAGTAATGCTTATCCCCAAAGTGGCATTTCTGTATGATGCTTCTTAAAACAAAAAGGACTGTTGGAGTCATATCTATCAGCCAGAGTAAATGTTGCTATATATCATGAATCCTGCATTGGCATTATGTAGAAGTGAAGACAGAAAATTTTTAGGATATTTTTCTATTAAAAATAAAATAGGAAGGCTGAGAAAATGTCGTATATGTTTAACATAATTTAACTGAGACAAAGTCTTTCAAGAGTGAGGTTTATGCAAAAGAACATGGTATTATTTAGTGTTGTTCTAGACATAAATTTTTAGGATTCCTTAGAGTATCCCATTCAATATGAAATTGCGCCATGGCATAGGCTTTATGAAGTTGATTTTCTTCGCATGCACTATGGTCTACAATTTATTGTCCCTACTCTTGGAGATATGGAAACAAGTATGTTCGATGATGAGACTAAAAACTAAACAACTAACATTGTGGTTCTTGAAAGATCTGTAGGAGCATTTGGAGGCAATTCGTAGTCTTCCACAAAATATTTGGGTGATGAACATCATTATTTCACTTCTCCATATGGTTTAAATTTGTGTATGTCAACTTGGGTATATTTTTGTTGCACTACATCAAAGAACGTATGTTGTATCTACTTCAGAAGATCTTTCTTCATCGAGAACAAATAAATTGGAAAAGTAAATAGGGGTTGCACATATTGGTTTTATCCAAAGGATGGTGCATCATTGAAAACCATATTCCATATTTGAACTTGAATTTAAGACACCATGGAGCGGAGTTATAGGGAAAAATAGCAAGAAGCGATGGGAAAGGAGAGTATCTATTGTCAAATAGTTTGTTAAAGACAAGTAATTGTGCCTATTGGTGTTGTAGTATTTTTGTAGTTTTTGGGGAACTTGAAGGAAACTTTGGCAATATTACATGCAACATCTGTTAGGTCCCCATATTACTAGTATAGTCCCTTATTGTTGTTAGTGTAACCCCCCTTATTGTTATCGTTGTACCCCTGTAACCCCCATATTTTTATTATTGTGCCCTTAAATTATTATTATTAGGCTGGCTAGGATTATCTTGTGGCCCCACTAGGATTACATTATGGCCCCATGGACTCCTATATAGAGAACGGAGGTTTTATCATTTGTATCATCCAAGAATTTTTCATTTATGTAATGTATTGGAGGTTTCCCCCTCGAATTCGCTGATTTGTAAGGCGTTTATCTCTCTTTTATTCTATTTTTGGAGCTGGTTTCACAACATTTGGTATCAAACAGGTCATTGTGGAATTTTTTCTATAATGTATTTTCTACAAAGGTTCAGAAGCTGAAATTTTTAGAGAACGAAGACGAGATCCTGAGGAACATCTTCTAACAATTTCAGAGCTTGGTTCACAATATTTTTGCAGATATGGTCTGTTGAATTTAGGGCTTTTTCAGGCTCCCGAATTTCATTTCAAAGTGGTGATCGTAGGAAAATGTTCATAACTCTCTCTCTGAGGATCGGATTGGAATGTTGTAAAAAGTGGCCACAAGTAAATAGAATGAATTTTATTTTCTATCAATTTTAGAGTTGAAGGAGGAAATAGTGACACATGGAAATTTGTACAAGTTCATTGTACTAAACTAGTCCATAATTAGGTAATTGTGGGAGATTGGACATAACTTTGTCTTGAAGAATCTAAATCAAGTCAGAGCTATGGCATTCGAAAGAGGATTCATAGGGCTACCTCAGGGCCATAATTCAGATATTGAAGATCCGAAATCATAGATATAATTTAGTTTTAATATCAAGCTCCGCAAAATCAAGAAAAATGTGTGTACTTTTTTCCGAATTGCATAAGTCTTGCGTAAAAATTAGTTTGAAGTGATTCCAAGGGCCTATTGAGCATATATTTCAGTATTGGGTTCTGAAATGCCTCCTAAAAATAATTCAACACCGATTAAGCCCTCAGAATACTCTACTATGACTCATGAAGATGAAGAATTGCAACATTATCTATCAAAATTACAAGAGCAAGTGCACCAACTTTCACTCTCACAAAGAGAAGCAAAAAATGAAATGGAAGTTTTGAAGAAAGGCATGGAAGCGAGGATGGATGGTTTGAAGAATAATATGGATGGTTTGAGGAAAGGCGTGGAAGATAAGATGGAGGACATGGAAGAAAAAATGAAAGACATCATGGAAAAAATGAAGAATGATCTAAAAGCAGACATGGAAGGTTTGAAAATTTTGATACAAGAAATGATTCCTAATCGTGAAAAGATAGTTGAGGAAAGTCATGATGAGAATAAAATAAATGTTAATTGTGATTTCATAACTATAATGTTGGATTGAATAACCACCATTTTCCAAAGATGGATATGACGAATTTTGATGGAAAGTATCCTGTAACATGGATACTATAGATGGAGAATTATTTTGATCTCAATAATGTTCCAAACACACAAAAGGTACTCATTGCAACTTTACATTTAGAACAAAATACATTTGTATGGTATCAATGGTTTTTCTCCCATAAAAAAATTGTCACTTGGTAAATTTGTACGGAGGAAATGATAGCACATTATGAGGATAAAAAGAGAAACACCTTCTTTAGCCAATTGATAAATCTCAAACAAAAGGGTTCAGTGGCAGAGCACATTGAGGACTTCCAAAAATTAAATATAAGGGTAACTGATATTCTAGTGGAACACAGGATTGATGTCTTCGTAAGGAATTTGAAGGATAACATCCAACATGAAGTTTGCGTCTAGGAACCTGATTCATTGGAGAAGGCATTCAGGTTGGCAAGAAAAATTGAATGTAAAATTATGGCGACAAGGAAGCCTACCATTCACATCTATAAAGATGGAAGTGTTGATACCCCTAGACTTCCACAACCTACAAGGTTGACACAACAAAAATTGGAAGAAAAAATACCAAAAGGGCTTTGCTATAGTTGTGATAGAAAATCACTAAAGGTCATAAGTGCGCTGAGAAGAAATTATTTTACATAGATTGTGAAGAGGATGAAGAAAATGAAGAGAAAACTCCAAAAGTAGAGGATATACACCAAGAAGAAGAATAAGAAATGAGTCCAACCATATCATGTAATGCATTGGCAAGAACTACCACCCCTCAAACTCTCAAGATAGAAGAACATATCAAGAAGAAAAAGGTAATAGTGTTGATTGATTCGGGTAGTACCCATAATTTTATTCATTATAAGGTAGCCAAGGAATTTAATTGTTTCCTATACCTATCACCAGAATGTAAAGTGATGGTTGCAAATGGAGGAACTATAAATTTCTCTAGAAAATGCCATAATATCAAGATAGCCATGGAAGAATATGTATTGAATAGTCCAATGATTTCCATCCCAATGGGAGGTGCTGATGTTGTACTAGGAGTACAATGGTTACAATATTTAGGGACAGTAGCTTTTAATTTTCAAGAACTTTTCTTGAAAATTTTTTTGGAAGGAAAGGAAATCGAATTATGGGGTATCGCAGGGAAGCCAGGAAAGGTAATAAGCTCTAATGTCTTGACAAAGATTCTGAATAAATAACAACAAGGTGTAATTTCACAATTATGCTCACTAGAAGTTCCAACATCAAAATCATCTATTTCTCCAGATCTCCAAAAATCCTTGGACAATCATTCCAAGGTTTTCGATACCCCCAAAGGACTCCCCCCTATTCATGATCATGATCATGCTATTAATTTGATTCTAGGAATTGTTCCTCCAAACATCAGGCCTTACAGATATCCTTATGTCCAAAAGAGTGAAATTGAATATATGATTTCATAAATGTTACAGGCTAGTATAATTCAACCTAGTCAAAGTTATTTCTCTGCTCTAGTAGTATTTGTGCATAAGAAATATGGATCATGGCGCATGTGTTCGGATTATAAGGAGCTCAATAAGCTCACTATTAAAGATAAATTTCCAATTCTTATGATTGATGAATTATTTGATGAATTACATGGAGAAATTTATTTTACCAAGTTGAATCTTCATTCAGGATATCATCAAATTAGAATGAAGACTGCAGATATTACGAAAACAACATTTCGAACTTATGAGGGTCATTATAAATTTTTTTCATCCCTTTTGGCCTTACCAATGCACCTTCTACATTTCAAGGGTTGATGAATTCCATTTTCAAACCCTTCCTTAGAAAATTTGTGCTAGTATTTTTTGATGATATACTAATCTACAACATGTCTTGGAAGGATCATGTTCAACATGTTGAAAAGGTGCTTAAACTATTGGAGGAGAAACAAATATATGAAAAAACATCCAAATGTTTCTTTGGAGTACAAGAGGTGGAATATATGGGTCATATTGTATCTCATGAGGGTGTTAAGGTAGACCCTAAAAAAATTAAAGCCATTAAGGAATGGAAAGTCCCCACAACCATAAAGTAGTTGCATGGATTTCTTGAATTAATAGGGTATTATCGCAAGTTTGTTAAGAATTATGGGAGAATAGTAGCACCTCTAACAAAATTATTGAGTAAAGATTCATTTTCATGGACTCCTGAAGCAACTAAGGCCTTTGAGCATCTTAAAGAGGAAATGTGCCTAGCACCAGCCTTAGCTATGCTAGACTTCACAAAAACCTTTATTGTGAAATGTGTTGCCTCAAGAAATAGAATTGGTGTTGCTTTAATGAAAGAAGGAAAACCCATTTCTTTTGAAATTTGTTCAATCAAAGTAAAGTATTTACAAAAGGCTATTTATGAGAAGGAAATTTTGGCAATACTACATGCACTAATAAATGGAGACCTTACCAAATGGGAAGACAATTCAAGGTAAAAACTAATCATGATAGTCTAAAAAATTTTTTCGAATGAATACTATCCTCATAGGAGCAACAAAAATGGGTCACAATTGTGTTGGGTTATGACTTTGGAATCATCTACAAAAAAGGGAAGCTAAATGTTGTTGTAGATGCACTCTCAAGAAAGGATGGAGAGGTGGAAGTAAGGGATGAATGGAAGAAGGACGAAGAAGTGTGGACTCTCATTCAAAAGTTGCAGCAAGATCCTAGTACATCTGATATATTTAGTTGGAAAATTGATTCCTTATGGTACAAAGATTGCTTATATATTTGCAAGAATTACCAACTAAAACAAAAGACTATTTTGGAATTGCACACTTCTCCTTTAGGAGGACACTAGGGATTTTTAAAAACTTACCAAAGGGCGAAGAAATAATTTTTTTGGGATGGCCTTAAATCTAATATTCAAAATTTTGTGGCGGAATGTTTCGTTTGGTAGAAAAATAAAGTTGAGACAATTAAGACCCCGGGTCTTCTAAAACCTTTATCCATTCCAAGTCAACATTGGGAGGAGATTTCAATGGATTTTATCACAGGTTTACCTAAGTCTTAAGGAAGGAGTGTCATCATGGGGGTAGTTGATAGCCTTACCAAGTATGCACACTTTTGTGAATTATCTCATCCTTTTAAAGTGAGTTCAATTACTACTGCATTTATGGAAACATTTCAAAAGATACATGGAAACCCGAAGGTTATTGTAAGTGAGAGAGATCCCATTTTTACAGGAAATTTTTGGATAGAATTATTTTTTTGTGTTTGGGTACTCAACTAGCTCATAGCTCATATTATCATCCTCAATCTGATGTTCAAACAAATATAGTGAATAAATGTTTGGAAGGATATCTTTGTTGTTTTGTATCTGATAAGAAAGCATAATGGGTCAAGTGGTTACCTCTTGCTGAATGGTGGTATAACACTTCCTTCCATACTGCAGCAAAAATGACCCCATTTATGACACTTTATGGATATCATCCACCATCCATCACATCTTCTTTAAGGGGAAATGCTAGGGTTCAAGCTATGGAGGATCACATCGAGCATGAACAAGAAGCTCTCCAACTCTTAAAGAATAGCCTAAATTTGGCACAAAATCGAATGCAACAATAGGCAGATGAACATCATAGTGAGAGAATTTTTGATGTGGAAGATGGGGTATTTTTATGGCTACAACCATAAAAACAAATGTCCCTCAAGCAAGCTAAGAAGGATAATAAATTATTGCCAAAGTATAATGGTCCTTACAAGGTTTTGCAAAATATTTGTACTATGGCATACAAATTCAGGCTTCCTTCTCCTTCACAAGTGCATCCAGTTTTCCATGTTTCATGCTTAAAAAAGGCTATAGGGGACAAAATTCCTGTTCAAACAATATTTCCAAAACTTGATGAGGAAGGAAAAACCATATTTGAACCTGAAGCAGTCATAGAAACAAGAACTCGACAACTATGAAATCGATCAATTTCAGAGTATCTTATCAAATGGAAGAACTTACCCACTAAAGATTCTACATGGGAGGATGAGAATTTTATACAAAAGCACTCAGAGCTACTCAAGCGTTGAGGAAAACACTTTTTTGAAGGAGAGGATCATGTTAGGTCCCTATATTACTAGTATAGTCCCTTATTGTTGTTAGTTTAACCCCCTTATTGTTATTATTGTGCCCTTAAATTATTATTGTTAGGTTGGCTAGGATTACATTGTGGCCCCAATAGGATTATATTGTTGCCCCATGGACTCCTATATATAGAAGGGAGGTTTTGTCACTTGTACCATCCAAGAATTTTTCATTTATGTAATGTATTGGAGGTTTCCCCCTCGGAGTGGCTGATTTCTAAGGTGTTTATCTCTTTTTTCTTCTATTTTTGGATTTGGTTTCACAACAAGACCTTCCACATTGCTAAATCTATGTATGCATAGAGCGCAAGAAGATATTGGAGGAGAGGTTGTTTATTTATTTAATTGACGTAAAAATATGAAGTAGCATTACTACTAGATGAATTGGTTGATGGCATTTTCACAAGGGCATTAGTAAATGATGTTGTGTCTCATGTTGCTGACATAATGTTGAGTGCAAAATGAGAGTGCTATAACAAGCACACCACATTTTCAAATTTTTTATTTCCTTATATCCATTGGAGTATTGGATTTAACGTTGAAGAAAACTTCTTCTTTCATAAAACTTATTGAGATGAATATTTCTTAAAGGGAGTTGGCTACTCCCTTAATTTTAAATAAATCAAGTCTATATGTGGGGAAAATGAAAGATCTAAAATATATGGAAGGACTAGTTATTGCCGACAAGCCCAAGACCACAAATTATTTTCCCTCAGTTTTGAGAATGGGTTCTTGGGGGTGTATTTCAAGATATGAAGGTGATTCGGTGATAAAGTGATATTATACAAAACATAATCTTGTTTGGGAAGTATTGGAAGGTTGTTTCAATATAAATATGGTGGTTATTATCATTCACGGGATTTATATGAATATATTAAGGTATATGTCAGACTAGATTCGATAGTTTCATATGTTGGTATTTTCTTTGGGGGAATGAAAAGTGGCTAGATCTTCCTCTACATATAGAGTAAATAATTCCCATGAGTTTCATTGTTAAAGGGGTCAAAATTTAAATGACTCCCTACTCTATTCACAACGAAAAGCTTCTAACAAGCCTTTTGGGAGAGTTTGTTCTAGCAACCATGTGGTCTTGACTCATTGCAGGATTAAATACATATTTTGATATAGTGTATCGATGTTTCCTTGACATTACATTATCTGCTGAAACAAATTGGCTTAAAAAAAATGAAAACACCTTGTTATTTACAAAATCATCTTCAATGGTAGATTCCATAACAATGCAAGGGATATTTAATGAAAAATTCAAATTACTTCTCAGGGAAATAGAATGGTTGGGAATTTTTTATTTTTTTTAAATAATTTTTTGTTGTTGTTGGTATTTCAATGTTTAGAAGCATCGGTTGGGGGATTGTGTAGCGTCGGACTAGGGATGCTTCTTTTGGTTGGAAGAGAGATACTTAGAAGCGCTGGTGGAGGCATTGTGTAGTGTTGGACTACCAACACTTGTTTTGGTTAGAAGAGCGACACTTAGAAGCATTGATTGGGGCATTGTGTAGCATAGGACTAATCATGCTTGTGTTCGTTGGAAGGTCGACGCATTTTTTCATCGACAGAGCGACACTTTTTTTCATTGGAAGAGCGATGACAAATTTGAAATGTCAAAATTGCAACATCACCAAAAAACGTCAAAATTAGTGTCGCTCTACCGACAGTTAATTCAAGTGTTAAATTTTCAACTTTAGGAGAACCGAATTTTTTCATGACCTCAAAGTGTCACTCCTGGGATGCCTATGTGTTGCAAGAGAGACATTTTAACCATTGGAAATTGGGTCAAATGTGCTAGTGTCTTCATGTTTCTGCAACTTAAAATCTAAACCTAGATACCAAGGCCCTTATCATTTTGACTAACCATCTACCATTTTTCCATAAACTAGCCTAGCCATATCCCAATGGAGAATGTTAGATGGGATTCATCCCTTAAGTTCTTAACACCAGTCCCCTATGACCTAGGGAATGACTATGGACCTAAATGTCGCACATCGCTCAATCATCCTTGCTTTACGTATTTGTTGCTCCAAATGATGATGGGTTGATAGGCCTAGAGGTTAGGAGGCTCCTTGGAAATTCTGTGTCTAACACCTGAAACCAAGTATTGTCACCACTTCCCTTCAAACATAAACCTGGTAGTTATTCCTCCAGGTGTGCACCCGTGGATTTCTTGGAAAATCCCTTGATATATGGAATTTATCCTTCTTCAATATATTTAGATTTGGTCCAAAAATATATAGTACATTAATGGACTCCAAAAGCATCAGTTGCTTGGATGACCTCTAATATTAGGCCTCTTTATATTTTTGGCGCAAATTGTTATTTTATCCAAAGAATAAATACACTTAAAAACTTAGCCAGACTAGTCCTTGGTAAAAATATCTAGACCTAGGATATTCCAAGTCACTTCATAATAGAACAGTCATTAAATTTCATGTGAAACATCCTCGATGTGCTCACTTTTCATGTATCACTTTGATGTGCTACAATATCATCGTCTAAGCCATGTCACACTTCTTCTTTAGTCACTTCTTGTTGATGTCATGTGATGTAGGAGCATCCGCCTCAGCAATATCATTGTATTTTGATAGACATCGGGGTCTTATGATTTCAAGGAATTTGGTTTCATATGTATCAAATTAATGTAATTTCTAATGTTTTTGAGTGATTTTAATTTAGAATAGGGATTAATTAAATATTGAGAGGAATTTTTTAAATATTCTCAAATGTTGGAGAACATGAGAAATTTAGGCTAGTTGAGAGTTCATAGGGACTGAGAAGCTTAGAAATTAATTGTAAAACTTAGATTAGGAATTATTTCATGATTTTGTGGATTTGAGAGGATTCCTAGGATTTTGTTGAGCATGTTTTGGATCTAAACCAGAATTGGTTCTAGAATCCATTTGGATAAATTATAAACCCCAAAGGCATGAAGAAAAAAAATGCAGAGTAGGATTTAGATAGATAGAACAAGTTTGGATTGTGAAGCCTACGGGGCAGAGAATAGGGGAAGAGGCCACTGGTTAGAAAATCAGGCCAGAGAAAAAAACTTATTGTAAATAATTGTTTATATATAGAAACTCGATTTCTGAGTTTGTTTGATTCAGTTCAAACTATGTTTAATCAATTCCTATGTGTATATTTTAATTCAAATCCCGCATCAAAGTGAAAGTGGAATGGTTTTCTTGTATTATTGATTTAGAAATTATCAGTTTTTGATATGTCAAATCCATGGTTTTTAGAGGAATAAGCTTGCAAGAGTGTCAAATCTAGAGAATTTAAAGAAATGGGATGACTGAATGCGTAGAGAGTCTAAGAGAAATCGAATCCATTGATTTTTGATCCGACATATTCATATTTTGTAGGAATTAAATATTTAGCCAAATTTGAATCTATTCAACAGAAACTTGGAAGCTGGAGAACCATCCATTAAGAATAATCGACAAATATCGCATATGAAACTATGCGTTACATAACCACTAAAATGGATACGATAAATTATAAATCAGATTTTATAATCTAATTTGATCATGAAAAATTTGATCAATCTGACGACCCTCGTGTCAAAGACTTTGATCCAAGGGTTTTCTCTTAATTAGGTGCAGGTGCTTTAAACTTAAGCTTCGATGCGATAGTTTTATAGAATGAGATTTAATGTGCTTTGGATCCAAGACAACAAATTAGAAGGTGGAAATTTGAAGCTAAGGGAACCTCGATAATTGGGCTAAGAGCGGAGATTTAAATATGTGCAAAGTTTTATGTTATACCATGGGAGATAACATAAGTGTTGACGTTAACGAAATTTTGACAAATGTATAAATTTGAGTATGTTATAATTTGTTTCTAAAGTGCAGAGTTATAAGAAAAATGTTGAAAGGAAAGTGCTTCCGATAAAGGTTTTATAAAGTGAAGAAATGGATGGGTAGAGTTCCCATGTAAGTTTAATTCAAAGGTTTAAGGTCTAAATAAAGTGGATTTTAATAATAAACAAATGCTTCATAACATAGATTGAAAGGGTGAATAGTTCGAAAGGAAAGGAGTTTCACCATTGAAACTCATTAAAGAAAAAAAAATTACTGAGATATGTATTTGACATTCAGTTGACATGCATTTGACATGAGTAGTAATGTCTAATGTGGTTAAATGAAGCTGAGAGGCTGCATCATCATGTCACCATTATGGAACATGTGACCATCTAACTCATTCCACATGTCACCAGAATCATCCCAAATGAGCATAAAGAATAACCGAAATATCTGACACATGTCACCCTTTTGTATAGAAACATGTCACAGTTCAAGCCACTTATTGTGATATTTTTTCCATCATTTTGTATTGTACTACCACACATTCTATTTTTTTTCATTACATTTGCAAGGGATAGTTGTGTTGGTGCCTTACTCTGTTGTCACCCGTGTAACCACCTTTTCTAAAATCTACATGAAAACAGCTCTTTGTGAAAATTCTCATATCATAGCCACCCCTTTTGGAAATATTGTACTTGAGTGAAGGGGGTCCATAGTCCACCATATCATTTCAGCAACTTGAAAATATCCATGAGTGGTTTGGGGCCAATACGTTTTGTTCCCCCCTCGCCCCTACCATTAATGCTCGACACAAGGGGGGGAAGCATTATTAAAAATCGTCATTTGTTTTTGGCCCTCAAACAAATCCATAGTGATTGATCATAGATCATTTGTGAAACTTAACCATGTCTTGGGATGTAATCCCATATATCTTCACACTTTTTCAGTTGTTGATATCTTGAACCCATCTGATCCACTTATGAGCATCTCACAACATGTCCAATTAGACTCATTTCTCATTTTTTCCTTTGACATAAATTACAACAATCACAATGGTTTATATTAATGAAAATATGTTGAGAAACATATTTCACTTCAATAAATAACTTACAACAGAGAACATCGTAGTTTGATGGAACAACATTGTATTGCAAACACATAGCTCTCAATAAATAAATTAATTTTTTTCTCCTACACTAATAACTAGTGCAATCCATATGATATCATTTATGTGTTCCCTTCCTCAAGTGAGTTGGGCCTAAGGACTTATTTGAAGCAACATGAGATAACTAAGCCAATAAGTAAGAGATCTTTTAGACTTGGTCCGTATATCCAAACACGCAATAGAATCCCATATTTATAGTCACGGGGCTGATGAGTTTCCATCTTGTTGTCTCTTCTACCATTTAAAACATTCATCGTCAATCATTTTACCATATCCTCTCACCATTTATTTCTATTCCTATAGTATTTCTTCATGAATATACTTCAATATCCCTACAAGAATTAAGTTGTTAATTATCATGTAGTTTCTTTTTTTAAAGAATGAGGAGTAGTAAGATTTTATTTATTACTGTTGATGGTTTAAGTAGTGTAGCTCCTATAGCTCCATACATTTCTAGTAATTGGCTTCCACGGTTTGCATATGTGCATGATTCCAATCCAAAATATTCTATAAGCTACTTCTTCCTCAGAAGGTCAAGATGTTTTAGATGATATTCAAACATACATAGGTCACATATGTGAACCTATATCTCACAATCAAATTTCTAGATAAAGAAGATATAAGTTTGTTGGAAGAATCAGGTTAAATGTGATTTTTAGATAAATAAAGAAGAATCTTGAGAATCTATGACGTGGGTTGTCCCGAACATCCTTAATTAGTTGAATCACAAGTGATCTCCCCAAAATATTGGTGACTTGGAAGCTATAAAGGATTATTTCAAGGGTATATTTTTGGTTATGGTTGTTGTCAATATGTGTCCCAAACTAAGAAACCAATTAGAAAAACACAAAAAATCAGGAATTTCATATTTCTCTGTTCTAAATTTGTAAATGGTATTTTTAGATAATGTAGAGATTACTCATTTAATATTTATTTATGTGGGTTATGTAGACATCGCTTTGTATTTTTTAACATATAAATACAATAATAGGACCTTCGAGCCCGGTTAATGAGATTGATTACAAAATATTATTGTGGTCTAAGCCGTTGAATCATTAGGAAAGTCTTGCTTGCATACGATTTAATGTAGTCATTGAGAGATTAATATAAGAAAATTTGTTATGCATATTCATTTGGTTGTTTGAAAAGTACGTGGATGATCTATTTTTTACTCAAGGCACACATGTTAAGGGCCCACCAACCTAGCATGTGTTTCGATTTTTCATATAACATTTAATGAAGTCTAGTGTACCAATCTAAAATACGTAATTATGAATTTACATAAGTTGAATTGGTGCATTAGATTTAATTTGTTGGTAAATGTGTTCTCGATATTGATGCTAATATTTCATTATGTAAAAAATGTTGTTGATCATATAAAATATTGATGTACGGATTAATGTAGTAGCAGTTAGATCTATGGTCTAATAATATAGTCAGCCATACCATTGTGTAAATGTCATCGTTTATTAGTTAATTGTTGACACCACTATATATGTGTCGTGTTACCTTTGCATTTAATCGATGGTTTGGTTCATTATATGATGTTTTAGGATGTTTTTTGTTTGTATGGATTGACCTAACTACTAAAATATTATTTTGATTTTTGGTAACCTCGGTTGATTATAATAAGACCTAAATATATTATGTGTGAAAGACTATGGATAGTAAGGGGCTGGTTTGTATCAAATTTCTAGTGCTCGCAGTAGATTATGATTTCTCTTTGTGTTGATAAACTTGTCTATGGAAGGATATTCATATGCTTTGAAAATATTTATGTAATACTTAGATGGTAGATATTGGAGGAAGCATGAAGAGTGTCACATGAAGGGCTTTACAATAAGTACCTAGTCAATTATTTCCTTTTATTGTAGGATTCATTTCTTTTCCTAGCTTTTTGCTAACCACATGTGTACAAACTAGGTAAAGAGAAGACTTATAGGTAGCCTGTAGGAACTCCTAAATACTAATGAAAGAAATTGTAATATTGTTTTCCAATGACTGAAACCCTTCGTTTATAATAGTAAGTTCTTTAGATTTATTTCGAATTTTCATTGCAACGATAACTTAATAAACCTATTAAAATTTTACACCTCCACAAATAGTGTAGCATCTTGAAGTGTACGACCCTTAGTCAATAATTTATGATATAAATATTGATGCAAGTAATTTGACAAGATATTTTTCATCATTTCTACAAAATAACTATAAGGGATAAGCCATTATTTTTCTAATCTTATTTTCTTAATTCCCGACATTTAATACTTTGAGGAGTGGCAAGGTAACATGGTAGGTAGGAACATACATCCCCATTTTGGTGAGTCTCATAGACCCTTATAATTTTTGACTGGTTTATTTCATTTTATTCGAATATGTTTTCTTTTATGTTTGTTTCATTTAAAGGAAGAAGAAAACTCATAACGAATAGATAACTGGTGAAAATAGTTGTTAGTAATGAAATGGAATCCAAGTACATGAAAAATCTTGTTTTAAAATTGTTTTCTCCTAGCATACTTCATTTATTTATCTAATAAATTCTTATTTGAGTGTGATAAGAACTCCCACATCAACTAACCGATGTGCTATATAGGAATTATACACCAACAAAGTGTTATACAATAATGTTTAAGAACATATTAGAGAATTTTAGTCTAAGAACTTTCATGAATCATAGAAGGAACTAGTTTCTCTACGTCTACCTCTCAAGAAGAGTAAATATTTGCAGAAATAAAGAATATATCTACCTCTCCAGAAGTGATAGAAGATCATAATTTCCATCATCCACAACCAAATATAGAAGTATTACACTAATCACCTTCACCAATATGCCAAGTAAACCAAGTATTCATGGGTCGAATTTGATGGATGGAAACCATTAGGACTTGAAATCGAATATTTCCTATCCTGCCTATCATAAAATACATAATAACATAAGGGGCCGCCCATTTAATAGAGGAATATGTGGATATTATGAAAGACGAGATCATATAAAGCTGACAAAATGACCAAAATAACTAAGAATATCATGACTACATAAAATTTTAGTTTCAAATGGCCATTGGATGAAATTTCCATTCTCTTATTCAAAAAAATGTTTTCATTATATAATTTGAACTAGCTAGTATGTCATGCTCTGTTATCCATGAAATCCTTTTTCTTAAACCTGAGTATGAGTACATTTACTATCTTGTTCTACACATGGCTTCACCAGAAATATACCTATACTTGAGGAAAGACTTTCTCCTTATTAAAGTAGATTTGTGTAGGAGAATAAATGAACAAAATAGTAGAGACAAAAATAGGTCTAACTATGAAAACTAGGAAACTAGCAGAGTTAGACAAGGACTTTGCTTGACATCTAGGTTACTAGATTGGAATGTCCTCAATAATCTCTATGTCATGTCGCCATTCCACCACAAATCCTTCAATTTTTCATATATTATTGTGTTAGTTGATGTGTTATGAATTGATGCCATATTTCTAATAATTCTTGACCCATTGACATCAACACAATATCTAAGTTCAATGCTAGAGACTTATTTTAGTACCTTTAAGCATGCATGCATTAATTGTTGAATTTCTTGATAACGACAGTGGGAATACATCAATGACCCTAATTTCCATATATTGCAGGTGTCTTGACTTCACTGCATTAATTCATCTCTGGTAAGATGTATTGAGGTGCCTTGATGCTAATTAGAATCACTCAAGATTTGTATCGTATTAGTTAACACCACATTAATGGCCAGTAATCCAGTCATCTTTTTCCATGCTCAACTCCAACACATCCATTCACAAGGAAAGATTTTCACCATGGGTCCAGTTTCGATTAATATTTTTAGAAGCGTTCAGTAGTAGTTGAAGCCTTTCAAACATTGTAAATAAGCAAGGCCAATTAATTTTTGGTCTACTAGGGAAGCAACAAGTTCAACTTAAATTTCTGAAAATCATTAGCAACCATGATTATGTTCTTTCAGTCTTCATGTAACCATCATATGTTATGGTAAGCACTCATATTTTCCTCACATATCACACTTATTAGTGGACCTCATTAGTAATCAACCTCTTATAGTTAGCAGTAATCATAGTTGGTCATAGTTCTCTATTTTGTATAAGCTCAAAGTCACTTACGCTTCAAATTTAGTCACTTGATCTGCGTTCTTGAAAACTTCAAGATGTTAAAATAGAAATCATATTGAAACATTATTAGTTGTTATAAATTCAAGCAATGATGATAAGGAACTATTGTAACTATTTTCTTGTGTCTATCTCTCTTTCATTGAAAATAAACTTCCCAAAATTCTTAAACCCTTATTCATCATTATATATACCATCATGTGTCCAATTTCTATTTCAACAATTAATCAAACTTGCAAATATTATTCATTCTGTTAACAAGTTCATTACACCAAAATTTGATCATTATGAGTGTCCCATGTAGAGAAGTTTCAAGTAAAATCCTTGATGTCCTTTTAGGGTTGTCCAAGGATCTTTGGATGTACATTTTTTCTTATGAGTGAAAGTAATGATCAATTGAAGAAAGCTAACCATGTGTTCGCAACATAGAATTTACCTATTAAAAACATATTCCCTTTTAGATGAAGGTTCCAGATTTCTTGAACACCCCTTAAAGTTACCAATAGTTTTTCCATTTCTAGAAAAATAATTAAGTTTAGGTATATTTATTTCTATACTACCAAATTTTATTACCCCTACACTAGAACAAAACTAGTCGCGAGAAATACAAAACCTGAAAATGTTTTAGTCAATATTAATTATTTTTTCCTTAGAATATGACCATATAATTCCTAACAATAAATGAGAGTTAAAACCACCTCCTATTGTGGAAGCCTTGGTGCAGCCAATAAGGTCTCTATGACCATTGGTATCATGTTGGAATTCTTGTTTGAGTTTGTTTCTTAGTTGGAGGTCTCTAGCCATTGTAATTTAAGTACCTTATGATCTTAAAAATTTTGGGTTATTCATTTTTATCCCTAAATATCCAATACGGTCGTTATGTCCATAGAAGTTGTTAAAATTAGGAGTGTAGGGGAGACAAGAAATTAGCAACATATAATAAGTATTTCTAAGATATTTGAATGAAAATATGCAATTCCTTTGACTATTTACATTGGATTACTAATTTTACAATATTTTTTATAACTATTGTTTTTATAGTGTGGTTTGGAAAATCGGTAGATGTGCCCTTCTTACGGTATACTCTATGGGAATGTGTGCTTGTATTTTCCTAGTTGGACTTTCTTTAATTTAAAAAGATACCTAGTTGGAGATTATCATCTTGAAATTTTTGTCATCACAAAAATTTTTGTTAACATTGTCTCTTGCGCCCTTAGTATTGTGGTCGTCCCCTCGATCATCATGTCAGAGACACTTTTTTTTAACCTCAAGGGATTAGCTACATGTGTAGAATCAATGGAAAACAATTCATCTCTTTCGTTTGTGACTATGACAAGAAATTTACTTCTAGAATTGAGCACTACAAAAAATAGTGTTGCAAATGGACAATATAGATTTGTTGTGGATGAGAAAGGATTTGGAACTAAATAAGACCTTAATAAAGTGAAAAATATTTCTCTATCACAAGAAAATTCTTTATATTCATTACAAAATATTAGAAGGAGACACTGATTTAAAGGTGAATGAGGATATTGATAAAAATCCATCTTTGACAATTACTAAATTGTTGGTGCCTACTAATAAAGTTTTGTGTTTACTTCGAAAAGGTAGAAATATTATTCAACAATTTTACATAAAAAGTGGTTCTAAAATTTGTTTTATTTCTAGAGAATATATTCGTACATGTTCACCCATAGATGAAGTGGTATGTGACAACTACCATAAATGCTTTGGTATCTAAATTTATCCATCTTCGGGAAAACCCTATTTGTGATAGAAAAAATGTTCCAAATACTAGACCTATGGGTCATCATTATTAAGGGCATGGCATTCCACACAGTGATATTTTCTCAAAAGAATTCATCAGTAATGCAAGGAGCTATATTTCCTGGTGTTGATTCGATGGTGTTAACTATCATTTAAAGGTATTTTCTTTAATTTTTATGATGCATGGAACTAGACCTAGCATGAGGTAACTAGTGCATCCATAGGAGGAAATTATATTTGGGTGTTATGCTAAAACAATAAAGTTTCCGGAATCACTTGGGAGATTTTAAGTCATGGTTTTGGGCTGAAATAATTAGTTACAATGCACTAGACATAGGAAACATGGATTATAAAGTTTTTAAAATGGAAGAAACCAAGTTTAGTACCCTGACTTATACATATTGTCAATAGGAATCATCTAAGACCTTGAAATGAGGAAGTGAATAATTTGTGCAGAATAAGGTTTTCGGAGAAACAATAGTTTGACGAGGTTTCTTAAGGGAGGATTCACATCACGATCAAAATGAAGTTCACATGAAATCTAAGTAAAATGTCTTATAGAATGGTGAGGTGGAGACAAGAACCTTTGAAAGGGTGATTTAGAGAAAGATGAGAGTCAAAGCAAAGGGCGTGAACAAACTATGCAAAGTTCTAAGTTAGCAGAGATGATATTAGTTAAATATGTTTTCTTACAACATTAAAGTGGAATTGATAAGAATATATTTGGAGCATGTGGTGCCCTTTTATTTGCACCAATTTATTTTGTTATGAATCCATCCTAAAATGTGGAATTAGATTACACATGAACTTCATCTTTTAATATATGAAATGAAACAATGAGTTGTATGAGTGGGATAATGAGGAGACAAATGAAATGGACGAAAATACAAAGCTGGTGAGCAACAGGTGAACTAGAAGATAGAAATTATTAGCTATGAGACCAATGTTTTCTATTGTCAGATCTACCTTGCTTGTATAAGGAGATGAAAATGTGCAAGTGCAGGGGAGATCTTGAGTCACAATTTTTTCATCTCCTCTACCATTTAGAACATGCCTCCTTAATCATTTTACCTCATCCCTTCACCAATTATTGTGATTCCTATTATATTTCATCATGAATATACTACAATATGCCTACAAGTGTTAAGTAATTAATTAAAAAAAAAAATCATTAATTTGTAATGAATTAGAAGGATTAATATTTTATTTATTTCTAATTATGGTTCAACGAGTTCAAAACCTGTAACTCTATAGTTTTGTAACTAACTTCCAAGGTTTTCATATGTGTGGGCTTCCAATATAAAATCTAAAACAAGGGAATTGTTTCCAAGAAGCTCTATATGGTTTTGCTCCATTTTCAAACATACCTAAGTCACATATGCAAGGTCGTAGCTCAAGGTCAAAGGCTTAGAAAAAGTAAACAACAATTTATAAGTAGAATTTCATAACAAATTTGAAGTAATTAGGGAGCAATGAAAACCTCTCACAAAAAATGTTTGCTACTTCCCTACATTGAAATTGCGATAAAAAATTAAAAGAAAAAACTAAAAAAATAATCCATTCTTTGATGGTGCCACTCAACATACCGACCAAAAGGAGGAATTACGAACCAAATATTCTTAAACAATTCATATTTATTTTTCCTCTATGGAAGCATAGAATAACCACCAACAACTATGCATAAATATTTTCTTTGAACATCCTTCTAAGAGTTCCAAAATATTCACCATTCATGTCTATGGAGACTCCAAAATTGTTATAAGATAGATTAATGGCACATCTTGATTTAGGAAGTGCACATTACTTCCTATATATCAAAGAATTATTTCAAATCTTATGCACTTCACTCATATATCATTTACGAGGACATAAATCAATGCATCGACGACCTATCAAAGAGTGGACTAAAAATGGATGAGGGTTGTGTAAATATCATCAAAGAAAAGGATGGCCGCATAATATAAATTCATGATTCAAAAGGAGTTGAAAAAAATTCACTTCATATCTATGGAGACTCCAAAATTGTTATAACAGATTAATGACACATCTTGATTCAGGAACTACACATTACTATTTGTATATCAAAGAATTATTTGAAATCTTATACACTTCAGTCATATCAAATTCACAGGGACGTGAATCAATGCATTGACAACCTTTCAAAGACTGGACTAGAAATGGATAAGGGTAGTGTAATGACCATCGAAGAAAAGGATGGCCACATAATATAACATCTTCTCAACTTATGCCAATGATTAAATTAAGATATATCAGCAATTTAAATTTTTTTTTATGTTATCAGAACCCAGCATGACAATATTTCGTTTTATGATTCGAGAGGCATAATTTATTTGAACAACTTAGAAATCAAAATTTATACATTTAAGATGCACTAGCAGTAGACATTTCAGGATTGTACGCTCTTTACATTTTTCAATTTTCCAACTATCTCCACCAATATTATATCAGCAATGTATAAAAAAGGGGAGGAACCACAAAAATTTATTGTAAGGTGAGGATAAGAACCATTATTGTATAAAAATGAACTATCGATGCTATTTGGGCATCCATTTTTAGCTACAATAGCCTATGAAATGGTACAATAGTATACAACTGTATTATTTTATATAAATAATGTTATTAGTTTTTTGGACAAATAAAAAATAAATAATATGTTATTATAATATTACTATTCTCAATTATAATTTTATCATATTATCTTAACACTCTCTAGCATGATTCATTAATATGCTTTACAATATATTAAACCTTATATTATATTAAAATGAATACTATCTTAATCGAGAGTTATTAAAGATAATAATATTAATATTTCATTTACTATTATTATTAAACTCAATATTATATTAAATTTTTTTATTTTATTCACATACCTAGACTTGAGGTCGTCTATGAAGTTAGAATAAGAGGAAAATGTCTAAACAAATCCTAGATGGAAACCTTCACTTATTTTTCTATCAATTTAAAGTTTATTCCTTACAAACTCTTTATGATTTCCATGATGAGACCATCACCTCCAATACATATAACAATCTCACCTCACAACAATAACTTGATAGATTATAAGACATCTAAGTTAATGTCATGTAACATATCTAGCTTATATTAAATCTATTACCATAATTATAACAAATAATTATAATATAATAAATAGTTACAAAATAATGATTACATAATATAATAATTAATATATATTGATAAGTATAAATAATCCTTTCTTTGTACTTTAATTATATAAATTAATAAATAATGACCAATTATTAGATTAAATGATAAATAAAAAACCATCAAATTTTTATCATTATCTATTTTATGATATGAAATTCATAAATAATGCTCATAGTAACTAAAGATGTATGATTTCCAACCTATTTTGTGGAAATACATGAAATACTTCCTTTTATACACAATAACTGTATATAAATATATTTATTTATAATATCATATATTTATTAATAAATACTTGTTTTGATAAACATAACTTGACAGCAACAAAACTGAAGTCGGCCCCCTAAGGAGAGTTGGTCTCCTATAGTTGCTCTGTCAGAATTTTCTCCTGCTTGACACCGTTCACCTCCATGTGGTCTTCCTCAGTATTTTGTTAGTTTATTTATCAATTTCAGAGAAATTGACAAATAAATTATATTCAACAGTTAAAAAAATAAAATTAAATGTATCGATCCTTATAACTCTGCGACAATATTAGCAAAGAGGCAATTTATTATATTACGGGCCCACACATAGAATCGGCAGAATTCAGTGGAATACATACGCTCGTCGTACCTTTTATTAAACCTCGTGCTACTCCTGCGAGTGATCACCGTTCGATGGCTTCCCTCTAGATCGACGGCGTTCAACGATATCGCACGGCCTCCCTGTTCCAATGTTAGCGCACGATAGCACCCGAAAAGGCAGTTTTCAGAATCCTGACGTATGCCACGTGTCCACTGCTCTATGGAATCGCTCCCAAATAAACAATACCGCTCACCCTGCAAAAGTGGTGCGATATGGGCAGTCTGGTTTCGCTAACGCACTCACAGTTTCGGAATAGTGGTTGACCCTAGTATAAGTCGGGTTACACTATCCTCTGTATTCACTAACTCAGGTCTAGCCTCGGGGCAGGATTTCTCGGTTAACGGCTGAACGAGTCTAATACCTTTGTACGCGGTTTCTTCCGCTACGACCAGAATCTACAGTTCTATGGAAATGGGTTAAGATATCTTCTCGGTTTCTTACAAAATATAATGCGACATTCCAAGGAATCCACAATCGACCATAAACAAGGATTTGCGGAGATTTTACACAGTAATTCTCTTCATTGGATTTAATCACAGGACAGAGAATTCAATATGTCTGGGCCAAAAAAATTTCACAGAGACTAATTCCACCACACACAGATAGTCAATAAAATATGGGCGTTTATTCAAACTAAAGAAAAATCCTAACACACAACTCTACTGCGGAAATCTCCTCCCTCCATGAGATCCGGGAGTCACATATATAAATAAAAATTTGTCTCTTCGGTTCCTCTGCAAGGACCGTTTAGTAAATCAAAAGCCTAATTACAATTATTCAAATAATTGAAACATGACAGATGGATCGAATCCAAACCTATTCGACTTCTATGGGCTCTAACTAATTTAAATGAAACAGGCAGCTAAGGTGTTGAAACCTTGCTGTTACAATTCAATGATTTCAAACCCTCCTAGCCACAACATGTGGGCAAAATTTCCTACATTGTTGGCTAGTGTCTAATGCCCCTGCATCAGACTACCGAGGGCAATTTTCTTCATGGACTCCTGTCCATGAGTTCTTCTATTGATCTGCCTATCTTCTGCAACATTCCTTCAGTCATCCAAGTGGCATCTTCCTCTGGCTTGTCCTTCCATTTGATTAAGTACTGAAAGTACTCTTTTCCTCTGGTCTTCCCGAACACTCTTTTGTCCAATATCTTCTTTGGTTGCAATGGTTGCGCTGGAGGTAGCTGATTTTCCCACTCAATCGATTCCTTGTCTGCTGATCTTTCTTCTGCACCATCATCTTCATACTTGTACAAATCTGCAACATTAAAAATGCGAGATATTCCAATATCAAGTGGCAATTCAATCTCATAAGCATTTGCAAAAAACTTTCTAAGTATCTTGCATGGTCCAATATTTTTGAACTTCAGTTTATTATACTGCTTCTTTGGGAATCTCTCCTTTCTTAAGTGTGCCAAAACTAGATCTCCTACTTCAAAATGGACTTCCTTTCTGCTCAAGTCTGCTCTACTTTTGTATCTGATGCTGCTGCCTTATAGTCGCTATTTAACTTGTTCATGTATGGCCTGGATCTCTGAAGCAAATTCTTCACCATCTGCGCTCCTTAACTCTGCCCTTCCTAGGTTTCTTAACTCTGATATTCCTCTGGGGTGCATCCCATAGACAATATGGAATGGGCTCTTCCCGATGCTCCTGTTTGGTGATTCATTATATGCATATTCTTCCTGAGGAAAAATATGATCCCACTGCTTGGGATGCTCTCCTGCAAGACTTCTCAACAAATTTCCCAGACTCCTATTCACTACCTCAGTTTGTCCATCAGTCTGAGGATGATAAGCTGAGCTGAAACTTAGTTTGGTACCAAGTTTCTTCCATAGTTTCCTCCAAAAATGGCCCACAAATCTGGTATCTCTGTCTGAAACAATACTCCTAGCCAACCCATGCAACCTAACAACTTTCTTGAAAAACAAGTTAGCAACATGGGTGGCATCACTAGTTTTATAACATGGAATAAAATGTGCCATTTTGGAAAATATGTCCACTACAACAAAGACTGCATCATTCCCTCTCTGAGTCTTGGGTAATCCTAGAACAAAATCCATACTCGCCATGTCCCAAGGCCTGTCTGGAATAGGTAAGGGAGTGTACAATCTTGCATTCTGACTCCTTCCTTTGGCATATTGACATATTTTTCAATTTTTCACAGATTTTTCCGCTTCTTCTCTCATCTTGGGCCAATAATAGAAGTGACTCAGGTGCTCATAAGTTTTATCAGTACCAAAGTGTCCAGCAAGTCCACCACTATGCTTGTCCTTGATCAAATTTTCTCTCATGGAACATTTTGGTACACATAGTTGGTTTCTTCTGAATAGTAAGTCCTCCTGCAAGAAATAGTCTAGCCACTAGCTTCTATCTGTTAGAACAGGGTTACAACATGCCTCAAATGCTTCCTTAAAATTTGAATCTGTTTTCTACAATTCTTTGAGAAAATTAAATCTTACAACTTCAAAATTGGTTTCTTGAACAAGCATGTTCCTCCTACTCAAAGCATCATCTACTTTATTTTCTTGGCCACTTATATGTTTCAAAAAAAAATTAAAACTTTGGAGATACTCAACCCATTTGGCATGCTTATGGTTTAACTTGGGTTGCTGTACAATGTACTACAAAGCATGATTGTCAGAATATAATACAAATTCGTTGGACATGAAATAATGCCTCCACTTTTTCAGTGCCTGAACAAATACATAGAATTCCTTCTCATAAGAGGAATACTTTCTTCTGGTGTCATTTAGCTTCTCATTGAAATAGGCTACAGGTCTATCATCCTGACTCAACATAGCTCCAATGGCCTCTCCACTGGCATCACACTTCACTTGAAATGGTTTAGCAAAATCAAGCAGAATCAAAACAGGCTTTTCAGTTATCTTTTGCTTCAAAAGTTTAAAGTTTATTTCTGCTTCAGCAGTCCATTTAAATGGTTTTTTGCTCTTTTTTATTGTCTCAATGATGGGTGCATTAATATTACTGAATTTTCTTATAAATTTCCTGTAAAAATTGGCAAGTCCATGGAAACTTCTTACGTCAAAAACATTTCCGGGTGAAGGCTAGTCCACAATTTCCTTAACCTTTTCTAGGTCCATCTTCAATCCTTTTGAAGAAACAACAGAGCCCAAATACACCAACTCTTCCTTCATGAATGAGAATTTATTTAAGTTTATCAGCAGTTTCTCTTGGTGCAGCTTCTTTAAGACATAATTAAGATGCCTTAAATGTTATTCTCTACTCTTGCTGAAAACTAATATATCATCCAGATACACTATCACAAATTTACCAATGAATTCTTTCAACACTTCATTCATAAGTCTCATAAAAGTGCTAGGTGCATTTGACAACCCAAAAGGCATTACCATCCATTCATACAGTCCTTCATTTGTTTTAAAGGCAGTTTTCCACTCATCACCCTCTCTTATTCTAATTTGATGATATCCACTTTTTAAATCTATCTTTGAAAAATATTTAGCACCACTCAAACAATCCATTAAATCCTCAATTCTGGGCAAAGGGAATATGTACCTGATTGTTATCTTATTGATTGCTCTGGAATCAGTACACATTCTCCAGCCTCTATCTTTCTTTGGGCTAAATAGTGTTGGCACTGCACATGGACTCAAACTTTCTGTGATCAGTCCCTTGTCCACCAATTCCTGTACTTGTCTCCTGATTTCCTCACTTTCTATGGGAGTCATTCTATAAGCTGCCTTATTTGGCAGATTTGAACCGGGGATAAAATCTATCTGATGGC
This sequence comes from Pinus albicaulis, assembly GCA_034641835.2. Classification (NCBI taxonomy): domain Eukaryota; kingdom Viridiplantae; phylum Streptophyta; class Pinopsida; order Pinales; family Pinaceae; genus Pinus; species Pinus albicaulis. The sequence continues at coordinate 1,799,404,588 of CM076575.1, forward strand.
TGATATTCCTCACAGGTGGAAACTCATCAGATAAATCATCCACAACAATGTCACAATAATTGTTTAACATCTCTTGGATTTCTATTGGCAAATCTGAAATCTTTGTAGAAGTAGGAACTACCTTAGGTTTGCAAACTAAAGAAAAACTTACCTCTTCTTCTTCTATATGTCGCAGATATTCCTTCCCACTCAGCAAGAAGGTGTTTGGATTGATCACTCTACTGGATGGCTCTCCTTCTTCCATGGGTATCAATGTATGATTTACCCCATCCTTGAAGAATTTGTAAGTGTTCTTCTTGCCATCATGCACCGCTGCTCTGTCAAACTGCCAAGGTCTACCCAGCAGTATGTGACACACATCCATGGGCATTACATCACACAGGACCTTATCTTTGTATTTTCCCATTTGCAACTCTATCTCACACTATTCTTTTACAATCAGCTGGTGCCCTTTATGCAGCTAGGACACATTGTAGGGAGTTGGATGCTCCCTTGTCTTCAACCTCAACTTCTCTATCACCTCAGTAGAAACTAGATTATCTATGCTGCCACTATCAATGACTAGCTGACAGCACTTCCGTTGGATTTTGCATATGCTCCTAAACAAAGTATTCCTTTGTGAAGGCTCATTGACCTCTTTGGCTTGCTTCAAAAAGACCTTATTAACCACCAAGGACTCTCCCCTCTCTGGTAGAATTTCTTCTTAAATTTCTTCCTCTTCTCTAGCCTGGGTAACAACAGCATTTCTTGAACCAGTACCCACATTCTCTGGGCACTCATAGTGCTTATTTCCCACTTGCTGACATATATAGCACCTCAATTCTCTACCTCTGCCTCTTCCTCTGCCTCCTCTATAAGAACTCCTTCTGCCTCTTGCATCACCCTCTGTAGATAAATTCTAAGGTGAGCTACTGTTAACTCCGTCTCTAGGTATAGTAGGCTTTCCTCTACCACCCTAACTTCCCTTTCCACGGAAATTACCTCTCCCTTTGACAGACTGCTTCCTCAGGAGTTTCTCCTCTGCTTTCAAGGCCATCTGATAGGCCTCTTCAACTGTCTTATGAGATAGAAGACCAATCTCATCTTGAATCTCCAGCTTGAGACCATTCACATATCTGGCAGTCTTCTCTGGTGCGTCTTGAAATTTCCGAGCTCTTATGCTCACTCTATAGAATTCTTCTGTGTATTCCTTTATAGTTAGCAACCTCTGTCTCAGGTTCTGCATTTTCCTAGACAATGTTAGCTGATAATCACTAGGTAAGAATTTACCTTTTAATTTAGCCATCATTCTGGTCCAGCTTTTGATAGGCTGCTTGCCAACTCTCCTTCTTTCTGCCTGCACTCCATCCCACCAAAGTGCAGCATGTCCCTTTAGCTTTGTTACTGCAAGCTTGACCTTCTTATCTTTGCTCATTTCTTCATAGTAAAAGCACTTGTTCATTTCATTAATCCAGTCCACCAGCTCCTATGGATTCAATCCTCCTGCAAAACTTGATACTTCAATCTTGGGCTTAACTGCAGACCCCAGAACAGTTCTGAGGAGCCTCATGTCAGGAGGAATCTCAGCATTTTCTTCAGCTTCTTCTATTTCAGGTTCACTGATGTCTTCAGGATCTCTGGGTTGTCTTCGCTCCATGGCATCCATTCTGGCCTCAAACCTCTGCAAAATCCCCAACACCTCTGCATTGGCAACAAGTATGCCTTTCCTTCTGCCAGCGCCTCTACCAAATCGGATTGCCATGTTAATTCTCTACAATAACAACTTAAAAACAACAACTTTGATACCACAAATGACAGCAACAAAACTGAAGTCGGCCCCCTAAGGAGAGTTGGTCTACTATGGTTGCTCTGTTAGCATTTTCTCCTGCTTGACTCCGTTCACCTCCACGTGGTCTTCCTCAGTCTTTTGTTAGTTTATTTATCAATTTCAGAGAAATTGACAAATAAATTATACTCAACAGTTTAAAAAAAAAATTTAAATGTATGGACCCTTATAACTCCACGACAATCTTAGCAAAGAGGCACTTTATTATATTACGGGCCCACACATACAATCGGCGGAATTCAGTGGAATACATACACCTGTACCTTTTATTAAACATCACGCTACTCCTGCGAGCGATCACCATTCGATGGCTTCCCTCCAGATTGACGGCGTTCAACGATATCACGCGGCCTCCCTGGTCGAAGGTTAGTGCACGATGGCACGCGAAAAGGCAATTTTTGGAATCTCGACGTACACCACGTGTCCACTGCTCTATGGAATCACTCTCAAATAAATAATACCGCTCACCCCGCAAAAGTGGTACGATATGGGCAGTCTAGTTTTGCTAACCCACTCACGGTTTCAGAACAGTGGTTGACCCCGGTTTAAGTCGAGTTACGCTATCCTCTGTATTCACTAACTAAGGTCTAGCGTCGGGGCAGGATTTCTCGGTTAACGGCTGAACGAGTCTAAAACCTTTGTACGTGGTTTCTTTCACTACGACCAGAATCTACAGTTCTGTGGCAATGGGTTAAGATATCTTCTCGTTTTCTTACAAAATATAATGCGACATTCCAAGGAATCCACAATTAACCATAAACAGGGATTTGCAGAGATTTTACGCAGTAATTCTCTTCATTGGATTTAATCACAGGACTGAGAATTCAATATGCCTGGGCACAGCCCCAGCATTATCCACTCTAGTGAGAGAGAGGGTATTGTAGGAGAGGCTGTGCTATCTCTCTTCCTCTCTTGGTATTCTGTGATGTTAGCAACGATTGGAAAATGTAGTCTTAGTTTTGATAGGACAACCCTACATCCAAGCTAGCAACGCTATAATATCTCTTCGTTGCTCACCTAATTCATTTTTTCATGGTCCCTGCACACATTGCGTTTTCCGTTTTTGTGGTTTTACGCTGTATTTGAAAAAGAAAACACTTGAAGTGTTTTTTTTTCTGAAATAGTTAATGTTATTTAGAAGCATGTTGTTTTTCATCTATAGTAGGTTTCTTAATACATAGAAGCCAGTAGCATGCATGCAGGTTCCGACGGAGAGAATTTATTTTTTTCGATTACTAGCTTACTAGCCCTGGAAGTGAGGTGGGAGATGTAATTTGTGGTGCAACATAAATTTGGTTTGTTTTGAATAAACAGTTGTATTTTTTCTGTTGGGGTTAACTCTGATTTTTTACTTCCTTTCCATTTTCAGCGTCCATTTCTACTAATGTTTTCCATCCTTTCCTTTTCTTAATTATTTTAAACGACGAATCGGAAATTGAGTTGTGCAGGATTTCCTCGCCATTGCTTCATTCCAGTCTCTACGAATCGGGATGTACATGCCACTGTAGTGTCATCTTTGAAAGCAAAAATTTAAGCACAGTATTGTTTATGTGAGTTGTGTGAACTGACATTGAAGGCAATGGATCCGTTTCAGCATTAAATACCAAATATATGATCTCATCTGCAACGTAGGATCGAAAATGCTTCTGGCTCAACACTGTATATTCCAGCATATGTTCAGTACTTGGTTGTTTGTGATTCAGATATAATGGATAAAACTGTATATTCCATCATGTGTTCAGTACTTAGTTGTTTGTGATTCAGAGATAAAGGATAAAACTGAAAATTGATATTACGTTATGTTCTGCTTATATTTATTTACACTAAGTCAATCATTAGTTTGGTGTAATTGGTTGTTTGTGATTCAGATATAAAGGATAAAACTTTAACTTGATATTACAGTTATGAATACATAGAGTATTGCAATGGTTTACATGAATATACTGAATCAACTTGGAAAGATCAATTTTCCTCCCCACCATGAACCACCACTAGTTCTCCCCCATGCAGATATCATCTTATTTTTCCCCCAAAATCAATAACCATTTTTGTTTTGGTGAAGGCATTTTTATGCTTACTTTCCCAACAGACTTTCATTAATATTGTCCTATTTTTTCTAGGTGTTGTTAATCCCCATTGCTTGGGATTTTTTATAAAAGTATAGTTTTTCTCTTGAAATCCCGCTTTTATCTATTGTGGTGATTTCCTTACCCATCCCCAATGTTGTTTCCCCACACGGGTTCTTTATTAGATTTTTGTCTCTAATGTAAAGAAAAATCATTCAATTTTACTCCTAGGGATTTTTAGGAGAAATTTCTTTTCTTTTTCATTTTCATGCCATCCCGACCACTCACATTGGAATTATGATTTGAACATTCTGAATATTTTCCAAGTTATTTCCCTCGCTTTATTATATTTACTTAAAATATTTATTAGATCACCATAATTGTTTTATAAGTCAGATATAATATTTTTTCTTGTTATAAGTAGTTCAGCAACTAAAACATCTAAACATAAAACTGGGCTATTACAAGGTACCTGTTATGGGAGATGAATATACATGTTTTTTTATTGTGTAATCAGCAATCCAGAAAAAAATGAGAGTTCCCCAAGAATGGACATCTCAAAGTCAACTTGCATGTCAACAAAAAGTATTTGAGTCAGTAAATATACATCACTACCAAAAAAATATGTCATCAACATAAACAAAAATAGTTACAAAAATACCATTCTCATATTTCATATACAAGATATTGTCAGTTACTTCTCCTTAAAACCTTTTTTTTTGCAATTATTTGTCTAATCTGGAATACCATGCCCTGGGGTCTTGTTTAATTACATATAATGCACTTATATTCTACATACTTCCTTAATATTTTCTAATAGCTTGAAGCATTCAAGTTCGTATATGTAAAATTCTTCTTCAATATCACCATTCAAGACAACTAATTTTACATTAATTTTATATGCTTTGAAACTTTTGTGACATGCAAATGCTAGGAATATCCTTATTTTCTCTAGTCATGTTATAGGTGCAAAAGTATCCTCAAACTATATTTCCTAAACTTGAGCATAGCCTTTACATACTAACCTAGCCTTATTTCTTGAAACTCATCCATTCTCGTCCAATTTTTTTCTAAAGACATATTTTTTTCCAACGACATTTTTATTTGTTCATCTTGGAACCAATTCCTGAGTTTGATTTTTCTCAATTTGGCCTAGTTCCTCATTCATCGATTTCATCCAATGCTCATGTTGGATAGACTAAGAAAAGTATTTTGGTTCAATCACATATATAATAACAATATGTTCTTGCCTTGAGGTATTCATTAATAATCTTTGAGTTCTAACACTTGCATCCTTACCACAAAATTTATGATCTATAGGGTGATGCTTTCATACGTACCTTTAGGGAGTTTTTGGGTGAGAGAATTTTTCTCGCTCTTATCCTTCTTCTTATGATTCTCCAAATTGTTCTGCTTCATCTACATTGTTGGCCTCATCATATGGATTAATAAATATTGGTTTTTATCTTTTGGAATGTAAATCCTCATCCTCATGGCATAAATGTAGTCAATTTTGTTTCACAAATTTTTATTGTAGAATCAATAGCCCGTGAGCTTATTAGAATATCTTTAAAATATTACTTCATCAGCCCTTACATCAAACTTACCCAAATTGTCGTCATTGTTTTTCATGTATCAGTTTCTACCAAAGGCCTTAAAGTGTTTTATTGTAGCCATTTTTTCATACCACTACTCGTACAGAGTCTTGTCATTATTTAGTGTAATATGAGATTCATTTAAAATATGGATTTTTGCATGAATAAATTCAGACCAAAATGTTTTTTGGCATATTTATTTCATCCATCATTTCTCTTGCCAATTGTTGCGGTGATCTATTTTTTTCTTACCTAAACCATTTTGTTGTTGGTTGTTAGCAATAGTGAACTATATTCTTATGCCATGTTCTTCATAAAAATTGTCAAATTCAATTGAAGTGAAATCCCCACCTCTATTTGATCTTACACATTTTAGTTTGCACTTGGTTTGATTATCATCCATGGCTTTGAAAATATTAAAAATTTTGAATTCCTTAGACTTTTGTTTTAGATATATAATCCACTTAAGTCTAGGACAATCCTCAATAATCAAGATGAATTAAATATCACTAATTTTAGTGTCAGCTCTTCTGGATCCACACATGTTTGTATGATCTGATTCTAGTGGCCTTGCAGATGATTTTTCATTGGTTTTGAAAGGAACTAGGATTTTATTTCCAAATTTCCATGATTGAAAAATTTTATTCCTTGGCTTATAATTTTTGGCAAATCCTTTACACCTCCCTTTTTTCTAAGCTAAAAAATACTGTTGAAGTGAAAGTTTCCTAGTCTTCTATGACACAACCATCTTTCATTAAGCTTCCCCAAATAACAATTCTCATTTTCTTCCTTTATTATGAACACATTATTTTAGGTTCTCGCTCCTATCATTATAACCTCTAATGTGTTCTCTAAATTTATCTTACAACCTTTGGAATGGAAAGGAACATCATATCATTAATCGCACAATTGACTTACACATAATAGATAGTGTTTGAGCCCATCTATAAAGAGAACTTTTTGAGCTTTACCTCTTCCATTTTCCAAAATCACCATTCCATTTCCCCTTATGTTTTTTAATGAATCATTTCAAAAAATTACACTTCTTCTCTTCCTTTCATTTAGTGACAATATTTTTCTTTTGTCACTAATCATATGCTTAGAGCATCAAATTTCCACTTACAAATGACTTCCTTATCATTTTTCATATAGCACAATTGCACACTCTTATTTTTTTCTTCCTTTTTCTTCATCATGGCCTTGGGTTCTTCTTGAGTTTTTTTTACTTGAGAAGGTACTATGAGTTTTATCGCTCTACATTCAACCACTTTATATCCATAATTATGATAGCTAAAGAATTCAACAACATCAAATAAGGGATAAAAACTACTTTTGTCCCTGAGATAGTTTCTTTATGAATTTACAAAATTGCTATCTCTATTCCACTAATAACCATCATTTCCTCTATTTCTCATCTTATTGTTTGCAAAACATGCTCTACATTCTAAAACTTTATGTCTAAAATTTGTATAAAAAATAGGGTTACCATTGAAAATGACCCAGTACCTTGGAGAACATTCGCTTTCAGGGTGTGTTATGATAATTCTTGGTTGAATTCATCTTGCAAATAAAAAGGTATTTGTTGAATTTTCGCACATAATTTGTGGTTTATCGACTTGTTGCTATAAAATTTCTTTTTTTGTTGTTAATTTCCTTTGGGTGAATTGTTTTTTGATCATAAATGATTGATCCTTTATCTTCAACTTTATTGATCCTCAAATATCCTTCATATCCCAAACCAATTTTGATGAGAGTATATCCTTGAATACTAAGAATTTGATATAAATTATAAAATCCTTTAATAAACATTAAATTTGAGTTCAACTAACCCATGGATTTTTCTAATTCCTTTATGCACGAGACAATTTCTTCTTCTTGTTTCTTCACACTCCTTGATATTTTCTTTTAACGATTGTAATATGATATCATTAATTTTATTTTCTTCTTATTAATAAACTTTTAGAATCAGAAGTGATGAATCTTCATATTTATGATTTTCCTCTTTAAACTATGCCAGTATCTCCTTTTGCTTCTTCTTATTTTTCCTAATCCTAATAATTTCTGCTAAGTTATTGATAATTTTCCCCTCTAGTTTTAATTCAGCCTCTTCTTCATCATACTCGTATTTTCCTTCTTTTAAAGCTTTTAAATTCATAAGCATAAAGTTATTTGTTTTTTATTTTGTTATTTCTTCATCAAAATATTTCTCATCTTCATTTTCTAGGGAATTGCTTTCTTCTTGAGAGTCAAAACTCTTCTTTTTGTACTTATTTTTATCCTTTACATATATATATTTCTTCTTTTCTTTATGATCAAATTTGTTATTTTCTCCCTTGTATGGAAATTTAGATGCGTAAATTCCTACTTTTCCACAATTAAGGAATTTGAAAGGTAACTCACCTTTGTACTTTTGGGATCCTCTCTTCAATCTTTTGAAAACAAATTCCTCTTATTTTTCAGGTCCGTAGCTCTAGTGTTTTAGATCCTCTTCTCTCTTCCTATCAATTTTGAAGGAAACCTCCATTTTTTGTAGTTTATTTTTGAATTTTTAATTTCATAGGCTATTAGTGTTCCATGCAATCGATCTAATGTCAATGTGTTGAATTCTTGCATTTCCTCAATGGATGATACTTTGGAATTGAATCTAGCTGGAAGAGATATGAAAATATTTTAAACTATAATGGTATAATTAATTGTTTCATCAAGTTCTCTCATGGTGTTAACTTTTTTGTTCTATCAAAGAAAGAATTAGTCGATATCCTCATCCTCTATAGTGTTTAATGCTTCAAATTTATTTTTGTAGCCTTCAAGTTTGGATTTATTTACTTTAATGTAACCATCATAAAAAAATCATCATCTTATCCCATATATCTTTGGTTGTTATCCAGTTTGTTCCTTTAAACAACTCAGATCCATAAAAACCACTTAGGATTGCATACATTTCTTTATCATTGTTAGTGAAAAAAGCCTTCTCATCATTACTAACTAATACATTTGTTTTTTTTTATATTTTCGTACTATTTCCCAAACATCTAAACCAAGAAATATTTTGTATATTCTCATTTGCACCTTCCAGAATGAAAAATTAGTTCAAGGGAACATGTGAGAGATTTTGGTGGAATTTCCATTCGAGTTAGCCATTGTCTTAGATCTACCTTCTAGTTGTTAACTTTTTGCTAAAGGAAATGACTCAGATACCAATTTTTAGAAAGAAGGATAATACTAAGAGGAATTGTGAATCAGTATTATATAATTTTTACAATATTCTAGATTATTTATGTTATTACAAATCAATTACACCACAACACCATAAGTTAAATAACATTTAAATATGAGACATTGAAATTTATATGGAAACCCATAAAGGTATAAAATCACAAAACTTATGCATAAAAAAAAAGTGTAATCTTAACCATACTATTACATTAACTTTTTTAACAGTAACTAGGAGGAGACGTGCATCCTGTTAGGTCCCTATATTACTAGTATAGTCCCTTATTGTTGTTAGTGTAACCCCCTTATTGTTATTATTGTACCCTTGTAACCCCCATTTTATTATTATTGTGCCCTTAAATTATTATTGTTAGGTCGGATAGGATTACATTGTGGCCCACTAGGATTACATTATGGCCCCATGGAATCCTACATATAGAAAGGAGGTTTTGTAAATTGGATCATCCAAGAATTGTTCATTTATGTAATGTATTGGAGGTTGCCCCCTCTAAGTGGCTCATTTCTAAGGTGTTTATATCTCTTTTCTTCTCTTTTGGAGCTGGTTACACAACATTTGGTATCAGAGCTTTGGATTCTAGGGTTTCGCTGCTCCAAACAGGTCATCGTGGCATTTTTGCATTAAATTTTTTTCTACAAAGTTTCAGAAGCTGAAAGTTTTAGGGTACGAAGCTGAAATCTTGAGGAAGTTTGTATAAAAATTTCAGAGCTTGGTTCGCAATAGTTGCGGAGATATGATCTGTGGACGTCAGGTCGTTTTTCAGGCTCCTAAACAGGTCATCGTGGAATTTTCGCTACAAATTTTTTTCTACGAAGGTTCAGAATCTGAAATTCATATGGTGCGAATCTGAAACCCTGAGGAAATTTGTCAAAATATTTGAGAGCTTGGTTCACAATATTTTTGGAGATATGATCTGTGGAACGTAGTGCATTTTCAGGCTCCTGAATTTCATCTCAAAGAGGTGATCATGGGAAAAGTTCAATAACTCTGTCTCTGGGGATCGGATTGGAGTTCCGTAAAACATTTTCGCAAGTACACGGACTGTAGTTTCTTGGCTATCAATTTCAAAGACAAAGGACAAAACAGTGAGACGTGGCAAATCGTACAAGTTCGCTCTACTAAACCAGTCCAGAATTACGTTATTGTGGGAGATTGGACACAACTTTGTCTTGGAGAATCCAAATCAGGTCAGACCTGTGGCATTTGAAAGAAGCTTCAGAGGGATACTACAGGGCTGAATTTTAAATATTGAAGATTTTCAATTACAGAGATAATTCAATTTCAATATCGAGCTCCTTAAAGCAAGTAAAAGGTGTGTATTTTTTTTTCCGAATTGCATAAGTCTTGTTTGAAGAATCAAGTTGAATTGATTCCAAGGGAATCTTGTAGAATAGATATCAATATTGGATTCTAAAATGTCCCCTAAAAAGAATTCAACACCCATTAAGCCTTCAAAAGGCTCTACTATGACTCATGAAGATGAAGAATTGCAACATGATCTATCAAAATTACAAGAGCAAGTGCAACAGATTTCACTCTCACAAAGAGCAATAAAAAATGAAATGGAAGTTTTGAAGAAAGGCATGGAAGTGAAGATGGACAGTTTGAAGAAAGGAATGGAAGATAAGATGGATGGCGTGGAAGCTAAGATGGATGGCATGGAAGTGGACATGAAAGACAACATGGAAAACATGAAGAATGATATAAAAGCATACATGGAAGGCTTGATGACAAGCTTAAAACAAGAAATGATTCCTAATGGCGGAAACATAGTAGAAGAACCTCGCGATGAGAACAAAATAAATGTTAATTGTGATTTCATAAACTCTAATGTTGGCGGGAAGAACCACCATATTCCAAAAATGGATATGAGGAAGTTTGATGGAAAGGATCCTGTAACATGGATACTACAGATGGAGCAATATTTTGATCTCCATAATGTACAAAACACACAAAAGGTACGCATTGCAACTTTACATTTAGAACAAAATACATTTGTATGGTATCGATGGCTTTGCTCCCGTAAAAAAATTGTCACTTGGTCAATTTTTACGGAAGAAATGATAGCACATTATGAGGATACAAAGAGAAACACCTTCTTTAGCCAATTGATAAATCTCAAACAAAAGGGTTTAGTGGGGCGACACATTGAGGAATTCCAAAAATTGAATATAAGGGTAACTGATATTCCAGAGGAACACAGGATCGATCTCTTCATAGGCACTTTAAAGGATAATATCCAACATGAAGTTCGCGTTTTGGAACCAGATTCATTGGAGAAGGCATTCGGGTTGGCAAGAAAAGTTGAATGTAAAATAATGGCGACAAGGAAGCCTACCACTCAATTCTATAAAGAAGGAAGTGTTGCTACGCCTAGATTTCCACAACCTACAAGGTTGACACCACAACAATTGGAAGAAAAAAGAGCAAAAGGGCTTTGCTACGGTTGTGATAGCAAATACACTAAAGGTCATAAGTGTGCTGAGAAGAAATTATTTTACATAGATTGTGAAGAAGAAGAAGAAAATGAACAAGAAGAGGATATACACCGGGAACCACCCCTAGAAGAGGAAGAAATGAATCCGACCATATCGTGTAATGCACTGGCAGGAATTACCACTCCTCAAACTCTCAAGATAGAAGGACATATAAAGAAGAAAAGGGTAATAGTATTGATTGATTCAGGTAGCACCCATAATTTTATTCATTATAAGGTAGCCAAAGAATTAAATTGTTTCCTATACCCAGCACCAGAATGTCAAGTGATGGTTGCAAATGGAGGAACTATAAATTGCTCTGGAAAATGCCATAATATCAAGCTAACCATGGTGGAATATGTATTGACTAGTCCAATGCTTTCCATTCCTATGGGAGGTGCTGATGTTGTACTAGGAGTACAATGGTTACAATCTTTGGGGACGGTAGCTTTTAATTTTCAAGAACTCTTCTTGAAATTTTTTTCAGAAGGAAAGGAAGTCGAATTACGGGGTATTGCAGGGAAGCCAGGAAGGATAATAAGCTCTAATGTCATGACAAAGCTTCTAAAGAAAGAACGGCGAGGCGTAATTGCACAATTATGCTCACTAGAAGTTCCAACATCAAAATCATCTATTTCTGCAGATCTCCAACAAGTCTTGGACAATCATTCCATGGTGTTTGAAACTCCCAAAGGACTCCCACCTATTCGTGATCATGATCATGCTATTCATTTGATTCCAGGAAGTGTTCCTCCAAACATCGGGCCTTATAGATATCCTTACTTCCAAAAGAGCGAAATTGAACGTATGATTGCAGAAATGTTAGAGGCGGGTATAATTCAACCTAGTCAAAGTTCTTTCTCTGCTCCTGTAGTATTGGTACACAAGAAGGATGGATCATGGTGAATGTTTCCGGATTATAGGGAGCTCAATAAGCTCACCATTAAAGATAAATTTCCCATTCCTGTGATTGATGAATTATTGGATGAATTACATGGAGCAATTTATTTTACCAAGTTGGATCTTCGTTCGAGATATCATCAAATTAGAATGAAGACTGAAGATATTCCAAAAACAATATTTCAAACTCATGAGGGTCATTATGAATTTTTGGTCATGCCTTTTGGCCTTACCAATGCACCTTCTACATTTCAAGGGTTGATGAATTCCATTTTCAAACCCTTCCTTAGAAAATTTGTGCTAGTATTTTTTGATGATATACTAATCTACAACTCTTGGAAGGATCATGTTGAACATGTTGACAGGGTGCTCAAACTATTGCGGGAGAAACAATTATATGCAAAAAAATCCAAATGTTTCTTTGGAGTACAAGAGGTGGAATATCTGGGTCATATTGTATCTCACGAGGGTGTTAAAGTAGACCCTAACAAAATTAAAGCCATTAAGGAATGGAAATTCCATACAACCATAAAGAAGTTGCGAGGATTTCTCGAGTTAACAAGGTATTATCACAAGTTTGTTAAGAATTATGGGAGAATAGCAGCACCTCTAACAACATTATTGAAGAAAAATGCATTTTCATGGACTCCTGAAGCAACTAAGGCCTTTGAACGTCTTAAAGAGGCAATGTGACTAGCACCGGTCTTAGCTACACCAGACTTCACAAAAACCTTTATTGTGGAATGTGATGCCTCAGGAAATGGAATTGGTGCAGTTTTAATGCAGGAAGGAAGACCCATTGCTTTTGAAAGTCATCCAATCAAAGGAAATTATTTACATAAACCTATTTATGAGAAGGAAATGTTAGCAATACTGCATGCACTAAAGAAATGGAGAACTTACCTAATGGGAAGACACTTCAAGGTAAAAATTGATCATGATAGTCTTAAACACTTTTTGGAACAAAGACTATCTTCAGAAGAGCAGCAAAAATGGTCACAAAGATGTTGGGTTATGACTTTGAAATAATCTACAAAAAAGGAAAGCTTAATGTTGTTGCAGATGCACTCTCAAGAAAGAATGAAGAGGTGGAAGCATTGCTTTGTGCCATTTCTATTATCCAACCGGATTGGATAACCAAAGAAAGAGATGAATGGAAGAAGGACAAAGATGTATGGAAACTCATTCAAAAGTTGCAGCAAGATCCTAGTACATCTGATACATTTAGTTGGAAAAATGATTCCTTATGGTACAAAGATTGCTTATATCTTTGTAAGAATTCCCAACTAAAAAAAAATATTCTTTTGGAACTGCACACTTCTCCTTTAGGAGGACACTCAGGATTTTTAAAAACTTACCACAGGGTGAAGAAAGAATTTTTTTGGGATGGCCTTAAATCTGATATTCAAAAGTTTGTGGCGGAATGTTTGGTTTTCCAGCAGAATAAAGTGGAAACAATTAAGACCCGGGGACTTCTACAACCTTTATCCATTCCAAGTCAACGTTGGGAGGAGATTTCAATGGATTTTATCACAGGTTTACCTAAGTCCGAAGGAAAGAGTGTCATCATGGTGGTAGTTGATAGAATTACAAAGTATGCACACTTTTGTGCATTATCTCATCCATTTAAAGCAAGTACAGTTGCTACTACATTTATGGACACAATTCAAAAGCTACATGGAAACCCAAGGGTTATTGTGAGCGAAAGAGATCCCATTTTTACTAGAAATTTTTGGACGGAGTTATTTTCTTGTTTGGGTACTCAATTAGCTCATAGCTCATCTTATCATCCTCAATCTGATGGTCAAACTGAGACAGTAAATAAATGTTTGGAAGCATATCTTCATTGTTTTGTATCTGATAAACAAACACAATGGGTCAAGTGGTTACCTCTCGCTGAATGGTGGTATAACACTTCCTTCCATACTGCAGCAAAAATGACCCCATTTATGGCACTTTATGGATATCATCCACCATCCATCACATCATCTTTAAGGGAAAATTCGAAGGTTCAAGCAGTGGAAGATCACATCGAGCATCGGCAAGAAGTTCTCCAACTCTTAAAGGATAACCTGAATTTGGCACAAAATCAAATGAAACAACAGGCAGATCAACATCGCAGCGAGAGAAGTTTTGATGTAGGAGATTGGGTATTTTTACGGCTACAACCATACAAACAAATGTCCCTCGAGCAAGCTAAGAAGGATAATAAATTATCACCAAAGTACTATGGTCCTTACAAGGTGTTGCAAAAGATTGGTTCTATGGCATACAAATTGGAGCTTCCTGCTTCTTCGCGAGTACATCCAATTTTCCATGTTTCATGCTTAAAAGAGGTTATAGGTGAAAATCTTCCAGTTCAAACAATATTTCCAGAACTTGATGAGGAAGGAAAAATCATATTGGAACCTGAAGCGGTCACGGAAACAAGAACTCGACAACTACGGAATTGATCAATTTCAGAGTATCTCATCAAGTGGAAGAACTTACCCACTGAAGATTCTACATGGGAGGATGAGAATTTTATACAGAAGCACCCAGAGCTACTCAAGTGTTGAGAACAACACTTTTTTGAAGGATAGGGGCATGTTAGGTCCCTATATTACTAGTATAGTCCCTTATTGTTGTTAGTGTAACCCCCTTATTGTTATTATTGTACCCTTGTAACCCCCATTTTATTATTATTGTGCCCTTAAATTATTATTGTTAGGTCGGCTAGGATTACATTGTGGCCCACTAGGATTACATTATGGCCCCATGGACTCCTTTATATAGAAAGGAGGTTTTGTAAATTGGATCATCCAAGAATTGTTCATTTATGTAATGTATTGGAGGTTGCCCCCTCGAAGTGGCTCATTTCTAAGGCGTTTATATCTCTTTTCTTCTCTTTTTGGAGCTGGTTACACAACACATCACATGAATTTAAAATAACCTATTTGTAGGAAGCTCCAACTCATTTATTCTTATAGGCACCAACCTGAAGGAACCACCCAATCCTTGATATGTGAGCACCAACCTTATTTCTCTACCAAATCTCTCTTTAATTTATTTCCGAACTTAAACACATAGGCCTTATTCTTTTATTTATTTTTATTTATTTATTATGCTCCAAGTACTTCATTTCTCATTCTGATACATATTCTTATGCAATATAAAATCAACAATTCAAATATATTCTCTCCACTACAATGTCCCTCCTCAGCATACTATTGCTACTAAAAAATTATTCTCTCATGCATAGTCCCACATTATTGTACTGACATAGTAGCTTCATATTTTTTATCCATTTTCTATGCAATCCATCATCAAAACTATTTCTCTCGTGACATTAATTATTCATCAACAAGGGAAAGAATTCTTACATTCCTCTCTTTTTCTTTTATAGGTTTTTTTTCCCTTTAGTTAGAAGGGGCATGAATCCATGGTTTTACCCGTGGAAAATCTTGTTGATTGTATCAACAATTCAATCTATTTCTATTGTATCAACACTTCAAATCTTGTTACAACTAAAATTATCAATGGTAAGAGGATTTCTATAACACCTTTTCACAAGCATTTCTCTCCATGTTTCCGTGAGTCAAAATCTAAACCTAGACACCTAATCACTTATTAGTTTGACTAACCATCAACCTTTTTTTCATAAAATAGCCTAGCCATATCCCAATCTATAATCGTATATGGGATTTATCCCTTAAGTTCTTAACACTGGTCCTGTATAACCTAGGGAATGACTATGGACGTAAATGTCACACATCGCTCGGTCATCCTTGCTTTACCTATTTATTGCTCCAAATGATTATGGGTTGATAGGCCTAGAGGCTAGGATGTTCCTTGGCACTTGTCTATCTAACACCCACAACGAAGGATTCTCACCAATTCCCTTCAAACATAAACCTAATATTTATTCCTCCTCGCGTGCACCCCTTGATTTCTTGGAAAATACATGGATATATGGAATTTAGCCTTCCTCACTATATTTGGATTTGGTCCAAAAATATATAGTACATTAATGGGCTCCCAAACCATCGGTTACTTGGATGATCTGTGATATTAGGAATTTTTCTATTTTTGGCACAACTTGCTATTTTATCCAAAGAATAAATACACTTAGAAACTTTTCCAAACTAGTCCTTGGAAAAAATATTGAGACCTTAAGATATTCCAAGTAATTCCCCAATTGAATAATCATTAACCTGAATGTGTAACATCCTCCATGTGCTCACTTCCCATTTATCATCATCTAAGCCATGCCACACTTCTTTAGTCAGTTCTTGTTGATGTCATGTCACTATCATGCCATATGTTATCATATGAGTAGTTCCACATATCACCAGAATCATCCTAAATTACCCTAAAAACTCACCAAAATATGTGACACATGTAACCCTTTTGTATAGCAACGTTTCATGGGTCACGTCACTTACTGTGTAATTTGTTCCATCATCATTAATTGTACTACCACGTATGCCATTTTTTTCATTACATTTCCAAGGAATATTTGTGTTGATGTATTACTCTGTTGTCACCCATGTGACCAGCTTTTCCAACATCTATATGAAAACCACTCTTTATGAAAATTATCATATCATAACCACCCTTTTGTAAATATTGTACTTGAGTGAAGGGGGTCCATAGTCCACCATATCCTTTGATCAAATTGAAAATAGACATCATTGGTTTGGTGTCAATCTGGTTTTTCCCCCCCTCACCCCTACCATTAACTCTTTACACAAGGGGGGAGGTATGATTAAACACCATAATTTTTTTGGCCCTCAACCAAATCAATAGTGATTGATCACAGATCATGTGTGAAACCTAACCATGGCTCAGGATGTAATCCCATTTATCTTCATACGTTTTAAGTTGTTTATCTCTTGAGCCCATGTGATCTGCTTATGAGCATCTCACAACATGTGCACAAAATAGGAACCTTTGGTTTTCCCCCTTTTCTCCTTACAATTAGACTCACTTATCAATGTTTCCTTTGACAAAAATGACAAGATTCACAATAGTTTCTATTAATGGAAACATGTTGAGCAACATATTTCACTTCAATAAATAACATACAACAGAGAACATAGTAGTTTGATGGAACAAAATTGTATTGCAAACACATAGCTCTCAATAAATAACTTATTTTTTTTCTCCTACACTAATAAATAGTACTATCCATATGATATCATTTATGTTTTCCCTTCCTCAAGCGAGTCAGGCCTAGAGATCTGTTGTGCTACCAAAATAGAAAAATTTGAGACAACATGAGATAACTAAGCACATAAGTAAGAGATATTTTAGATTTGATCCATCTATCCAAACACACAATAGAATCCCATATTTATAGTAATGGGAATGATGGTTTTCCATCTTTTTGTCTCTTCTACCATTTAAAACAACCATCGTCAATCATTTTACCATATCCTTTCACCATTTATTTCTATTCCTAATGTATTTGTTCATTAATATACTTCAATATCCCTACAAGAATTAAGTTCTTAATTATCATTGATTTTATTTTCTTAATGAATTAGAAGGAGTAAGATTTGATTTTTTATTGATGATGGTTTAACCAGTGAAACTCCTATAGCTCCATACATTTCTGGTAATTGGCTTCCAAGATTTGCATATGTGCAGGATTCGAATCCAAAATATTCTATAAGGGACTTGATATTGGGAGGGTCAAGATTTTTAGATGATATTCAAAAATCCATAGGTCACAAATGTGAGCCTATATCTGACAGTAAAATTTCTAGATAAAGAAGATAGTAGTTTGGTGGAAGAATCGGGTTGTATGGTATTTTTAGAGAAATAAAGAAGAACATGGAAAATCTATGACGTGGGTTTTGTCCTCAACATCCTTAATTAGGTGACTCACAAGTGATCTGTCCAAAGTATTGTTGATTGCGAAGCTATGAAGGATTATTTCAAGGGTATATTTTTTGTTGTGGTTGTTTTCAATATGTGTCCCAAACTAAGAAACCAATTAGCAAGACACACCAAATGAGGCATTTCATATTTCTCTGTTCTAAATTTTCAAAAGATATTTTTATATCACATATTGATTACATATACATCGCTTTTTATTTTGTAACATAGAAATACAATAACAGGACCTTTGAGCATGATTAATGAGATTGATTACAAAATATTATTATGATCTAAACCGTTGAATCATTGGGAAAATCTTTCTTGCATAGGATTTAATATAATCATTAACACATTAATATAAGACTATTGATGATGTGTATTCATTAGGTTGTTTGAAAATTATGTGGAAGATATAATTTTTACTTAAGGCATACATGTTAGTTGGCAAGGGCCCACCAACCTAGCATGAAGTCAATTGTACCACTCTAAAATATATAATTATGAATTTACATAACTTGAATTGGTGCACTAGATTCAATTTGGTTGTAAATGTGTTCTTGATATTGACGATAATATTTCATTATGTAACAAATGTTGTTTATCATATAACATAGTGATGTATGGATTAATGTAGTAGTAGTTAGATCTATGGTTTAATAATATAGTCAACCAGTTAGATCTATGATATCGTTTATTAGTTAATTGTTGACACCACTATCTCTGTTGTTAGGGTCCTATAAATATAGGATTCATAATTTTGAATTGACTTTTGATAGTCTTGTAGAAATATGTACATACCTTTCTTTTTGAAAATTGTTTTCCCATATTTTGAAAAAATAAAAATAAATATATATAAAATAAAAAATAAAAATAATAAAAAATAAAAAAGAGAGGGTAAAAATTCCTATAAGAAAGATCAAAGGACTTGAAAAATATAGACCCCAAAAATAAAAAAGATGGAAATAAGACCTGGAAGTGAGCCAATCCAAATTCGACTACTTTTTACTTTTCTGCAAACTAAATGATTATGGAAGTGTCAATAAATGCCATAATCCATGATGAGTTAAACTGTTTAATCTTAACTTGTCATGTTTTCAATTTCATGTTTTAGATAGTAAATAAAGATTTGCCAGACAGTTTAATCCCGACAAATTAGTAGATAGGTAGTGAATGATGAGGAACTCAATAGTTTAATCTGAGCCCTTAGATGAAATAAGCTAGATTTAAATATTTTTATTGCTTTAAAAGAATAAATGTTTCAAGGTTTCAAGACTATATGCACTTTCCAAAAGGAAGAAAAAATGTTAGAGTAATGTTGGGTAGGTAGAAAGAAGTGGAAGAAAGCATGTAATATTCATCATCGGGAAAAATCACTAATTTCCCCTCCCCTATAAGTATTTAGTATTGTAAACTATTAGTCAAACAGGCTCAGATCATTTCTCTAACTTTTGTTGGGACCGGACCCAAGCCTCGAAAACTGGTTAGTTGAAAATGTTGAATTCTTATATTAGATTCCCATTTACCATTATTTATCCCTCATTCATACATTTCAACTCGTTTTCATAAGTAAATACTCATTCTTACTTAATGAAACAGATAAAAACCCATCTAATTAACTTCCTTCATTCAGAAAACAAACAAAAAACCTGAAAACTACTTTATCCTAAGTATTGGTGACATGATAAAAAGACGAGCTTTGCTTTACTTTTACACTTTACTTAGTGATTTATGTATTTTTGTGTACACTCCATCCCCCTTCATATTAAATTTAACCTATTTTATTAAATCCTTAAATAAAGCCTTATCCTATTTATCTAATTCCCTATATCTAAATACCCCCAAAAAAACCCACTATTATAAAGATTTTAGACCAAATTTATTACCCACATGTCAAATAGAAAAGCCCAAATAAAATTCCCTTTGGTCTAAAACTAACAGTAAATAAATATCCCACCCCCTATCGTTATTAAACCATTCAAAAGGTTTAATACTATAAAATAAAATAAAAACTGCGCTAAATTATGTTTATTCGGGTATATTACAAGTGTTTTTGAGAAAAACACATATTATCTCCACTCATGAACATTAATTCAAAGTTTTTAGTCAAAATCAATCTTTTATTAGGTTCAAATAAGAAGCTTTAGCATCATTAAACATTTGAGCCCACACTTTGTAAACCTGCCCCCCATATATTTTATTACCCATAATTTTATTAAAATAAACTAAAGGTTTATTTTTAATAAACTAAACCCTTTCCCGTATCCATATCTCTCCCATATTATAAAAGCCTCACGCCTTATATAAATAACCCATGACATGTATAATTCGGCTTAGACATACTTTAAAGCCTTTACCCATTGATAAAAATAAATGTTTAAAGCATATATTAACCGTCTGCATGCATATGAACCCTAGTCCCACTATTTCCTTTGGCTGCAACTCCCCTTTTAATCCTAACCCTTGGCATCAAAGCCCCATATCCAAGTGTCGATACTAAATATTGCATGGAAAAAGTGATTGACCGCCTGACTCCAAATTGGACACGAAATGGGCAATTTTGGCCCATTTCTCCCTCCTTAACATGTCAATTATCTATTGGATTTCATCCATTTGATTCAAATCCACTTATTTCCCAATTCCTATGCAATAACCACTATCTTGTTTTGTTTTGAGAACTAAAACCGCTTCCCGCCGCGATTTAACATGCAGTTAATACCAATAAATGGAATCAATGTATGGTTAAAACCTTTGATATATATATATATTATTTCATATATATTAAATCCTTTTGCACTGCCCCCGATTATCATAAATCCCCGTTTTAAGCATTTTTTAACCCTGATTGCAATTTTTCACCTGAAACCTTTGAATTTGACCAGAATTTAACTTTGAAGAATTTTGAAGAATAGTGCACCGCTCCATAAAACTGTTGAAGCCAGTGTTACAACCAAAAGCCTATAAAATTCTTTTTTACAGTTGAATGACTACATTTAAAGGTATTTTCCTTAGAATTCTAAACTGTAACAGAAATTAAAACCTGCACATTGAATTCAAATTATCTTTCAAGAAAGACAATCCCTTTTATTAAGAAATTGAGTGAAGTAGAACGGCTTAATATCACAAAAAAGAGGCCAAACTCTTGCAAAATTTTCCTAGAAACCCTGCGCACCTTTTTTTAAGCCAATTTCCTCAATTTTCACAGTTTGAAGATTAATTTCAAAGATTTGGAAGGCCAAAAACCTCTGAAAAAACCTTGAAAACCCATTTTTTCAAATCAAACCAACTCATAAAACCATTGTTTTCTGTTTTATGCCAGTTTTCACATCCTCAGATAAACTTAATTGAGAAAAAAACCCAAAAGAAGTCATCCTTAATCTAAATTGTTCAGTTTCATCTCTGTTAAAATTAAAAAACTCCTTCAAATAGTCTAATCTTGTAGTAGTTACTCAAAATGACTAAGAAACATAGCACAAGTAGACCTGTAGGATCCAAAACACCTAAATTTTAGGGATCCAAAGTCCCTAAGCCTACCCAGTCATCACTGCCAAATATGTTGTAACAGTAAATCCCCTTCAACCACCTGTGGTTGTTGCTGAAAGCATTCTGTTGACTAATCTGGATTTTAAAATTGCAAACCCTGTTATTGAGTTTAATTTGCTAGATATACACAACTGGTGTTATGAAAAATATCTAGACAAAGATGATATTCCAATTTGGGAAACCCAGTCAATTAATAAAATGCTTCAATTACAACCTGATCCCCAAGCAGTCCCCTTGTCTATAGAAGCATTAACTCAGTTATACCTTGGCATAGATTTCCCTACAAGGTTCATGATCTTTCAGAATTTTATGCCTTCTCATGTTGATATTCCAAAGATAAATCCTCCATACTACATAGCTAAATTTCCTTAAGGTTCTAGACAGATTATCTCTATGCTATATTTTATCCTTGGATACTTTACAGATGAGTATACTGATGAATCTATTCTTGTTTTCTTGTCCACTATGTCTCCTGGTCAACCTCCAGCAGTCATATTTGACTATGTTGGCTTCATAGCAGATGCAATCCATTACCAGTTGACTAAATTACCCACACAAGGAGTTTTTAGATATTCATCTTATATTTTGCAATTTTTTTTATTCTTTCAAGCAAACAAATTTCTAGTTTCTTTGCAAAAGATTGATGTAGATGGAAAACCTCTATCAATTATATTTTGGACTTCTTTATTGAGAAAAGAATCCAGTGATTCCACTTATTTAGAGTTTTCAGAACTATTTTTGCATCCAACAACGAGCATATTAAACAAATCGGAACAGCCTAGGATGAGTGAAGAAATGAAAATAATATGACAACATTCAGAGAAGAACAAAGTTGGAGATTGGTACCTCTATGAAGAAAACACTGAATTAAGAATTTTTGGGTCAAACTTATTACCTTATAAGTTGCCCAAACATGTGTGTATGAGAATTTTTTCACTTGAATATCTTAGATAAATTCTTAATGCAGATTCAATTAACTTTATGGCAGCTAAAAAGAAGACTCAGTTTCAGTTAAAGAATTAAGTTGGGACGTTCATAATCAACCACAAAGATGTAGAAAAGGAAATAGCAAAGATATTATCAGAATTTAGATTTGATGAGAGTTTTCCATGGAATTATGATCCACAAGGGATATTAAGAAAGCTAAGGATGAAGTGTAAGTTAACACCCTTTATCCATGAGTCCAAGCCTGAAATAGAAAATTTTGCAAATCAAATCGAATGGAGTGAAAACACCTTGGTAGAGGCAGCAAGCCAAACAGAAACAACGCCAACTTTGGAAGTTGTCAAACAACCAAAAACATCAATAAAGAGAGTTAGAGAGGAAGGAGGTTATCTAGCAGAGACAACAACTGAGACCAAATTCAAAATAATCTATAAAAAAAGGCTTAAACTTAGTTCATTTGATAAGGAAAAAGTGACAATTGATGTTCATGAGACAGGCGATCTAGTAACTAACGATTATATAGCCACAACCATAATTAATGAAACACTTATGCAAATAGAAAAGGAAACAACAACCAATCAGAATTACACACAGTTGATTAAGAAGCAACACATCATTGAAGCCTCTTCCTCACAGCCAGTTGAGGAAAAGGACCTCAACATCAAGGAAAGGTATAAGCTAATTAAGTTGAAGAATGAGGAGATAAAGACATAAATATACTCTGAATTCCTGAAGTAGAAGCCTGTAAATCAGAACAGGTTATTATCAACATTTGACTATTCTAGCAATAAAATGATGATGTCATTTTTACAGCCTACTACCTCAACACTCAAAACAATAGCAGACTATAAAAAGGTGGACCTTGAGGTAGACACAGAGAATATTCATGAGATGGACCTGATTGAATTCCACAGGAAACCTCTAAAATACTATATTCTACTGCGGAAACCAAAGCAATGAGTGCAAATAAAATTAAAAATACCATACTTAATATGCAAGATCAAATGAATTTGGATAAGGCATCACTTTATGCCAGGGACCTAAGGATCAAAGCCTTAGAGGAACTAGTCTTACAGGTGGGACATGATCCCTCAAATATCCAAGCAGTAGAACTATTAATCAAGAAAAATAATGAAGACATAGCAGCTTTGAGGAGAAAACTCAAGCTTCCTCAAAGTGAGCATCCAAAAACAAAGGAAATCCTCCAAGATCAAAGTGAAAAAGAAGAGATGATGAAGCTCATACTTAAATTAACAACACAAATCAAAGAGATGGAAACAAAATTGGACAAACTTGTCCAAGAAGGAGAGACTGTAAAAGAACCAGTAATTCCTACAATTCCTACAGTCATCCCAGTGATCACCACAGTTGTACCTTCTACTTTAGGAGATAAATTAGCACCAAAGGGACCACTGGAAACTGCAGTTCCAGTGATTTCAGCCACCATTTCAGCTACATACTCTTCTACTACAAATGTGCAACACACAGATGAATCCAGCCAGATTGTCAAAGACATGGAAGAGATTTCTTTAAATATAGATGAGATAAATAGAGTAAAAAAGATAATTGAAAATCTTGAAATGGAAAATAAGACAGCTCAGATCAATGTCAGAACTCATGAGCAGAAAGCAATCAGATTGGGGGAGCAGCTCAAGAATTTACAAAAAGAATTAACTTTCACAGAGTAGATCTCATATATTAAAAACCATTTCTGGACTAACATAATTGAAGCCATTCATAATCAATGGCCTTCAACTCAAGTTATATATGAGAAAAAAAAAGTGATATTGGCAGCCCAAACAGAGATACAAAAGACAAAATATGAGTTGACTAATAAGCCTGCACAGGCTTTAAAAGTCATTACATTTTTAAACAGCAAAAACAGGTAGAAACTTGAAGACATGAAGATATCAGACAAGACAGAGACAAACTTGAAAATCAAGAAGGTTGTCACTAAAAAGAGCTTAATGAACAATCTTGAAGAAAAATGTGAAACAATTAACCTTGCCATAACTAGATTTATGGTAAAATACACAAATCTCACATAAAAGGGCTTACCAGATATACATGTGTTCAATGAAAAGCTTATGCCATAGAAGGACTATGACAACAAGATTAGGGAGCTTGCTAAAGAGCAAGTAAACAAGCATCTAGCACAAGGCACCCCTACAAGAAAATTTTTACTTAAGTATTTTGAGGATTTGTTCTTTCTACAACATGAAATTAAGCATCTCTTTGTCATCAAGCCTACTTTTGCAAGATATAAAGAGGCTGATGAAAACTTCAGAAAGCTGAAAAATGTCCAAATTCCAACAGCAAAAGAATGGCAGTATTTCATAGATTTAATGTAAAAGATAAAATGTAGAAACAGTGAAGAGTTACCAAGAGACATTCAAAAGAGAGACAAAATTAAAAGATAGTTTGCTAATTTTTACCGCTAAAATGATAATTTACAACAGTAAAATAGTAAAACTAATGGTCAAAGTGTATCAGCATTAAAGAGCATCAGGTTAAAGAGTATCAGCGAAGGCAGGTAAAAACATGAAAATATCTAGCAACCAGCAAGCAGGACACATAGGCAGCTAAAAGCTCCTTGTTAGCAAAACAGTTCTATTTATTTTGGATAAAAGAGGACAGCTTGCTAGTTTGTTAAGTAGTTGTCCCTTTTATTATGTAATGATATTTTCTTTTTCCTAGAGTTATTCCTATAACTCTTCTAGGATATTTGTAATACTTTATGTATAAATACTTCAATTTCAGAAGTATTCAGTGAGGAATAAAATTGCTGGAATTATTATAGACATTTTGTTGAACATTGGAGGCTATTGTGTGTTTGAATTCAAGGTAGTAGACTGGACAAGCTGAGTGGCATCATAATTCAGGATCCCTATGATAAGCTGATGAGTCAAGTACTTCCTACTTGTCACTGTTTCCTTTTCTAATTTTCATGCATTCATTTTATGTTTGTTTTTTCTGAATGTGTAACTAGGAGTATTACTACAGGATTATTCAAGTGCTCCCTGTCTTTAACTAGTTGCCATTTTAATGTTTTCTTCTCATTTCCGGTGCAAGGAACCCTTAATTGCTCCTTCTCCCATTTTACCTCTACATTCTACTTCCATTTTCCGGATCAAAGGATCCTTAAGTGCCCTTTATCCTGATCATACCATCTCATAAAAACCAACTTTCCCAAACCTCTGAGGGTTATCTATCTTGCCCTGAATATATTTTTACCTTTTTGACCTTGATTTCTAGTGCTACTAGCTTGATTTAGACTTCATAGCCCAATGGACAAGTAGATTTCTCTCTATCTTACCTCCAAGTGATTTTTCCCCACCAAACCCTTTAAAACCAAAACCAAATTGTACTTTCATAACTAGCCTAATATTATAAATCGAAACAAAGTTAAACTTTAAAGAGAGAGCCCTCTATGAACCCTAGGAAGGCTAGATCCTAGAGTTTGAAGTAGGTTTGTGGTTACCTCTATAGTTCTTTGACTTAAATCCAAAATCCCACAACTTAAGAATTTACTAGAGTGTTAACATATTGGTGACCATACTAGTGACTAACCAATCCTTATTCATGAAATTATCTTGAAGGAGAATTATTTTATTTATCTTTGTATTTGAAGATTATTTTTATAGGTTGTGGGTATTGAAAAATAGTAATTCTGGCTTTTAGGAAAGCCTACTATACCAAGTCTAACCCGGAACCTAAACCTGTTGTCATAGTAGATAACCCAAACTGAATTGGAAAAAAGAAAAAACAAACAAAAAACTTAGAAGTTAAAGTATCATTAATAAGAGTCAATTCATTACCTCGAGAATTAGTTAGTTTGCAACATATTGATTTTGATCTGAAATTTGAGTATTCCTTATTTAAAATCAAATCTGAAAATGATTTAAAAACTACTGTTGTAGACCCTGCTTTTATTTCATTTTTGAATACAAAACAGGAAACTTTTATAGCAAAATCTAAATCAAAGAAAGCTGAATATAAGACTAAAGTTGAAGAAATTAATGTTGCAACTCTTAAGGATATTAATGAGGCTATTGAATTAGCTAATTTTTTGACTTATACAAAAAAACCTCTAGTTTCTCAGTTACACACCACAATAATACCAGCTGCAGATTCATCCCTGTATGCTTTTACCTCATATATAAATACCACTCTCAACTCATCCATAGACCCATGTATCCCTGGACTACCTTTGTAGCCTAGAATACCTTTTCCACCATCCACTCAATCCACTAGTTTACCTTCTGATTTTGGAAATTCATCATTCTCATTTCCTAGTAGTTCCACTCATATCCCAACATCATTTTCCAGCACTTCTGATACAGTTTTCAGTTCATCTGCTATCATTTCCAGCACATCTCCAAGTTCTTCTACTATATCTTCTACTCAAACTAAGCTTTTAGCCATGGCTGCTAGATATGCTCCTCTTGTCTTACCCCAACAGTTGCATGACATGCCTCAAGATTATCAAAACAAAAAACTGTTATTTGATGGTACTACACAATATACTGCTTGGCAACATGTAACTAAAATTACACACTTCTTTGAAATTTATGAAATAGATGAATCAGATGTTAAAATGAGATTGATTGCTCAAATTTTGACTGGAGAAGTAAAGAAATGGTTTAAAGATCAAGCCACTGGTAGCATAACTGATTTAGTTGTATTTCATAGGACATTTTTGAATAAATGGGAAAAGAAAAAGAACCCCCTTCAAATATTATCTGAATTTGATGTATTAAAAATATCCCCAAATGATTCAGTTCAAGATTACTGCATTAGATATAATAGTATCTATAATTCTATCCCTGCAACTCTTAAACCTACTCCTCATTATGTTCTCCTCAAATTCCCTGATGGATTTTATGTAGATATGGCTTATCGATTAAGGGAAAGAGACGCAGACACATTAGAAAAAATGCAATTAGATGTTGATAGTGTAGCAGTAAACATATTAGCTAAAAAAGCTAGACTCAAAAATGAAATAAGGGTGACTATTAAAGACGAAAATTCAAATTCAGATGAAAAATTAGATATTTTAGCTAAAACCTTAGAAATAATGATGGATAGATTAGATAATACAGAAAAAATGCCCCATTGGTGTAATCAATAATAGATCAGAAATCCCAACTTTAGAAAAAACATAAATCTGGGAAAAGAAAAAGAAACATGCCGAAACCAAACAATTAGGCCCCCATTCCAGGAGAACTATGCTGAAAGTTCTCAAAAGAATGATGAACATGAGGATGAAATCAATCATCTAATGGGAATAGATGAAAACAATACCATTTTCCTCACTCAGGAAGATCAAGAACTATTTGAGCTTCAACAACTCAAATTAGAGTCATGTGAATCCTTTGACTATAAACATGGTTATGAATTTGCCATAAATGAAATAAATAGTCAATAAAACCTTAGACACAAGAAAAAAAATGAGTGTTCTACCGAAATAAATTCCCAAAATCAAAATAAGAAAAATGTAGAAGCACCAAAAACAAAAGTTTTGCAAATTCTCCCAAGGGAAAATAAGAAAAATTCTAGTTCTTCTCAACCCATTTCTAGTCCTTAGAGATCATCAAGTCCCAAAATTGTTGATATTACTGATGAAGTGGCTGAAGCCTCAAAAGACACACAGAAATATGTTGTAGCAAAAGCCTCTAACTCTGTTAAATCATCCAATTTAGATCCAAAAATACCCCCTACTCATCCTAAATCAGTAGATCCAAAAATTGATAATTCAAAAACACCTGTTGATATTTCTAAGTTTGATAAAACTTCTACTGCTACTCAAACAGTCCCTGAAAAGAAGGCTAAAAGTAGTTAACTCAGGAAACACAAACAGAATATGTCAAAACAATTGAAGATAGAAATACAACTGTAGAAACTCAAGAAAAACCAGGTCAAATCATAGTTACTAAAGATGAATTAGTTCAAATTAGTAAATCTCAACCCTTATTTAATATTTAGACTGAAATTGCTAAGTTAAAAATACCCATTCCTTTAACAGAATTGGTAAAAAATGACTTATACAAATCAACCATAACTGAAACACTGAATATGAATGATGGTGAATATGCAATTAATTTGAATGATGATCAACCAGAGTTGATATTTGGCCCTGATGTGAATGGAAAGCATGCATATGGATTAGTCCCTCCATTTTATATCAGTCTTACCATTCATGATCAAATTCTCCATAACGCTATGCTAGACTCAGGAACTTCCCATAATTTAATTCCTAAAGCTATAATGGAAACTCTAAATCTAGAAATAACCAGGCCTTACAAAGATTTGTTTTCATTTGACTCTAGCAAAGTTAAGTGCTTAGGATTAATCAAAGATTTATGTGTGACATTAGTTTAGTACCTTGGTAAGAGTATATTAACGGATATTGTAGTAGCTGATATCCCACCTAAGTATGGTATGCTACTTTCTCACTCATGGGGAGCAAAGTTGCAAGGATGTCTACAATTAGACATGAGTTACGCTACTATATCTGTGTTTGGTCAACCTAAAAAATTATATAGGGAAACGTTGATGAAATTCATGGTTAGTAGTGCTGAAAGATCTATAAATTATCCTATTTATTCTACACCAACTGACCTAGACTCTTTTATCTTATGTAACTCTGAGAATAATGAAATCCAAACTGAACTTATTGATAAAAATCCAACACCAAACAATGAGAGCATCTTTCATGAATCCCTTTGGCACCTAGAATTTGATGGCTCAGTTAACAAATTAGGAGCAGGAGCAAGAGTATGGAGTACAAACATGGAGACTAATCACTCAGAAGGACATGCCTTCATACTCAACTTCAAATGCACCAACAATATGGCTGAGTATGAGGTACTCATTCTAGGCCTCCAGATCATTAGAAACTTAGGAGGAAAAATAATATTAATCATGGGAGATTTGGAATTAATCATAAAGAAAATAAATTTAGTATATTATGTTTATAACCCTAGACTAGCCAGATATAGAGACACGATGACAGATTTAACTGATGATTCGTTGGAATGCAAATTTTCTGCTATACCTAGAAAAAAAAATACTCAAGCACATTGCCTAGCAACTTTTTCTAGTACATGCAATTTACCATTCCAACCAACACACAGGTACACTGCTGAAGTTAAATATAGACCAATTATTCCAGATAACCTCAAGCATTGGAAGATTTTCTCTCAGGATGAACAGATTTACCATTTTTTGAACAATGAAGAAGAATTTCAAAACTGTAAAATAGATACAAACTGTAATATAGATTCATATTTGGATTTTGAAATAGATAACATAGATGTACATAAATTTAATAAACCTACTGTATTTAGTCAATCTGACATAGATAGTTTAGAAAAGATAGATATTGAAGAAATCATTGAAGAATAAATTGACATGTTAGATCTCAAAGATAATTTTTACCTAAAGTTTTAACCCCTTTAGAAGATCTCTTTGACTCCAATGATGTGCCTAAAAAGCCAAAAATGGAGCCAGTTATGTCTGATATTGACGAATATAATATTGGAACAGAATTAAAACCAAATATGATAAAGCTGTCTAAATATTTACCTCCACAAGAAAAGGAAAAATACATTGATATTTTTAAGGAATACCAGGATGTTTTTTTTTGGAGTTATGAGGATCTCAAATCTTATGATAAAAACATAATCCAACAAAGAATTCCAATAAAAGAGGATAAAAAACCATTAAAACAAAAATTGATAAGAATTAATCTTGTTCTATTACCTTTGATAGAAAAGGAAGTAAAATGAATGTATGATGCCCAGATCATTGCACAAATCAGATACTCTGATTGGGTTTCAAACCAAGTTCCCACTAGAAAGAAAATAGGTGAAATTATATTATGTGTAGACTTTAGAAATCTTAACAAAGCATCTTTAAAGGATAACTACCCTTTACCAAAGATGGATCATATATTACAAAGGGTAGTTGGATCCTCTAGGATTTCTTTGTTAGATGGTTTTTTCAGGATAAACTAGGTCCTAGTCCAAAATGAAGATTAGGCTAAAACAACTTTCACCACTCCTTGGGGCACTTTCATGTATGTGAAAATGCCCTTTGGTCTGATGAATGCAGGAGCAACCTTTCAGAGAGCTAGGGACATAACCTCCGCAAAGGAGATTCATGATTTCTTGGTAATTTATCTAGATGGAATTACTGTAATTTCCAAATCAGATAATGGACACTTGGATCATTTGAGATAGGTATTTATTAAATGTAGGAACTTTGGCATCTCTTTAAATCCCAAGAAAAGTATTTTTGGATTAGAGGAAGGTAAGTTACTAAGACATATAATTTCAAAAAAAGAAATTAGAATTGATCTTGCTAGGATAGAAGCAATTCTAAACATTCATCAACCAAGAAATATAAAATAATTACAAGCTTTCTAAGGTAAGATAATTTTTTTGAGAATATTTGTTTCAAACTTAGCTGAAATCATTAGAGAACTAAACAACATGCTGAAAAAAGAATCAATTCTAAAATGGTCTGTTGAAGCTAAAAAATCATTTGAATCCATAAAGTAGGCCTTAACTAAAACACTCATCTTCATCAGTCCAGATTTAAAAAAAGATTTCATAATTTTTTCATTTGCTTCTGAGCATACCATTGTTGCAGTTTTACTGCAGAAGAATGATCAAGGATTTGAACAACCTATAGCTTTTTTTCAGTAAAAATCTTGTATATGCCCCTCTGAAATATAACATAATGGAGAAACAAGCCTTAGCTTTGGTTAAGGCCATCAAAGACTTTAGAGTTTATATTCTCTATTCCAACATAATTGCCTATGTCCCTAATTCTATAGTAAAAGACATTCTTACTGAGGATGGTCCTGATGGAAGAAGAGGTAAGTGGATTGCCACTATCCTAGAATATGACATAGAAATTAAACCCAAAAAACTCATTAAAGGAAAAGGATTAGCCAAGTTAATGGCTGAATCTAATTGCAATGCACTAGATATAAATTTTATTGCTCAGGGTGATGACCAGGAAGAGATGGTGACTCCAATTATTAGTGAAGCCTTTCTAGATTCACCTTGGTACTAAGATATTATCTTTTTACTTACAAACTTACAATCTCCTCCTGAATTCTCAAGGACTAAAGCTAGATTTCTAAAACTTAAAGCAATAAGATTTTGTATCTTACATAATGTACTTTTTTGGAGATATCATAGTGGGATATTATTGAATTGTTTACTAAAGGAATAAGCTAATAAAATTCTTGAATAATTTCATGCAAGTCACTGTGGAGGGCATTTATATTGGAAAACTATTGCTGACAAAATCCTTAGAGCTGGTTTTTACTACCCTACCTTGTTTGCTGATACTAAAAAGTTTGTTACTTCATGTCACAAATGTCAATTTTTTTAAGGTAAAAAGAATTTTTTACCTTTACCCTTAAAGCCTATTTTAACTGAAATACCATTTCAACAATGGGGTTTAGACTTCATTGGAGAAATCCATCCCCCATCCTCTGGCCAACATAACTGGATTTTGACTACCACTGATTACTTCACAAAGTGGATTGAAGCTATTCCTACTAGACAAGCCACTAATGCAGTCATTATTTCTTTCGTAGGAAATAACATTTTGTCAAGATTTGGATGCCCTCATAGGATAATTACTGATAATGCAGCAACATTTAAATCTAAAAATATGATTTCCTTTTGTCATAAATATCACACTACCCTAGGTCTCTCTACTGCATATTACCCCCAGGGTAATGGCCTAGTTGAATCCTCAAACAAAAGTCTTGTAAATATCATGAAAAAGTTACTTAGAAACAAAAAAAAGACTTGGAATAAAAAATTAGTCCATGCCTTATGGGCAGATAGACTTACTACTAAAACTTTTATTGGCACTTCCCCTTACCAACTTGTATATGGAATGGATGCAGTTTTTCCATCATCCTTAGGTGTTCCAGTAATGAAAATCATTCAAGAATCACAAGTGGAAATAAATGATATACAAAGGAGAATTAATCAAACTATTCATCTACAACAAACAAGGGAAGAGGTCTATAAGAAATCCCAAGTCATTCAGGATAAAATCAAGAAATTTTTTGACAGAAGAAGTAAAGAGGATGATTTTTACATTGGAGATCAAGTGTTAAAGTGGGATTTTAGAAGATAAGACAAAGGAAAACATGAAAAGTTTGACTTTCTGTGGAAAGGGCCTTATGTAATTTATGGATATAGGGGTAACAATGCTTTCTTTATCAAATATTTGGATGGAACATATATACAAGAAGGACCAGTAAATGGTAGAATGCTCAAGCACTACTATTCATCTGAGCTAACCAATAGTTACTCCCATTTACTTTTACATCATTGTAAATACCCATTGAAGTTTTTAGATTGGATTGGATATTTTCTTTACAAAGTTGAAGCCCGGAGAGAAGGTCCTAAGCTTTGAAGGGTAAAATGTCATAAATATGATTTTTTTATGCAGAAAAAAGAAGAAAATCACTCGATCATCATGGTCAAAGTTGAAGGCTACTAGTCGTCGGTGTTCTTAACATTTCACTAGGAAATGACATCCCCATGTGAAGCCGCTATTAGGGTCCTATAAATATAGGATTAATAATTTTGAATTGATTTTAGATAGTCTTGTAAAAATATGTACATACCTTGCTTTCTGCAAGTTGTTTTCCCATATTTTGAAATATATATATATATATATATATATATAAGAAAAAGAAAAATAATAAAAAATAAAAAAAGAGGGTAAAATGTCCTAAAAGAATGATCAAAGGACTTGCAAAATATAGACCCCAAAAAGAAAAATGATTAAAATAAGACTTGAAAGTGAGTGAGTCAAATGCCACTACTTTTTACTTTTCTGCAAAATAAATGATTATGGCAGAGTGTCAATAAATTCCATAATCCATGATGAGTTAAACTGTTTAATCTTAACTTGTCATGTTTTCAATTTCATGTTTTAGATACTAAGTAAAGATTTGCAAGACAGTTTAATCCTGACAAATCAGTAGATAGGTGGTGA